>VZRR01005165.1:595880-838214 GCA_013398015.1 Oreocharis arfaki | reverse complement strand
CGCGCAGGAATGCGCGGAATGTCGCTGTTTGTCCGCGGCCCCATTCAGCCCATTGGCGAGGCCGCGCCGCCGCCGCATATAAAGGGGCGTCCGTGCCGACACTCGGCAGTCACACAGCCACTCTCCCGCCGCACTCGGACGGAGCGGAGCGGAGCGGAGGAGAGCGGAGCCGCGCAGCACCCAGCAGCCACCCTCCGGCACAGCGCCTGCCGCAGTCCCGTCCGCGCCGCCGAGGAGATCCGCCCTGCGGGAAGCTCTCGGCTCACCTCGGCTCACCTCGCTGCCCGGCAGCCGGACGCCGCTGCCTGTCCGACGGCGCTGCCTCGCCGCCCACAAGTCGCTGACCGCTGCAGGATGGTCCCCAACACCTTCGCCCCGTTCGCCATAGCCCTGCTGCTCGCTCTCCTCAGCCCGGTAAGTGCTGCCGCCCGTGGCGCCGCCGCTCCTGCTCCGTCCGGGCCGTCCCGGCGCCGGCTCTGACGCCCCCCTCTCTTTCTCTCTCTCTCCCCGTCACTTGCAGGAGACTCAGGGCCAGGAGTGCAGCGGGCAGTGCCAGTGCGGCGCAGGGCCTGGCCCCACTTGTCCCGCCGGCGTCTCCCTGGTGCTCGACGGCTGCGGCTGCTGCCGCGTCTGCGCCAAGCAGCTGGGCGAGCTCTGCACCGAGCGCGACCCCTGCGACCACCACAAGGGGCTCTTCTGCGATTTCGGCTCCCCTGCTAACCGCAGAATTGGCGTCTGCACCGGTGAGTGGGGGCCGGGGCTGCCGCCCGCCGCGGGGACAGGGACAGGGTCCCGCCGGGTAGGGAGCGGGGGAAGTGGGGACCTCCGAGCCTCCCGTCCGCTCGGCTCACGCTCTGCCTCCTGCCCCTCGCAGCTCGGGACGGCGCCCCGTGCGTGTTCAGCGGCATGGTGTACCGGAGCGGAGAGTCCTTCCAGAGCAGCTGCAAGTACCAGTGCACCTGCCTGGACGGTGCGGTGGGCTGCGTGCCCCTCTGCAGCATGGACGTCCGCCTGCCCAGCCCCGACTGCCCCTACCCGCGCCGGGTGAAGCTCCCTGGAAAGTGCTGCGAGGAGTGGGTCTGCGATGAGGCCAAAGAGCAGACTGCCGTGGGACCTGCACTCGCCGGTGAGTGGGTGGCTCTCTGCACATGGCAGCCAGGGGAAAGGGGCACCCTGCATGGAGGCTGAAGGCAGTGGGCTGGGTGGACACAGGGCAGAGTCTGGAGGGCTGCATTTAGTGGAATCACCCCACAGATCTAGTGTAGCGGCCTGAATTTCTCAGGAAAAGGAAGGAGCATTAAGAGGGCTGAGGTCAGGCAGTGGTCTCATTTTCGTTTTCTGTCTCTTGCAGCTTACAGACTGGAAGACACTTATGGTCCAGACCCAACAATGGTGCGTGCCAACTGCCTGGTGCAGACCACGGAATGGAGTGCTTGCTCCAAGACCTGTGGCATGGGTATCTCTACCAGGGTCACCAATGATAATGCCTTCTGCAGACTGGAGAAACAGAGTAGACTTTGCATGGTCAGACCTTGTGAAGCAGACCTGGAGGAGAACATCAAGGTAAATACGATTATCTTTATGTATGCTGTACTAGATTGCTTCCATCCACTAGCAAAATTTGGACAGTGACCAAAGGTGCAGTGCTGACAGGTAGTCAGTTTCAAGTGGTTTACTTTGAAATTTGAGTTTTACCCTAGTGGTGATCACTATTTACAATTAAATGTCCTTAGTTCTCTCTCATGCTGTATTATGGCACTGTGCAAGACAATCTTGCTTAATGATAGTACAGTAAGGGTTATCATGTCTGCTTGCCCTTAACTTGCAAGCTTAGTGTGCTGTGTGAAGGCCTACCTTCTAAACATCTTGTATTCACTTCTATCGCAACAGAAAGGCAAAAAGTGCATTCGCACCCCCAAAATCTCCAAGCCCATCAAGTTTGAGCTGTCTGGCTGCACCAGCGTGAAGACCTACAGAGCTAAGTTCTGTGGTGTCTGCACTGACGGACGCTGCTGCACACCCCACAGAACAGCCACCCTCCCCGTGGAGTTCAAGTGCCCTGATGGGGAGATCATGAAAAGGAAAATGATGTTCATCAAGACCTGCGCGTGCCACTACAACTGCCCTGGAGACAATGACATCTTTGAGTCTCTGTACTACAGAAAGATGTATGGAGACATGGCATAAAGCCAGAAGGAGACGCTAAGTAGATTCTCAACTTGAACTGATTTGCATCTCATTTTGTAAACATGATTCAATAGCACAAGGTATTTAAATCAGTTTGGTTTTTTTTTTTTTAAATTTCAACAAACTGCTCCATGTGACTTAAGACAATTTTTCTACTGACCCCAAATGGTGGTTTGAAGAAGAGCGTAAAATGGACAGTGGGACCACAGCAAGACACAGCTTCAGAACATGTTGTTCCTGAGGTGGTGTGATGGGGTTAAGGGAAATAGGCAGGAAAAGCAGATTCAAGCAAATGTTCCCTTAATGTGGTACGGCGTGCTTCATCTAGTAGTGCAATTGAGAAGAGACCATTAGCATGTTTGCTGGTGCTGGCTTAGAGACAGCAACAGCTGGAATGCAAACACCCAGCAAAGTGCTAAATAGAAGGTGTTCTGTTAGTCAGGACAGTAATGTTTCAGCTCTGACACTCTGATTTGGATGGCTTGGCCAACAAGAATCAGAATCATGTCAATTAGACTGGACAGCTTGTGGCAGTTAATTTACCTGTAACAAGCTACTTTTTATGAATATTGTAAATACTGTGTGTATATATATTTGTACAGTTATCTAAATTAATTTAAAGTTTTGTGCTTTTGTTTAATGCTTTGAAAGTTCAATGATAGCCTTCTTTTTTGGAACAAGATAGGTAAGATTTAAAGCTTGTTTGACAATGCATTCAAAGCATGAAATAGATACTCTAGTGGAAATTGTTCAGATAGGGCCAAATGGTGAGTTGAGGTCAAGATGATGTTGAGGTGCCTGTAATGTTACAAAGTATTTGTCTGGCAAAATATGTTTACTTACTATTTAATAAGACAAGTGGCTTTAAGAAAAATGGCTGTTCTGTAGCTCATCAGTCTTTCCACTTGAGCATTTGTTTCTTTCTTTGACTATGGCTCTTTTTGGACAGTTTATTTGTTGAGAAGTGTGACCAAAAGTTACATGTTTGCACCTTTTTAGTTGAAAATAAAGTATTTATATTTTTTATATAAATGGCTTGGTATTTCATTTACCTTTAGTCTCCACTATTCCTTAACATATTTCTAAAAGGGCTTGGCTTTGCACTAGATGGAAATCAAGTAATGTGTGGTGGGTTCTTTGTCCAGAAGCACATACACTTAGGAATAAGCTAATGATTTACTTATTCTGTTACTATTGAACCAACTGTAGTTTGTTACTCTTCTGGATTTAGAATGGAGGGAAGGGCCAGGCTTGCTTTGCCAAGCCCAGTATGGCATTAGAAAGTGCAGCAGGTCTGTCATGCATCCCATGTGGTTTGAAGGGAGCCAGCTCGTCACCATGGTATTCAACTGCTGTTGTAATGCACCACACAACATGCTTAATTTCATTGAGGTGTTCCATTGGTTAAGATTTGTTTTCAACTAAGACAAGGAAAGTATTTTCAGTTACTAAAAGCATTGAAGTGGTTCTTGACTCTAGAGTCAAATCCAGAAGTCCAAAATTTGGTACAATTCTCAGAGAAGAGCAAATGAGTTGTATCATAAAAATCACAGAATACTACAGGTTGGAAGTGGCCTCTAAAAAACTTCTGATTTAACTTTCATGCATAGTAGGGCTAATTTAGATGTAGCTTTACTTGAATTAACACCTAAGTGTGGTATGGTAGAGCACTGAACTCTAGTGGCAACTACCTGGATTATCTTCCTGCTTGCTGACCAGGCTAAATCATTTTACATGACAGTTCCATGTAAAGTGTCCATAGGTTCAAACTCTAGCAGGCCCACAGATGAGAAGTATTGTAAGGGCTACACATTTTGATAATGGTCCAAACATCCTTCTTAGATAAGCAAAAACTAGTGTAAGGACTGTTGTGAGTCTCTTGCCTCATCCCCCTGAAGCTAAAAGAAAAGCTTCAGTCCCGTGCTGGGTCCTACATTAATAACAGAAATTTTTTGTCCCTTTATTAAGACAAGGAGATTCTTTGAATTCAAAATTAACCTTTGCACTAGAAGCATTAGTTCTTGTTTTCAGAAAAAAAACATGCTCTCCAACAAGAATCCTTTTCAGGCAAACAAGTTCAATCTGGAATTTCCTGGTGCTGAAAGAGTGTTAGCTTACAAAAATGTCCATCCTTCCTGAGCACCTTCCAATCCCATTGATTTCAGCTAGCATTAGCAGCAAATCAGTGTAACACCAGCTTTGACTAATGATGAACAACAGAGCCCTAAACTAATGGGAAGTCAATGGGAGTCTTGCCAATGGCTTCACCAGGCTTTGCTCAAGGCTATAGAAGCATTTTCCCTTCCTCTGAAAAATACAAGGAATTCTCCTGGCATGAGGAAGTGGCTTTCTATGTCCCATACTAAATACTTTTGGGTAGCCTCTGGCTCTTGTGCTCTCTGAGACTCTCCAGCATTTTTTCTCTTTTCTTTTTTCCAGGTTATGAATATGATGCAGCCATTCAGTTCACCCTGGAAACACGTCAAACAACAGCAAGGACTGGTTGCCTGACCGGGACTGTGGCTCCACTCCCAAAAAACAAGAAAACTGTCATTTCTCCTTCCAGCAAGGGCAGGATGTACGTGGACTTCATTCATAGCCATCGCTACAGCAGCTCCCAGGATCAGCAGAACAGAACGAAGCACAATGCACCTGGCAGGTTCGGATTAATTCCTATAAGAGATGGGGCATTTACAGCACTGCTTAACCCTGTTGAGGAACAACTCTGCCCTGCAGTCTTTTACAGATTTTACAGATACTATAATGAATGACGTTTCCTAGTAACACCATTCCCATGAGCCTCATGACTGTGGGCCCATGAGATTCACTCATGTTCTGCTCCCAGTTCTCTGCAGTATGGGCTAACACCTAAGCCACACAACGCTGTGGCCTCTCCTGGCACTGTCCTCCAGCTCTGCCTGGCACAAAAGGCTGGAGGGTCAGAGAGCAGCAGCAGGGCTCCAGGTGAGGAAAGGCTGTCTGAAAGACACCCACAAAAGGGCTCCCCCAAAGCAGCCCAGGACCACTACCTACCCTCTCCCTGATTATGCTGTGGTGAAACTGCCCTGCCTGCCATCTGACATATTGTTGCACTGTTTCACAGGCCAGCCGGGCACAGAAGAGGCCTGTCAGAATATTTTAGTAGTGGTTTGCTGTTGCCACTGTGGATTAAAATAAGAGAGTATGCTACATTTGCAAATCTGTTAAGTAAATTGTTGCTCTCCCCTGAGCGTATCAGGGATCATAAATCTCAGGTATTATGCATTATAATGAATTGCACTCCTTTTTCCAGGAACATGTGTAGTCTTCTGACAGAAGCATACATTTTACACCATTTCAAAGGTGTTAGACCTCTGAAGGTTTTATCTCTGAAGGTAAAGAAATTTAAATATTGTGTTGTAAGCTCTTCTAGAGGTGTAGGTGGACATCATACTGTTTGTAAGACTTTCTTTCAAAGGTATCCTGGGAAAAAGGAGCCCTTGTGTGGAATTTATGGCATCCTAAATGATGGCTACAATGTGGGCCTTTCAACCGTAAAGAAGTTTCCTGATTTCATTCTCTGTGCCTAAGATGCATAGATGGAAGAATAAAAACTTGAGTTCAAAAGTCCAAAGTCACTTACATGGGAGAGAACACTGGTTCACATTCCTTTCAAAATACCTTGTTTAGGAAGTTTGCTTTTGGTTGTTTGCATCCTCAGAAAATCCTACTGTTCAGGCTTGCTACTGTACTTTTAAAATATTTTATTCATATATGAAAGTACATTAATTCTAATTACTAGGTCCTTAAAATGGATCTCCAGGTAGAATAATGATATAGTTGGTAAAAAATCACTGTAAAGACAATACTAATTTAACAAAAGATACTCAATTGAATATTAAACAGGAATTCAAGGTGGCTGGAGACCAGAGCATCAAACGCTTTGAAATAGTTCTAAGCCATCGTATTTCAGATTTTTGTACCATAACACTTTTGCATGGATTTGCAGCTTAGCTTTCTAACACAATACAGATGTGAACAACAGACACGGATTATAGCCCTTTCATATGAAATAGGCTCTACTCTCCAGATGGAAATTTGTCAGATTCCTCAGAGCTAAGACACATCCAAAAGACACTAGTTAAAAAAGTCTTCAAGAATGAGCCACTTTTAATGATCCGCAACCACACAGGAACAAATAAGTCTTTGAACAGTATCCAGTTGTTTGTCTCTCAAAGACAGGGACTCAGCTGAGAAAACTGACTTTTGGACACCACTAGAAATAGCATACTCTTTACTAGATCAGTTGTATTTTTTTTATGTAGCATAGCTTTTTCAGACCTCTCACTTGAAGAAAGCCCTCATTTCATTACACTGAAAAGGACGTTAAATGTAAGAAGGAACAGTAATATTCTTACCTGAACATATAATAATTCAACCATTCTGACTTTGTGTGCTACCACCAAGAACCTAAGTTCTTTAAAAACAGTGCTTAAATGTGGCTTTAACTGATGTTATACTATGCCTACATATGGAAGTAGTTAGCAAGAAGTTGGGATGAAATACCAGTGTAAGGCTTTGCCCAAAACTCAAGAAGAATCTGAGAGAGGAAGTAGTTCAGTTAACTTATTTTTCCTCTCATTTTCCACTTTTTTTCCTCCCTGCAGTTCCTTTGATTCATGTCCATAAATGGACATACCAAAAGCCACTACATTCTCACAGTGTTTTTCAGCCTGCCTGGAACCAGGAAATACCAGGAATTTCTTCAAGGAACCTGTTCCCAAACTGTACTAAAGCCTTCAACACATTTAGCGTTTGAGCAGAGTTTAGAAGCATGACTAAGGTCCCATCTCCACTGCAGGATTCAGCGTTGCTGCTGCATCAGAGAACAACTGCTTGCAGTCATTTGTGCTAGCCCTGGCTTTTTCAGCTCTTCTCTGTACTAGTCCAAGCCCACATGCCCAGAGTAGTGAATCTGGGCCCATTCTGAAATGTCCCTGAAACATCTGGCTGCATATTGTGGCAGCATTCCTCAGCTCCTGTCTGTTACTGGGGCGGTGCCAATTGCGGGACTATTGACATTTGCTTAATGGTAAGTAAATTCAACCTTGATAGTAGCATAATGGTGTTTATGTTGTGAGGAACAAAGCATTTTACAGCCTTCTGAGCAGGACCAAAAGGTTGCTAACATGATACTGATACAGTCCAGTGGTGCCTGCATTCATTACTCAGCCCCATTAATTGAGCCACTGAAAGAAATGCGCAATCCAAATAAATGTTTGTTGGTTTAAATTAGACCTATTAAAAGCAGGTATTTAACAGCTTTCAGCAGCTATGAAGTATGTTTTCCTGCTCCTGAGCTAAATGCCAAGAATGAGCTTTTCAGCCAGTTTTCTGGGCTCAGGTCAGCCTAGCTAACTCACGTAAGTGCACTCAGACCGCTTTAGACCACTTGTGATCCAAAATCCTGAGGCTGTACGATTTTGGAGGATCTGCACAGGGCTGTGTGCCTTGGAGGGCACCTGGGAGAGCACAGGCTGGCTCCTGTGGCATTTGCTGGGCAATAAGTGCTTGCAAGAGCACAAACTGCACAAGACAGTGTTCTGCAAACAGCTAAAATTACAACCTAGTACAACCTACTAGGGAAGTGATAAGCCAGTGTATCTGGTAAATGAAAGTGAAGGATAAGGATTCAAAATAGATCTGAAATATTATTCAAACTTCAGACAATGTAACATCTGGGAAGGTACTGGATATAATCTTAATACAGTGTGATATGGTGTTAAATATGCTTTTTTAATTGCATATTTTTAAAATCATGCAATTAAAAACCCCCAAATCTTTACTCTTAACCAAAGAAGAAGACATTTAACGTGTTCTGATGAGGTTCATCTCATCGTGAGCTTTCTAATTTAGGATACTATGCTCCAAAGGAACTTACTCTGCCCTAACTCTCAGACGTTGGTTAAATCGCATGAACTGAGCTATTCACTGATCCAAGAACAGGTGTGGCCCAGCCAACATCTGTAATACTCTGCTGTCACACAGCTTCATTCTCAGGTGGAGAGGCTGACAAGAGGAGAGGAATGTAAAATGAGAGAAAACAGGTCAGCTCAACAGCTAACTGTACCTCTGCGGTTCAGCTTCACAGACAACAAGAGCAAAACAGAAAGATATTACTGTGTAAAGTTTGCACCTTCTTACCCATGAATCAAGAGCAAGAGAGAAATGTGTATTTGATGAAAAGCATGAGAATAGTTGAGGACCACCACACCCTGCAAAGCCAGAGAATAAAAGTACACAGTCTTGCTGAGACAATATCTGTTCTCACAACTTTCCAAAATCTGCCACCCTAAGGAAGGTCAGTGTTAAAGTTCACTGATCTCAGTAGAAAAAAGCATTTGTTTAGACTTAAAGCTCACAAACACCACACATGCAAGAGAACAAACATGCAGAGCAATGGAAATAAGTAAGAAGTCATGTTTGGCCTTTTCCATTTATGTTTATTGTTTTAATTCTAGGCTTGTTGTGAGGTTAAAAAGTCCAAGGTCAGTAAGTTGATCAAGCTTCTGAAATCTAATGTGTTAGGAGTTAATGAAGAAAGCCAGTTCATCTTATCTTGGGAACTGCCAGGAGTGTCTCCCCCATCAATCTCTTAGCTGTAGTTGCCCATCTGGGGGAATCTGCTCAGGTTTTTCTTCACCCGTGACTCAAAAGATTTTCATATGGTGGCATAGAAATGAAATATTTCTTTCCCTCCGTTGGTTCTTCCAGCCACAGCTCCATAGCCAATAAGTAGTTACTTTGGAAAGAACTGCATAGGCAAGAATAAGCCTCAGCCAGTGATCTTGAATGGATCCCAGCATGGCTAATACCTGTGAGAAGTCACCTGGGATCGGTATTTCAAGCAAAAGCAACCTTTGGCTTTTCTTGCTGTGTTATAGATACAGGATTGCTGCTTATCCTTATGATCCACAGGAGTACTAAAGAGTACTCTACAAGTGCCATTCTATTTTACAGTCATTTGATTACAGACACCAGGAAGTGCTGTTAGAGAAGAACTGGTAATGTTATCCCACTTCACGAGAGGATGCCTGAGTTAGAACTAGTCAGCATGGAATACATCTTGAGTAAGGATATTCTGTGAGGTCTGACCTCATGCACGCACGCGAGCACTCACACACGCAGACATCACCACTGTAGATTTCTGTATTATGTAGCTATTCTCAAGAAGATGTAGTTGTAATATAAATGTGTCACCTTAGACAATATTCTACTCTACAAATGTGAGTATGCTCATATTTACCCTTCGGATAACTGTATGCAATGGGGATTTTTAGTTCTGGCTTTTCTGACTCCTGCAAGAATATAATGAGCACGGCAAATCTTGGAAGTACAGCCAGCCTTAAGAGTGCAAGGACTATCTGTGTAAAAACTTGGTTTTTGTATGAAGAAATAGTGGACCTTCTACATGCATAAATAAAGCAAGCCTCTTCTGTCCTTAAGAGTGCTTTAATTTCATACAGTTGAAGAGCAAATTAGAGACTATTTATGTAATGTTTTCTTTGGCTTCTGCATGGCATTCTCCACAGACCTTATCATGAAACACTTTAGAAACAATATATATATTTGCTAACAACCACACACAGACATATACAATGGCCCTCTCAACACAAATCAGAGACAAACAAGAAACTGGATGATAAAATCTCTTTGTGCTGTACAGTGACTGCTGATTGTGAGAGGCAGCAGGTTCTTCTTTCAAACAGTTTACAGTTAAGCCTAAAATCTCTGTAAGATTATTTATTAGACTTCATTAAACCAGTCTTTGAATATTTTTTTGCCCTGTACATCCACACCAGGACAAGTTGTGGGCTAGTAGGATTACACAAAAACATCCTGTCCTTTAGACAGAAAATAAAGAAACACTGGCACCTATATTTTGTCCATCTGCTTTTCCAAAACAAGGAGGAGGCAAAAGTTGGTCTGTAATTTTATTTCATTAGTTCATTTAGATAAAAGTGGCTTCATCAATGAGGCAATTTTGGAGCATGTAATTTCTGGTAGATGATGCTGTTTATAGGTAATGTAGGAAATACAGCAATATAGTCTCAGATTTATCCTATCTAGTGCTTAATACTCCACCTGAACCCGTATCAGACTATCAACTCCTGAAACACCAAATTGCCACAAAGACCCTGTCGGGTCCCGATTGGCACAGGGCTCTGCCAGGCTTCACGCCGGACCACAGGAATGAGAGCGGGCCCTTTCTCTGCATCACACTGACACCGTGTGGCAGCTCTTCAGCTGCCTTTTGCTGCGGGAACAAACTTTGCCTCCGTACGAATGAAACCAAACAAGGTCATCGTGCTTTCTGGTGGAAGGTATTTGATTACTCACTTGAAACAATTCGTGCTGTTTTGTTACCAGGGATGATGTGAACTAAGCATAGACTCGTTTGGAAGATAGGAAATCTTCCTTATTTTCTCGAAGTGTATTAAAGTGGTAGCTACACAGTTCTCTCTGAGCACTGTGCTTTGCTTAGATATCATTGCATCATTGTTATCTATATTAAAGATACAGAAAATGAAACCCACAAAGTGCGTGGCACCCACCCTGGAGGAAAAAATCATTATAATATGTCACAATACATCACAGTAATTTTCACCAGCAGGTACCTGGAAAAATTCTCCGAAAGAGGGGTTTATTTATTAAAGACAGTATTAAAGGAGAGTACATTTTAATTGTCTTGCTTACTATCTTGCATGCTTCTTAAAAACTAATCAACACTCCAAGTTTCAAGTTTTAAGATGAGCAGAACTCACTTCTCCTCCTTAGGCAGATACAGATTCATGTGCTTTGGGGATCTGTCAGAAATCCATAAAATTATCTTATGTAATTACACCTCCTTTTTTCCAGTTGACTGGAAAATTATTATGTTAAAATAAGCTTTTGAGTTAAATTGTTTCCTCAGATCACCTTCCCCAGGTGAACAACTTTTAGGAAGGGGTCTTCTTCACCCTTTATCAATGCTTTGTTTAACTAACCTGGCTGGAAATGCTCAGTGAATCTCAGACGTGGCACAGGACCTGGAGGCCTTGAGATATCGGTACCACTCAGTCAGGCAGGTGTCAGAAAAATACCTTCAGTCTCTTAGTGCCACCCTCCTTCTTGGGAAGGAGGCAGTCTCGTGGATAGCCCAGCTTTGTGCTCACCATCAGCCTGGTCCTAACTGACCAATTTCTTCAGCTTCTAAATCCCTACCAAGAGCCACATCCCATAACCTGTGCATAAGTACTGCTCTCACATTCCTGGCTTGAGAATCCAGGTTGGGTAAATATTTGCTTACACAGTTTGCTTTACACAGAAATCTTTCTGCCTCTTTTTTTATGTAAAAGGTAGTGGCTCAGCCAAACAGGTCTAGGAACATATTCAGGTTAACTTCTCTCCTGAGCCCTATATTCCCCATATATGTATTTTGCATTGTGAGTCAGCCTATGTACCTGTTTTCAGGACAGCTTTGAACTTCTTAACATACACACACTCCAACAAAATCATTATCTACATGAAGTGTCACCTCTTATACCATCAAAATATGCTATATATTATGTTTCTGAAAAAAAAACTTCTAAGAAGAGGGCTAAAATCAATACATGCTTTGTTTCTAAAGGTGAGGTCTTATGAAAGTGTTTGCCATGGACCAAGTCCTCAAAATTTCTCTTATTAACAGTGGAAATTATTTCTTTGTCACATGTTTATCTAAGTCCTTTGGGCCAAAACAGCATTTTGGTTACTGTTTTTTTCTCTTTTAGGAAGCTGTGTGCTTGTTCTCAACTGATAGACCCGTTCCCTCCAACACCCAAAGCACTGCCCTTGTTTGATGCCCTTTTAGTAACGGAGCATTTTCACTCTTGCTGAAATAACCGCAGCTCCGTAATTTTTGTGGACTCTGACACTAAATTCCACATGGCGTTTTCTTGCATGTAGGGCTTTTTCTTGTAATACTTCGGGGTCGCCATCATGTTTTTCATAACAAAATTATTTGTTTTTCAGAAGCTTTATTTTGGTATGGATGATTCTTTGGCAAATTTACATTGTGAAGGATTCCTTGTGGATGTTGTGGGAATCTCCACCCTTTCTGTATTTAAGGAAACTACATGTCAAGGAGCTACATGAAATCTAGTGCTGAATATGAACATATGTCAATATGTTCTGAGCTTGCAGCATATGGGGGCAGGGAGTCTGGGGTCATTCTTATTTTTCTTGGGCTTTTTGTTGGGTTTTTTTTTGAGAGAAAGCTATGGACAACCTTGGTAGTTTCCAAGATGACATCCATTTCTGCAAGACATCACAATAACAATTGGGGTTTAATGAAGTGGTTGATGCAGAGTCACACTGCACTTCTGCTCTGTTGAAGCCAGCAGTGGGAGTTAGCAAAGCAAATTTTAAGTGATTTCAGCTCACTTGTACAAGAAAGTTCCACTGGCATGTTTCATGAACAGGATATAAAGTAATTTATATGAAAACAAAAACTTTCTTGGTGATAGGAAACAATAGCATAACCTTCTTCTAGAGAATTTTGATTCTTTGCACCTCAGTAATTAAGGCTTCCCCATGTTCTCACCTCTAAAAATTCTACTAGATGTGTTAGGTAATTACAAGAATGGAAAGTACCTAATAAGAAGCCTGAGAAAGCCCATTATTTGCAGATGGTTTTCCTGGATTTCTACTGTTCCAGAGCCATGTTTCCTTGGGAAATGTCCACTGAGCAAAACAGGTATCATTCCCCAGTTATTCCAGATCAGGCCAGAAGAGGGCCAGATATCACCAGCAAATGCAGCTGTGTTCAGTATTCATTCAAAGTATAATGTATTTATACATCCATAAAAAATTTATTTTGAACACCAGAATCAAGAGCACATCATTTCCTTCTCCATGTAAAGAGACTAAATACAGCTTTAGACCTAGTTACTGGACTGTAACAAAGAGCATAATTAATTTTTTTTTTATAGTGGTCTGTGCCTTCTGCAGCCAGCAGAAGACTTAGAAGTCAAGCCACAAGACTTAAAAATTAATTTATTGCCCTCCAGCAGCATGCTTTCTGCCACACAGAAATTCAAAGCTCTGTCACAGATGCAGGATGGCAAAGGTAAGGCCTCCAGCAGAGACATTTGAAAAGACCTAAAGAAATTCTCTGTTATGTTTCAGACCAAGGGTGGTGCTCAAGTGTGGCTTTGCCAGAGTGCCACAAATGCAGAGACCCATAACAACTAGACGAGAAGTTAACAAATGCAACACACATCTACAAGAAAGGCTAGAAGGAGATCCGGGGAACTACATGCCTGTCAGCCTGACTTAGGTGCCAGGAAAGGTCATGGAGCTCGTCATCCTGAGTGCAATCACATGGCATGTACAGGACAACCAAGGGATCACCCCAGCCAGCATGGGCTTATAAAAGGCAGATCCTGCTTCACCAGCTTTCTTTTATGAAAGCCTGTGGACATCGTCTACCTGAATTTTAGTAAAGCCTTTGACACCATTTCCCACAGCATTCTCCTGGAGAAACCGGCTCCTCATGGCTGGGTAAAAAAAATGTGTGGATGGCTAAGTCCAGAGAGTGGTGGTGAATGGATTTGCATCCAGCTGGTTGCTGGTCATGAATGGTGTTCCCCAAGACTTAGTACTGGGATCAGTCCTGTTTGACATCTTCACTGATAACTTGCATGAGGGGATCAAGTGCACCCTCAGTCAGTTCACAGACAACACCGAGTTAGATGGGAATGTCGATCTGCTGCAGGGCAGGAAGGTTCTGCAGAGGGATCTGAATAGCCTGGATTGTTGGGCCAAAGCCAATTACATGAGGCTTAATAAAGTGAAGTGCCGAGTTTGGCACCTGGGTCACAATGACCCCATGTAACCCTCCAGGTTTAGGGCAGGATATCTGGGAAGATGCCTGATGGAAAAGGACCAAGGGGTGCTGATCAAAGCCAGCTGTGCCCAGGTGGCCATGTTATGAATGAACAAGGAGGGTTGGGTTTCATAGTCCTATTAGGTTGGGAGTTGATTCGTTAATGGTTCATGAAGAAGGCTACTGTTAATTCACAAGTTAATGGTTGATTGTTAATTACGCTGTTAAG
This sequence comes from Oreocharis arfaki, assembly GCA_013398015.1. Lineage (NCBI taxonomy): Eukaryota > Metazoa > Chordata > Aves > Passeriformes > Paramythiidae > Oreocharis > Oreocharis arfaki. Next base: position 823,911 of record VZRR01005165.1, on the reverse strand, counting down.
TATTAATTTTAGTTTGGTGATAATTAGTTACACAGTCCATTGTTTAACATTGTTGCATTTTAAGGGGGTTCATTAGAAGCAGGTTTTTAATATGTATTAGTGATAAGTAATGGGTGAGTGGCAGGGAAAGTGAGAACTTTCAAGAAAAAACAGTATCAGGTAATTATCATAAGGGGATAAAATAAGACCTTGGATTGGATAAGACCTGGACCAATCATTTGACGCCCTGAGATCACCCCAAGACAACGAGCCAATCATCTAGATATGGAGCCAACATCAGCCAATTGGAGAGCTGTGAGGAGGAGGACTCAGGGGAAGGGGGCAGTGCCATGGGCGGGCAATAAAAAGCCACTCCCATCTAGAGACAGGGTCTTGGACCATTTTGCTTGACGGTGGTCAGGCAGCTAGCTTGGGTCCTTCCCTCAGGGGCTAGGTCAACCCGCTGCAGGAAATCCTAATTGTTCCCTTTTTAATCTTTTCAATAAAACCCTTCCTTTTTGGATAATTGGCTGCACATTTACTTCAGCCAAAAAGGTTGATGGCATCCTGGCCTGTACCAGCAATAGTGTGGCCAGCAGGACCAGGGTAGGGATCACTGCTGCTGTGGTCAGAACTGGTGAGGCCGTGACTTGAATCCTGTGTTCAGTTCTGGGCCTCTCACTACAAGGACATTAAGATGTGGGAGTGAGTTTAGAGAAGGGTGACGAAGGTGGTAAAGGGTCTGGAGCACAAGTCCTGTGAGGAGTGGCTGAGGGAGGTGGGGCTGTTTAACCTGGAGAAAAGGAGGCTCAGGGGTGCCCTTATCACTCTCTGCAACTACCTGAAAGGAGGGTGTAGCCAGGTGGGGGTCACCCTTCCCCCCCAGGTAACAAGTGAAAAGAAGAGAGGAAAACAGTGTGAAGTTGCACCAGAGGAGTTTTAGTTTGGGTATTAGAAAAATTTCCTCACCAAAAGGTTTGTGAAGCATCAGAACACGCTGCCCAGAGAGGTTACTGTTCTTGGAGGCACTTAGAAGATGTGTGGATGTGGCACTTAGTGACATGGTTTCATGGTGGACTTGGCAGTGCTGGGTTAATGGCTGGACTCTATGATCTTAGAGGTCTTTTCCAACCAGGATGATTCTGATTCTGTGACTGTCAGACTATGTGCCTTATGGACATGACCAAAAGGCAATTCTGCTATCTTCTGATCAGGAGATCAGTCTGGAGATTTGGGGTGACTCAAAATTCTTCCATCTCATTGTATTTGTTTTATTTCAGTAAATTAAAAATAGAAAGAACTAAACACGCAAGAAATGGCAACACAAATTTGACATGTGTTGTGGCTGAGGAGGAATACAATAATTTGCAATGGTATCCTCTAAAATCTGTTTCCAGGCTTCCATAATTATTCCAAGTTTGTCCGTGGTCTCCGTAGCAGCCTTTCCTGAGGCTCAAGGCTGGTGTGGTGACTCACAGTGGTTCAGCAAGGGATTCAACTCCTTTCCAAGGAGTCTGAGTCACAGGATGCCAAACCTGGACTGGTTTCCTGTAATACAGAGGTTCCTGAGCTATGGTAGATGTACTGCTCATGGTACACAAGCCACCTCAGCATGGTGCTCCAACACCTCTCAGACATTGCCACAAGGTATGCAAGGGTAAGCAGGACATGTTGCTGCTGCTGGCAAACAAACACAAATATTTGGAAACTTGTGCTTTTAATACGTTATTCGACTCATACTGGCTCTGCCCCTGAACTCCTCAGAAGGGCAAAAACAGTTTACCACAGCCCAGCAGTAAAAGCACTGAAGATAGAGCTCCCCATGAGCCCTGGACTGGTTTCCCAAACTCATTAGTGGTGCTGCTGTGGGCACAGAGTGTTACAGCAGCTGCCCTGTGGCCCTGCAGCACTGGAAGTTCCTCATGGTGCTCTTATTCCTGAGCATCCACTCTGGAGCGGTAGGTTGGGCATCTCGTTCTGGCACAAGTACCTCCTCAGCAACACGCCTGAGCTTTGTAGTAGATTTTGAAAGAAGGGAGGTCAGAAATGAGATCTTTGCTCCTAGATGAGTATCCTAATCACAGAGTCACAGATTGAGACTTCCTTTTATATTTGTTTTTGTCTTCTGGTCCCTATGAATCTCATTTTCCTGGAAAAGTGGATGCCCTCCCATGCAGCAGGGAGGGTAGCTCCTCCCAGCTTGCCGAGTAGGGTTTATAACCTTGTATTTAAAGGGATAATTTTGTACCTTGAATCTCCTCAGACAAAGGAAAGGCAGGAGCCCAGGCCACCCACTCGCAGGGCAACCTCTGGCAGGAGCTTTTAGCAGATGGCTGTTGTGCACTGGGCTGGACACAGTGGTTTAGTGTATTCTGGATGTGTTGAGATTTGCCAGACAGAACAAGCCTGTCTGAAATACAGACATATATTGCTTCCTTTTCTTTAAACATGGTAGATCCTGAGGTAAATAAGAGCAAGAAATCTCTAACATATTAGTCAAGCAAATTACCTCTCAGTTACTGACAGCAGCAACCAGTGAAATGAGTCTGTACCACCCGAATACCTCTGAAGGCACAACGCCACTTGTCTTGTGACACATGACACTGCTAAGCACACCCAGAACAGTGACCTATAGGCTGCTCTTCCTCTGCCTTTTTCACTCGAAAGAAGGCTACACTACACAGCAAAGAAGCAGTTATATTGAGTAATAGTGACACACGTCACCTCTCACCTTTCAGTTTCACCTACTGAAAATGCTTAGTGGAACTCTGTCATGGTTTAGGAATGGTATCCCCCAATTTATTGCTCCCACTGAAACACTCCAAACAACATGCCACTTGCTCTTATAGTTAATAAGCAATTTATTAATAGTTTATTAGTTTATTACTATGCCTATTCCGTCCCCTCTCCCCTCATCCCTGGGGCAGGGTGGAGAGGAGAATTACAGGCACAAAAGGTAAAGATCGCAGGTTGGGATAAGAACAATTTACTGGAAACAGCAATGAGATAAGAAAGCAAACAGTAACAACAACAATATTAGTAACAGACTGCACAAGACAGGTGAGTGATTCACATATTAGTGCTCCCCACCACCAGGCAGGAGAAAAGAACCCAACCTCCCTCCTGGCTCCCTCTGTGTGGTGTGAGGTGCTATAGAATAACCTCATGATCCTGGCCATGCCTCTCCTGGCTACTGTAAAAATTAACCCTGTCCTGGATAGAACCAAGGCAAGCTCTGATACCATACACCAGCTGAAACAGAAAGTATTTTACAACCAGATGGACAAAGCTGTTGAGTTTTTTCAGAACAGAGTTTGATGGTGGCTGTAGGATGCTTCTTGGGTCCCATCACACTTCAAAAAGACAACCTAGTATCTGTCATCCTGGGGTATTGGTGACCACTGAATACCAGGACTAGCACCAGCATTTATTCATATGCTCTGACCACCACCATTACTAATGTCTTTAAAAGTCAAAGACGAAATTAAATCAGCAGAAATACTTATACTAACATTAAATGATAATAACTCTCCTCATTGTCAATTTGACTTGTCAATTTCTGGCAAAGCCACATCCCAAACCCCACCTAACTCCTGCCCTCTTTTGATGACCATAATAGCTTTCACAACTCCTCTCCATTCCAAAATCAAAGGTCAAACCAGAAGTCACATGCTTGAAGACTCTCTGGTTCCATTTTTATTCAGGAGCTAGGCTGCCCTGCCTCTTAACGGAAACTGGCATCACCTTAGGATGTCAACATATCTATTTGCACTCAGGAGACAGTACCAGTTGTAAAAAAAAAAAAAAAAATTAACACCTTGATCATTTTTCTTCCTACTTTCCTCTCCTAATAATAAATGTAACTCATGTTACAGCTGGAGAAATTATCTTCAATTCATAGAGCAAAGACTGAAGCAACCCCCATCCCCCCAAAAAATGTGAAACGGTGCTCTATAACTGCACCAGTCGGTACAGTTGGTACAGAAAGGGTCACAAACAGCATAGTACTTCTGATGGGTTTATTGGTCACAGGCAACATTACAAAGCAGTTACACTGAATAATGCTGTCACAGTCCTATTGTAATGTGAGGTTGCTACAACACATTCAGATTTCACACAGTGAAACTACTTGAGAAAAAAAAAAATCATGCTCGTAACATAAGATCAAGAAAATACACTTGGTTAAAAGAAAAAATGGTCCCAGAATTTCAGCCCACTCAAACTGAAGTTAATGGAAAAGCTTCCTCTGACTTCATCAGGCTGTGAATCCAGCCTTCAACATGCCCTGACCAAGCTATAAGGTCAAATGCCTCTGCTCAGTTACAGGCTCTCCATTCTTCTGACATACTTGTGCGTGATGTATTTTCTCCTTTTTAAATGAGAAGAACATAAATGTGAAATTGACTATGCCAAATTTTACACATAACAGAGCCAATTTTGGGTCATCAGCTTTAGAGAGCGGGACAATTACAAAGGTGATAATATGTATACTGGAAAAGGAGGGAGTTCCTACACTCCTGAGTGCCTGCAGCAGCTGTTTCTGTAGCCTGAAAGCTTCCAAGAAAGGTCATTACGTGCTTCTTCAGAATTAGCATCTCTGACAGCATCTGCATTCAAAAATGGGATTTCAAAACCACAGCTGACGAAAACACGCACCAAACAGAGAAACACATCTTTACTTCAATAAAGCAAAATCTTTTAATCAAATCTAAGTTCAGTTTGAAGATAATTACTTCTGGGAGCTCAGACATATTCCTAAAATAATTTCTTCTCATTTACAGGTGACTTGATGCATCCTATGGCCACGCATTGGATGGGTGCATCCTATGGCCACCCATTCAGAGGATGCATGAACAACATACACACTGTACGTCTAATTCTCCATCGGTGTTGGAGCCCTTAGAGGGCAGCAACACGCCAGGGCTTCCCAGCCCACGGAACTCCTGTAGCCAGGCGTCTCTTCCGTGTGGGGGAAGTTTTAGTTCCCGCTCCTACTAACCTCAGTGTAGCTTCTTGCACCGTAACGCTGCATTGTTTTATGAGGCCCAAAGCTCAGAGTGCAATTCACACTTCAAGGAAAACTGGAGTGAGAAGAGTGCTGTTGTTTAGATTTCATTGATCACCAAGAATGTAGTTCTTTCCCAGAACTGTATTTGCTAATTATCTGCATTTTTAAAGTAGAATACTGATCATAAACCATGCTTTATAAAATTCTCCCTCTCCAGTGCATATCAAAGATAACATTTGTGTTCGTGTCTCAGACTATGATGACCAAATGCTGATAGCATAACAATGGACATAGTTCTACCACGTTCAAGTGGGAATGACAGGAGCTGCCATCCTGTGTCACAAGTATAGTCCATCAGGAGTCCCTGAGATACAAATATGGCACCCACTCTCCTCTCTACTGGCATTTTGGTCAAGAGTTCTCAATAAAAATTCCAGCTTATTTTTTAAAAAAAAGTTTTCGTTAATTAAAAAAAGTCTATTTACAAATCAGTTATGAAATCAATAACAACATTCCGTAGGAAAAATCAGACTGTCTCAAAACTTGGTAAATATGTTTTTAACTGTAAAATGTCAGATATTGGCTGTTTTCTGTCTTGATAGAAGCTGAGTCCAGTAAGTAATTCTATATCTCTGATCCGAGCCGTATGAAACTTCATTCTCTCTTCAACCCACATGGACTCAGACTTGCCATCCTATTGGGGCAGAGGAGGGAAAAAAAAGGGTTGTAAATTTTTTTTTTTCCTGAGATGTATTTAGTCTACTAAAAAAAGACATTTTGGTGTTTTATAAAGACAGAAACCCAGTAACTGTTGGCAAACATCTAACAGAGTGTGCAGGATTATACATAGTTAGAAGCTTGTCTGAATTTAATACTTGCTGCTACCTCCTCAAGTGTACAAAACCTGTAGCTGCACCAGTTGGTGATAATGGGGAAAGGCAAGTTAGGTCCAGCATCTACCAACCATCTGTATGATAAAAATATTCCTGAGAGCTGTGCCTGATGCTAATTCCTTGCTGCAGAATAGGTCTATACACTTTCCTCCCTTTTTTCCTGGTGTGTATGGAGTGTAGCTCTGTGCATTCCCACGACAGTGCCAAGGTACCTGAACTAAAAGCAACCAGTGCTCTTCAGGAACATTTGTGTCTTTTCCTTCTGGGAATGCATTTGGCCTTAGCACTGATCTTTTGTTGTGGGTGACTCCTCTTAGAAGCTCTTCATCCTTCTCAGCTTTTGAATGAATAGTTGCATTACAGAAGTCTGTGTATGTATCACATCGATGGTCGCTGCATACTCTGATTCCACTCTGCTAGCTCTAAGTTTTGCTCTTTGAACAGAACTATTTTCCCATTTGATCATATTCACAGACTTTGACATAATTCCATTTGCAAAAATACTGTCTTATCTCTCAAGATGATCATGTAGACTACACCATTTTTATAGGCTTTAACTAGTTAATCACTGATATCCAACAAAACAAGCTCCAGCCTGACTTCAGACGTTTATGGGAACCTTATGCAGACTACTTACTGCACAGCTTTCACTGTTGTCTTCTCTGTGAGGTACAATGAAAGACAAGGCATCTAGAGACCCTTTACACTCCAGAGGAGTTTCAGAAGTATTTTTACAGCTAGTCAGCACAATGAAGAAGTGGGTTGGAACTGGAACTTCTGAATTACCAGGGTATCTGAAATGCAAAAAATTTACATCCACCAAATCATACTTGCACAAAGATCAAGTGACAGCATACAGCTATATTAAATTTCAGCAATTCAGCTATTTTGTCCAAGAAAGCTAAAGTCTGGAAAGAAAATTCCAGATAACTATTTTTGCAAATCAAGTTTGGCTTGAAGGCTGATTTAAGTAACAAGTTTGATGAAGTATAACAACAAACTGATTTATTATCATTATCATAAAAATATATAAAACTCCAGAGGAGATGAAGAGTTCAGCCTGAGTCCTGAAAACCATCTGCCTGCTAGCTTGAACCAATTTTGCTAACTAGTGTAACCCACAACTTGTAGTGGAACACTGCCAGCTCAGGAAGTATCAATCATGCCAGCAGGGATAAGCCCTTCCCTTGTCCTCTCCTAGAGGCAATGGCAATGTCCTAAGTTTTCAGGCTGGTGGACATCATTCCACACGCAACAGCTTCTCTTATACTCCACCTTCAGGTTTAGGATGACACATTTTGAAGGTGCATTTTTCTCTTTGTGCTTGTTGCATGTTGCATCTTTCTTAACCTACTTTTCTACTTAGGGCCATTTGCGTGTCTTTCTGAACAAGGGTAATAATTACTAAGAGACCAGTAATGAAGAAAAGAAACAAAGGATTACAATGTGAAAGCTTCTCACCTTTTCAACTTTTCTGGGGTATCATAGAGCCCATCAGAGTCATAATCAAACACAGGACCACTGACTACATTGACACCATTCCTAGCTGCAGCATATTCAGGTAGCAGGTGTTGATGGAAGTAGTTCCACAACACTGAAACACAGTAACAGAATCAGGAAACAATCTTCACAATAGAAGCTGCTAATACAACTCTGCAAAGTATTGAGTGCTGTATGGACAGACATGATAAGCCAGGAAAATAACAAATTCTACAGGCGTTTGCTGTTGTTAAAGGTTGCATCCAGCTGGGCAGCAGCATTCACTGCAGTGTGAATGTGGTTTCATAGTCACCCTAACCACAAACCTGACTGAGGCATAGTGATACTACTCCCTCGGGACCTTAGGTTTCTCTCCTTGGAAACCAAGCCATGGAGAAGTTAGAGGAGGAAAGGCCAGAGAAGACCATGCCTGCCTGTGTCTTGCCCCACTATCAAGCTGGCCTGGCTAGCGTGTACACTCACACCTATGAGCTGGTAAGTATCTAACCTATATAATATTTTAAATTACAATTAAGAATTGAACAGTATTCCATTACAAAACAGGACACCTCGTGTTTTTCCAGGAGAAGTACCACAGTTGTTGTTCTTTTTCACGAGGTATATGTTTATACTCTCTCAGCCAAACATCTCATATTCCCTCTCTCCCAGGAACCAAGGGTCAATTGCATGGTTTGGAAGCAAGAAAAAAAACAGCAGTCTTTCTTCTATTCAACTGTGGATGTAAAAAATGCATACAAATAAAATACCTTTAAATGCAGGATACATTGGCACAATGTTGCTGGTAAGTAAGGCATCGTAGTGAGGTTTCTTTTCATCTGTCATAAAATCTGAAACAAAATAAGGGCAATTAATTACCTAGATTTGTTACTTTAAACTTGCATTTTCATGCTTTCAGTGATCAATGTAATAACATTGAGCTGAATTAACTTCATTTTCCAAAACCTATGTGGGTGTAAGTGCTGACTTCGGTACATGCTGGATTCCATCTAAAATAAATAATCTTAGTAGCAGCAGCAAATACACTTGTCAGATATACAGCTGGAAAATTACATGAGATTTAAAAATATCAGAACAAGCTTCTGAATTATGGGGAAAGAAAATTCATGAGTGTCAGGCAAACTTTCCATGACTGCAGAATGTATGCTTAAAAATAGGATTCTGTTGAAATTGTGGAAACTCCATTTGATGTGGATGTTTAAATAACATGCTACTTGATATTCTATGCAGTAGAGTCAATATAAAATACTTCCATATCAGGTCAGCAACAGTTCACAATTTATCTACGCATACAAAGTGAATTTGCAATTTATCAGCTTGCTGGACTTTACTCAATGTCTACATGCTCCTCCCAGTTTCTTCTGTGAAATGCCACTTTAGAAACCTGGTGAGTTTCAAAACTTCTGGGGAAGTACTAAGTGACCTTGGACAACCCACTGGATGCTGAAATACCTGAAGTACCTAAAATGTTTTCCTTTCTCATATGCTGAAGTGAACTGCAACAACTCAGCAGCTACTGCTTCATATTCTGATCGGTTATCAAGAACACCTACAAAAACTACACCTGCTACATTACAAATCATGTAAATCAGATATGCTATACAATGAAGGCAAAGTACTCACTTGGAGGAGCAAGAAACCCATAAGTTAGGCGAGGATGATTGTTGTAAAACAAACAGGTCTGGTTATAATTCTGTGAAATACGAGCATCTTTGTGTAAACAGCTGGAGGCAGCTCCTGTAGAAGAAAGCCATTTGTCCTATTGAACAAGAAGAAAGTATCATTGTGAAAGCTGACTTACAATAATTCTCTCAATATGAGGGACTGCAGAACTCTAAATATTTAGCTGCACCTTCCTTTAAGAGTGTGAAGGGTTTAACTAAGATGCAAGAATTGTTCCTTTTCTGTCAGTGGAAAACAAGCCCTCCCATCTACTTCATATACCTTGGAAATAAAGTGAACAGAACTGCAACATTTTAGCCAATTATAACATCTTCTAAAGAGAATCCAGAGGTGCCCATTAAAAATAATCTGATTTCCTGACAGATAGACAGACTCATATAATTGACAGATAGATGTGTGCGTCACTTGTTACAGTAACTGGTTGCTTCATGCCACTAACCTCAAAATATTCAGGATCAAGCAAATCTTGCCAGAGTTTAGCTAAATTTAATTATTACAGTCATTATTTAAAACCTATGATTCCCAGATAATAAAATTAAAAGTATTCTCTACTATCCTAATTCCTTTTAGGTATGATCTAGCCTCTAAGTTTTTTCTGAATGAGAAAGGCCCACTTGAAAAAACTTTCCTTCATCAGGTCAGTGCTCTGTATGAGCGGGTGTATCTTAAGCATAGGATTTAGGACCACAAAGACCCAATTTATTTTCACTGGCTCCTTTTTTCCCCAATCAGGATTGTATTCTGAGAAGGATCATATCAGAGCATGAATAGCTCAAGATGGTCCTGAGATTACTTTTTCAAAAGCATCTTGGCACATTATAAACTATGAAACCCACATTGAGGCTAGTTTTTAAGGACAGCACTGACAGACTGCTGTAGCAGACCTATGCTACCAGTACAGTCTCCTAGGGGTTCAATACCAATGGAAATGGAGTCCTCACTTACTGGTGGATCTGCTCAATCTGGAGGCAAAACTGTTTCACACTCTGAGAAATTGAAGAGTCAAAGTCAATCCTTATTAGCGTAGTAAACCTCACACAAAATTCCACTTTTTACCTTGTGTGGTTCAGCTCAGTTCCCTAGGAGATAATACCACAGACTCACTTCAGCTGGAAAAAGACCTCTAAGACCATTGAGTCCACTCTTTGACTGATCACCACCTTGTCAATTAGACTATGGCACTAAGTGCCAAATCCAGTCCTTTCCTGAACACCTCCATGGACTCCACCACCATGGCGGCTCTCATACCATAAGCAGATCTAAGAAGTCTTCAGGAATAACCGACACTCAAGATTTTTCCTTTCCAAGGTTGCTTCTAATCTTTCTTCTTATACTTACATCTTTCCCAACAGTGTACGTGCTCCACAGGGACATCCTGTAGTCCCTGCTGTACCCGCTCACATAGCGGTCGTGGTAAAGGAGGCAGTAATTATGTCTTTTCTGCAGAACCCTGGGCCGTCCGTAGGGTAAATTAAGTTCCTCTGTCTTCTTAACTGCAACAGAAATAGTGCTTATTACTTTTCAATTAAAACTAATTGTTAGTACTGTCCTCTTTGATACACCTAAGTCCGCGTTAATTTTCAATAGCCGAATAAACAGAAGTCACATTAATGGGATAAAAAAAATTTCATTATTATATCAAAGGCATAGTTTCTATTCCAAGGCAATAAATTAAGTGATGAAACCAGTATAAAGCAATCATTTAAACTTACACTGCTCAAATTAAGCTTATATTTAAACCAAAACCTTTTGCCGTTAAAAATAGGAGATAAATTTAGGTAGAAAAGCTAAAGTCTTTGTTGACTTTGTGTTTCAATTTGAAAATGTGGGATCTGCTTTTATGCAACATTTAGATAGGAGAGAAACCAATTCTCGTGATTTGAAATTACTCTTTCAGTAGAAACCACAAAGTCTTATGTAAAAATACATTTAAAAGACTAAGAAATACAGAGATCTTAATACAGTGAAGTACTAGATTGGATTTGGATTTTCAGCTGTGCAAGGACTCACTACTTTGCCATTGAAAATTCAAGTATTTTCAATCATTACATGATTAGAATTATAAAGAAGGTTTCAAAGTATATTTTCCATTAAATAGGTCCCTACCATCCACAAATTATCATAAAATATTAATGCAAATGTAGGACATGGGAAAAGAAATCGAGTAATGCATGTGCAGGGTTTTTTCCACAGTAATTCCATAGCACAAAAAAATGTCAAGATTATGACAGTTATTTCTCCACCCATAAGAGCAAAACAATTCATATTTTTTTTATAAAACTAAAAACGCAGTTATAATTTTTTGTCCTTACAGACTGTCAAGTTATGACAATCAATGAGAGAACACGCAAACTGAAGTAACTAATGAACTCTATATAGTCTTAAGGAATTTCTAGGCTGGTTACTAAGCTGCTTTCATCTGTGCAATGCTTTTTATATCTAATTAATTCTTAATTAATACAATTCCTAATGAAATTACTGCTATTAAGACCAGTGCTATAACACTGATAATTCAAGACAAAATCCTACTATATCAAAAATGTAAGTTTAGAGCATTAAATTCCTATTTCTACAAAAGAGAACTGAAATATGTTATTGTGCCTGGCCTTGTCATGTTTCTTCAAAGCCTGGTTAAGCAAAGCCCTCAGAGATCCTTAGCAGAGTCTGTTTCAGCAAAACCCCTGGCGCACTTGGGGAAAAGCACATAGTGTCATTTGAACTGGATTTGATTTTGTTGCTCTTATGGGCATCACAATACTGAAAGACTTACTTTAAAAGGGTTCTGGGACATGTTTTAAAATGATGACCTGTCATTAGTGGAAGAAATTCAAGAAAGCTCTATCCACTCTTTGTTTCAAGACAGGCTACACAAACCAACAGAAGCCTCGAATTAGCTCTGGATAAGCAGCAAGTACTGGACTCTGCCATTTGTGGCACTTATGTCCAGTTCTTAATAGTGAGCTATACTGGGGTGCTGCCAAATATAGTTTATTTGCATAAGCAACCCAAGGTTTCATGAACACACACATACATACAACACACAAGGCAAGGTCTCTATCAGCCCATTTCTGACAGCCTAATCTTCTTGATATTATCTTTTAAGGCATTAGCATCTAGGACTATGTTCCATTTTGACTTACAGTTTTCCTTATTTACTTGCTGTTTTATCTGTTTCATGCTCAAAATAGTTTATTTTGTTTTATGAGTCATGAGTACGTCTACAGCCTTGCAAACTGCAGCTTAAACATGGCATGTGTATGTCCAACGATTGGAAATAAAGGATAATTAAAAGAAGTAATGGCTCAAGACCACATAACTCAAGCGAGTAAAATACTCCTTATGCCTCATTAAAAGAATGCTGCCATCATGGATATCATTATTTGCATTGATTTCTTATCAGGTACTTCCCCATACACCACTTTTGCTTCCCATTCTGGAATGCTCACTACTTCAGTACTAGAAAAGTCAAAAGTAACAGATAACACGTGCCATAAAGACACGCGTATAAGGATACACATTTATTTGAGAACAAATGGTTCAGAGGGACTGTATTTGAAAGCATTAGAACCATCAAATGGTATGAGCTGGAAGAGACCATAAAGACTACCTAGTGCAACCACCCTATCAAGGCCAGAGACATCTTCCACTCGACCAGGTTGCTCGAAGCCACATCCAACCTGGCCTTGAACACTTCCAGGGGTGAGGCATCCACAAATTCTCCAGGCTGGACTATAGTTTCAGCAAGTATTTCAAAGAATTTTCACATCATTTACTTGGGAGTTGCTCAGAAGTTTAAAAATATAGAATGTATAATGACACTGATAATTTTTTTTGTTAGCTTTTTAATTTTATATTATTATCTAATGTTCTTACCTTCTGCTTCAGTAAGATCTAAACGCTGATGAAAATCCCTTACTGGCAAGCCCTATAATTATAAAGGAAAAGCAGTGAGACTCTACAAAGCATATCAAGAGTCTGTACTACACTTAAATGTAACTTCTGTCTTGCAAGTTATACATACACAGAACCCTCTGATATGTACTGGAGAGGAGCTACAGGCAATTTGCAGAAATGAATTGGTTTTGCCACAAGCAAATTTGCAGGTTTGAAAACCACAGCCCAAACACAACATTCACAGAAGACAAATTTCAACATGATTGAATGAAGCAAGCAAGAACTGAATGCTCTCCCCATCAAGCTTCTGTGGGGTTTTTCCTGGCTCTTCAGAGATGAATGTGACTTAACATAAGCAATCTGAAAAAAATTAATACACAAATATAGGCTAGCATTCACTAACCTCAAGTAAGATTTGATTTTGAAACCAAAAGTTTCAAACTGGGACTGTGAAACTATCTGGAGAATGCAAAGTTTCACTCTTTGAATACAACACAGACTGCTGCCTCTACAACTTAAATCATTTCAGTACTTACCCCTGTCCTGCAGGAGCAGCCAAGGCTCACTGAAAAGTCTCTTTCTCCCACAACAGAGCATTCAGAGGGCTGACTTGTTTCTTTGGGATGGTGGGGGGTGTAAACAGGGTGCTTTAATAGATGGTTTAGGCGTCCATGAGTTCCATTGTTTGGGGCTGGTTTCAAACCAAGCAAATCTATGAAAGAATTCAAGTGATATTAACAGGAGGAGAAAGATTGTAATACAGATCTGATTATATTTTGCTTACAAGTTTGGATGAGCCAAAGCTTCACTGTCTGCTGCTCATAGCAGCAAAAAAGAAAAGCAATGTAACCTCTGCAAAAAGGACCACATGTTCTCAGCTAGGGCTCAGTATGGTATTAGTCTGCTTGTAAGGTTGAGTAAGTCGCCTCAATTAATTTTCTATCAGGACGTTCACATGCTGGCTTTTATACATCCTATTCATCTAATTCTTTCTGTACAGGATGGAGAAAATCTAAACCTCAGTGACTGTACTTAGAACACCTGATCTGTCACTGAACTGACTTCACTGAGATGGCAGCAAGCTCTCTACCCCTCCCATGCAGCATATGCAGAACAGCTCAGGGGGCACAAGAAGTATTATTTCAGTACCAACCATGACAGGAGAAGACAGCAAAGCACACGAGGCTGAGAGAGACATGCTTCCTGACAATGGCCTGTTTCCTATTCCAGCAAAGAATTTAAACACATGCTTTAAATATGGTATATTGAATATCATCACCGATCTCAAGCATTTGCAGAACTCCTAGTAAGTATTTTCTGGATCAGACTCTTTGGTAATACTTTATTTCTCAGAGAAGCCGTATAGGTTCTAAGAAGAGAGGGAAGTAGACAGGAAATAATGGAAAACAGGTGAAGACCTCAAAGGGAATAAATGAACAGAAAGTCGTAGATCTAGTGAAAGACTTCTGTAAAAACCGCGAAATACAGAATGAAGAAGGGACAAAGGAACAAGGAGTCACAGTAACATCGTGTTTGAAAGAGGGGGGTAAAGGAGGCTTCCCTTCGTGATGGCAGAGAGATTGTGAAGTAGCTGTTTTTAGTAGTGGTGAGTCAAAGCACCAGCTCTGGAAAAGCCAGAGGAATACACAGTGTGACCAGTAAAAAAGCTATATACAAGGTAGCCTGGCCAGTAGATCCTAATCTGCTGTTAGTCATTTAGAAGTGGCCCTTTCTCAGAAAAACAAACAGCTGATTTGTGAAAATCAGCAGTAAGTCTTAAGGATAAGTTTCTGACGACACTTAATGATCTGTTATTAGAACATTTGCAATGCCCAAAAGATATTATATTTTACTGAACAAAAATGATCCCCATCCATTGTACTTACCACACATTAAATTATATACTTCAATGTTTTCAAATGGATCAACTTGAGTACCAAACTTGAATCCTGGTCCAAAACCAATAAAGATAGCCTAGGATTTACAGAGAAAAGTATAGTGGAATTCTGTTTAAGACAAGTTGAAATGAAAATTATCTTCATACTCAGAGGGCATTTTCTTCCAAGAACTTAATCTTTGGTTTAGCAACATAGTATGTGTCAAGTCAAAAGCATGTGTTTTTCTTTTAAAGAAAAAACAGATGTATAAGAATAATTTTTTTAAAAAGCAGTAGAAAAGTATTAGGAAACCCAGTTTTGTCTCATTGTCGCCTTTAGCCACTTATGAAGTCCCTTGCTCTTCTCTGCTTTTGAAGAAATTAAAAGGTATTTTCTTAAATGCTTTAAAAGATTTAATGGAAATGCTGATCCAAAGGAACCATCACATCTCACATCCTGTAAACAATTTGGAAGCTTTTAACTTAGGGCTATAAAAACATCTGTTGGTAGCAATGCTCTAAGTGGTTTAAGCAATGGTAGGATCGCAGGCTTCCATGCCTGGTTTGCAGCTGTTCTTTCTTCTTGCACCACTTCCCGAGCTGTACTGGACCTGATCCAAGAACACTGCCAGCTCAAAAACCTTTCTTATTTTTTTTTTTCCTGCTGGCCCTTTTCCTTCTGGTTCAGTTCCCCAACCTACTTGACACTGCAGCCACACAAAACTTACCAGCGTACTGCAAGGTTTGCTGCATGAATAAGAACAAGGAGACAAGGGCAACAAACACTTAAACTCACCTGCTGCCAAAAACACTGTTTTAAAACTTATCCTCAGTTATTCAGCTTATTTTTAATGAAGAGAAACAGACTGCACACATCTGTGGTATCAAGATACTGAATGAGTGATGGATGTTTTTACACTGTATAGCATGTTCCTGGGTAAGATCTCCAAGCTCTTTGTGCACAATGCAATTGTCTCAGATTTCACAGTTGTATGGCAAAACCAGAGGCTAAAAACTTAACTCATAACTCCTTTTTTTGAGATTAAAGCATAACACAGGGCATCATTCTGCAACTATTGATACTAAAATCTGCAGGCTAATAACGTACTCAACAAGACTAATTTGAACCAGATAAGGCAGAGACATGCTACCTCCTTTCTGTTGTTTTCGGTAATTACAGAGTATGAAATGCTGTTATGTTAATGTAATGAAATGCTAAATGTTGACGTTAGCCACAAAAAGGATAAATTTTATCTCTTTTACGACCTATTAGGGGTGCTATGAACTGGCAATCCCAAGTGTGACAAAGTTTGAATAGAGTCAATCTACTGAAAAAAATTTGCACAGTCAAACTACAGCAGAGAGAGACGGAATGCATCTGGCGTCACATGGCTTGCTGATTGCGACCCATAACTACATACACTATCAACAGGTTTTCTACCGTCAAATCAGGGAAGAAGAGTAAGCCTGGAAGGGTAAATTGATACAAGATTTGGACTTTTTTAAAAACACTTTGATGCCAACGCTATACAATTCTACAACACATGAAAAAAAATAAGGCATCTAAGAGAGAAAATTATTGAAAACAAGTTTTATGAGAAGACCTACAAAGTCCATGTAACACACAGATTTCTCTTTATAGATGTGTTTACACATACTCACTGTAAATGATGCCTTGGGTTTTAACTTTCATATTTTTCAAATCCTGTATTGTCTAGTGTGTAACTCTCAAGTTTCTTGTAGCCTGTTAACTTCTGCTCTCTCATGCCAGGTAGTCATACCAAAGCCTCTCCAGGCCTGCTCTTCAAGGACACCCAGACCATGCCAGACCCAAAAAGTATAAATCAAAAGCCTCTGAGAGGAGGGCAAACTTGGAGAAATTACATCATTAACTGAAGCTTTAATTGCAAACTTATAAAACCCTTATAACACTTATAAACTTATAACCTTGATATGCACACTTATAAAAGTGTGAAGAACTTGTGACCTGGGGTCCATCTTGGGGCCCATATCGGCAGTAGCCTCTGGACTCCTCAGGGTGTACCTTTGAAGGCCCTTCAAACAAATACCTTCCTTTATTCCCTTATTCCTGTCCAGCCTCTTTTTTTTAGGTGGCCACTTCAGGCATCATAATAGTTCCAAGTCACTCATAATTGTTTGTGGATTTTAATCCTGAAAACAGCCTTTTGAAATCAAGAATATTGGCTTTCATTTTACTGATAGCAGAAACTAAGGCAGAGGTTAAGTGACTTCCCCAAATTAGATGAAACTAAGAATCTGATTTCATGTTTCCCTATGATCTCTTCCCATTTCTCATTAAAGAGAAAAATCTGAAGACTGTCCTTATTTGTGTGGGTTATCCAGCACATCACAATATCAATCCTATAAATGCTTGATTTCCTTAATTGCAGATGGAATAATAAAACAGATCTTTAAAAAAAAAAGAAAACAACACCCAGCAAACATAGCATTCAGAAATAGAAGGAGCTAAAAATAAGAGCTAATGTAAGTTTAAATCTCACCTGCATATTGGGGAAGCGATTGTCTGAGCCATGGAATCCACCATTGCAGCTTTTAATCTCAGGTGGTTTTCTATTAAAAATACACAGTTTTTATAACTCACACTTTTCAAATCGTATTGGCAAAAAGTACATTCAGTGATGACTTATTTACTCCTCTATTTAAAGAGTCTTAGAGGATTGTCCGTAGGGAATGAGAAGTCTTTAAAGAAAGACTTGGGAAAAGAATGCCTTTAAAATCAGAATGGTAATTTTCTCTGCAAATATTATCCCTTTGGAACTTTCATGTAACCATCAGAGTAATTTAAACTCAAAGCACATGATATGAGAAAAAAAATTGTTTTCAGGATAACAGATTTTCAGTTCACTGTCATTTGGGTAACAACTTTACAGTACTTTATGTAAAGTATAGTCTCAATATGTTTTTAGTAAAAACACTAATCTAATTTAGACAGGAATCTTACAGTGCAATAAAAACAAACATCCAGCCTGTGCTAGGTCCATACACTCTATTTAAACACAGTGTTCTATAAACCCAAACCTGATTTGCACAACTTGCACACGTCTACAATGTTACACAACAGGACTTACTGAAGAGGTGCACTGAAAAGCTCTTCTATTATGAAAGCCCTGAAGTATCACAGAGGTGCTCAAAATTAATACTATTATAGCAGATACCACTATTCTGGGACTTGTAAATTCTTTCGTCAAAACACATAAGGTAATTAACAATCACAGACTCAGTAAGTTCAATGACTGACAAGACTGATTTAACCTAGTAATTATTTCCATGCTCTGCTTTCATGGACTCACTTTGGAAATTCCTGCAGCATGGCAAGGTGTGCTCAAGTATCTGACAGTGAGGACCTTAGTTTCTAACTTGCCACTACCTCCATATGCAGCTGGGAGAATACCTATAGCTGTCAGTGTAGAATTAAGCCTCTCCAGGCCAGCAAAACATGCAGGAAAAAGCATGCATTGTTCCTTTGCGATGTCCCTTTGCTATGACAAACAAGAATATCACACTCTAACAGCTATCACTGAACTCTAAGCACTTGGAAGAGAAAAGCTGTGAGAAAACAAGAAATTATCTGTTGCACAATCAAGTAGTGAGAACTGTAACTTACCGAGCAAGCTGCCACTGGGAATCTAAATAAAAGTGCAGCGGTTCGATCCGGTCATTATAGGAATAATGGAAACGCTTGGGTAGCAGCTGTTTCATATAAGCTTTGAAAGGCTGGTTTGGTTTCATGCACTGAAATGTTTAAATTAAAACATAAGGAAATTTTGGTGAAATGTGTACTTTATGTCATGCACAGCTCTTATAAAGCACATCAATTGCATATGGCCTGCAATAACTTCCACTAAGAACATTGTAACTCCACCAGGTTTGGAGTCATAAGGTCTGGGACCTATGAATGAATACTTAAACCACAAATACTGACTGGTTTTGGATTCAATAGTTATTAGAAGATATTTAGTATTGGATTATGGACAGAACTTGCTTTTTTTTTTTTTTCCTTACGGCCTACAACTGTACAGAACCAAATGGTACTGCTTAGAATTAACAAAGAATTACACTAAGACGTGAACATCATGATAATTTCACAAGTGATAGGAGACTATTCAGTGCAACAAGTCTACAGCTCTGTAATAGAAAAGGTAACTGAAGTTTAAAGGGTTTTTAGATTGGTCACTCAGGGATAAACAAATTTTTCCACTAACTATGATCCATTAATGATTTTAAAAAAGAAAAAAAAACCACCCACAACTCAAAACCAAAACAAAATCTCTACTGTAATATTAGAATTTTTGAATAGTGACGTTATCTATACAAACAGCATTGCTCTCACCAACAGCAGTGTCTGCACAAATGAGTGGCAAACAAATTATGGTGCAGGGATAAGAACAGAAGCCAGGGGCAGAGCAAAAAAGCAAATCTATTATGCTACAACTGACCACAAAATAATAAAAAAAAAAAAAAATCAATATCCTCTTTTAAAGCTGTTTACCTAAAAGGAGTGAGCAAGAAAACCCTATGTGTGTTCTGGCAATAGAGCTGAGCTTTACACTGACATGGCCCTCAGCTAGTATGGTCCAGATACACAAGTTCTCCAGTTGGAAGAGCAACTCAATACAGTGAAAAGACATGAAATTGAATACAATACTCAATACATGAAAAGACATCAGCCTTAGATGGACTGATGTCACCTTACTCAATTTTCACCTTCCCCTGTGTGGAACTACTGTTGTTGTTGTTGTTAACCAAAGGTCACACACAGAATCAATTAGGTTGGAAAATACTTCTGAGATCATCAAGTACAAATATGACTGAACACCACCTTGTCAACTAGAAAAAATTCTTCCAGTTGTCCAACCTAAACCTGCCCTGGTGCAGTTTAAGACTATGTCCCCTCATCCTGTCACTGAGCCAAAGTACAGAACTAGCCCAGCAAACAGCTGAGTGCTATAAAATACTTGTAAATGTCAGCAGAAATTAAGCTAGAACAACAGATAAGACAACACTTACTGTGAGGTTTCTGACAATGCCTTCATAATTAACTGGAAGAATCATATGTAAGTATTAGTCACCTAAGTTAAAAAAGATCAGATGTAAAATGAAAGCATTCCTATCACGTAATATAAATGGTAAGTTTCAATAAATTTCTGGGCATAAGACATCATTTTTCCAGATTGAAAACCATATAGAGCAAGACAATCCCTAAACTGTCAAGCTATTGCTTTTATGAAATTTTAGTTCAGCCTCTCTTTCCCTTGTTTACTCATTTATAGCTTTAAATTTAAACTATATTAGCTAAACTTTAGTCAATTCTGTTAGCTAAAAGTTAAACTATACTTAAATGTTAAACTATATTAGTCACAGTTAGAAAAATAAACCAAGAAGTAAGCTTTTACAAAAGAAGCAACTAAATGCTGTGTTAATCAAGACAAATTTTTCCTCACTAGTAAATTTATAAAGAAAAAACCACAAAGGACACAAATGCAGCTACCAGGACAGCAGTTTTGCCTAGGAAATATCCTTGGACAGAAAGCCAAGCACCAGCTGGCTAAGATTCAGATGCTTAGACTCAAGCCAGAAGGGACCATCACATCATGTAGTTTGACATTTTGTGTAACACTGGCCCACTACATTTCACAGTTACTCTGTCCTCACTCTGATACCCAATACTTGACTCAAGTACATAAAGGATTACCCTGGCAAGAGAACCATTCATAATTCTTGCACAGATACATGCAGTGCTACAAAGACAGCTATGCTACTTCATTTTAACAGTGCACATGTCCAAAGGAGGAGATACGCTACTTTTCTTCTTCCTGAACTTCCTTCTCCAGGTAGAAACTGAAACTGCATTTGACTCCCACGTTCTCCAAGTAAACATTTTAAACAGCTTAGAATAGCATCAAGCAGTGAAGTAAACAGGACTTAAAGTCATTGGGGCTGAGGCCTACAAGTTTTAAAGGGCACAGAGAACAATAATCTCCACAGAAAAAACCCACAACCCACCCAAAAAATACTATGAAACACGAAGAAAACTCCTGCATTCAACATTAAAAAGTACCAAAAACTTGCAGACATTAAATGTTTACCTAACCTAACATTTAGACTGCTTAAACAATCAGAGTTTAAAATTTGTAAGCATTCATTGATTTTTACTCAGTTTTATTATTTATGTGTCCTTGCAGTCTACTCAGCTACTGTCAGGCCAGTAGGCCAATTTTTTATCACTAGGAAACATAATACTCAAAATAATATGTAAATGATGGTAACAATCTAACATTCCTCTAAGACAGAAATATTGCAAATTTATACAAATAAATCCATGGGATTCAAATACACTTTCAGTCTTGAAAAGTCAAGTGGTCTCTAAAAACACAAGTGCATGCACTACTCAGTATTTCCTGTTCATCGTTATCCAGGTCGTCCCTAGTTGGCATTCAGTCAAGTTTACTAATGGAATACGTGGATTCTAAGTTCGTATTTGTAAAGTACAAAAACACATAACCAAGTAACAAAAGTTAGTTTAGCAACTACATACAAGAGAAATACTCATCTGGAACATTATTAGGTCTTAGGCGAGCTGCAGGACCGGGTACAACTATGAAATCTTGAACATTGTCCAGATAGCTGTTCAGATATGCTGTTTTTCTGCAGCTCCCTACTTCCATCCCTGTAAAAGGAAATACATTTTCTTTTAAAATGAGAATATCAGCGTAGAGTAGCCTTCCTAATGGAGACATGTAACTGTAGTTGTAGAAGTCAGAAATGGAATTTCTCTGGTCTTTTTATCAGGAATCCCAAGGCATCTGACTCAAGGAGATCACAATACTCATGTGTAGAAGATAAAAAACCACACACAGATAAACACTATCAGCCATTTTTTCAGCTGAGAAAGACTCTCCAATTTAACAAATAGACAAACTTTCTTCTCTAAAGGGAAAAGAACTCTCATGAGCCTAAGAACAGTAGTAAGGGTCAGACCAAATATTAATTTATCTCAGTATCCTACCTAATAGTGTTCAGTAACATATCAAGAGAAATACCCGATAAGCATAGCGTTATTGTCTGGTCTTTCTCCCAGTGCTCCTTACCAGTTTTCAGAAGTCAAAGGGACTTCAATTTGCATATTGTATTGGAACTCTGACTTTTAATAATACTTGGCAGGTTTACCCTCCATTAATTTCATAATTTTTTTAAGCCTGTATATTTGGCTTGCATCATTCCCTGTGGCAATGAGTTTTACAGTATTTTGTGCTTATATTTTGCTTGTCAAGAGAAGTAGAAAAAAATGATAAAATATATAACTTACAGAAATAATTCCAGATATACAGAAAAGCTAGAAAAATAAATCAAAGTTTCCTATTCACAGCCTTCTAATAACATATAAGGGAAGGGATAATTGGAAGGAAGATATGGCTTGTATTTTCAGTTCTCCAGCAGCTTGTAAACTGTTGCTGTGCAGTGTAGTTAAAAGACAGAAGAAAATGAAATCTGTATTTTACAGTTCACATTTTTTTTTCTATTTCTTTTATCATCTGGTAATGGTCACAAAAGGAATTATGAACAAAATATAAAAATTATTTAATTCCTCCCTATATTCTCCACTTCTTTACCCCCTCATAAAATAATCTGACACTGTCTCACACTGATTATCTTTCATATCATCTTGACAATATAAAACATATTTTATAGGTATTACTTGCTTTGTTAACCTTGACAGAAACATACAAGTGTAAATTCAGAATATTACTTTATAAAGACAGCTCTTCAAAGTTCTGATATATTTTATAAAATCAAATTTACCATGATCTGATACAAAAATTATGTTCAGGCATTTATCCAAGTTCATTTGCTTTAGGCCATCCATCAGCATCCCTACTATTTTGTCCACTCTCTGTAATGCCATAATGACCTGCAGGACAAAAATAGGAACGTAAAGTAAGTGTTAAAAATACTGTTAAATATAGCTAAATAAAAGTGAGAGCCTGCAGACTGCATATCACCTGCACTGTTCAGCGTTACCTCCACCCACAGAAGACTTATATCTACATCATACAGCTCTTAGCTCAATTTTTTTTCTGCCCCATATTGTACCACGACACAGCTACACATTTTTATGTCATTTCAGTTGCAGATGCTTTAAAAAAAAGGAAAAAACCCAAACCAAAAACTTAAAACAAAAAAAAACCACCCCACAGATTATAACCAGTGAGAGTGGTTTTAAAGTGTGAAATTGAGGATGCTTGTTGCATAGTGCTTGGGCACAACCAGGGACAACAGGGAATGCCAAAAGGTGCGGGTACTGACGTGCGGGATTGAACAGAGGAAGCAAAGCCTGCAATACCCTTCCTCAAAACGCCTGTTGGGCATTTGGAGCAAACTGTCCTCAAAATTGTCCTCTCAGACTAATGTGCAGTCAAACTACTTTAAAGAAACTGAAGAAGCCAAATGATGAACGACCAGTCTAGCACTGCTTGTGATCAGGGGTCTGGAGCCCAAGCTCACTCACAGAGGTACAGCACTGGAGCTACTTTTGAATACTTGCTAAGTTTAAAAACAAGTATTTTCAAATGAAGTAATTCTGTCACCTCATTGAACTACTTGTACAAGCTGCCTTGCTTTGCATCAACAAAGATGAGATGCTCCTACAGAGACTATATACAGACCCTCAGGGTCTTTCTCTCCAGAGCATTCCTGACATACATAACTTCAGATCCATTTACTAACCAAAGAAAAAGATAACCAATTTAATCATGTTCCCTGTACTGCAGTTCCAATTATGTCTGCTACTTCCATACATGAATAGCAACCGCTTACAGCTCAAGAGAAATTGCCAAGAGCTTTTTACTCTTGTTACCACTGAAGTTAAATACCGAATTATGATGCCCAAGCTCCCAGACTGTTCAAGATTGGAGAATTTTACAAAGTTCCTGAATTTACAAGGACTTTTTCCTTTGCATTTTTCACTTTGGTTTGTTAAAATGTAAAGCTATTTAGTACTTTTTAAGTACTTTTACAGTAGTAGTCCCAAAGACTTCTTAGTTATACAATAAATCACAGACTGTGATGGGGGCAATGTTCCTTTTGTCTCTCTTTCTGAGAAGGCATAAGTTATAACTGCAGGGAGATAAAACCAGTATCAACCTAACCCAAGCACAGAGACTGGGGGGAAACAAATGACAATTGTGACATGAACACTTCACCACCACAACTTGGACATTATGCATTAGGCTCTGTTCTCACTAAATTCAAAGAATACAAATTTTCCGTCCCCATTCCCCTCCCCTGCCAAAAATCAACATTAGATGGAGCAGATAAAAGAACATACAAGACATATCCAACCATGCATTGGTAACTTAAAAGTTATTGAAATAAAGAAAATAAAAATTAGGTTTACTAAATAGGCTCTCTATTATATGCTTTATGTCAATGTTAATCATGGATGGACTGTCTATTCACAATTTTTTTTCCTAATAAGCATACTTCACATGATCTCAGTTAACCTAACATGAATTATGGAAGTTATAGAGTCAGAGGAAAGCTTCAAATAAAAAAAATTAAGAAACTACAAAACTACTTACTCCGCTGCTTACTGGTCCAAACTTATGGCCCGAGGAATCTGGTTCTTCTAAATACAGAGTGTAAAAGTGTGGTCTATATCAAACAGTACCAAAAATGTAATATTTTACATACATGTTGAGACAGTTTGAAGAGATTATATTTCAACAATGGAGATCAAATTTTGGAAACAAAGCTGTCATTCAGAGGAAAAATACATTAAAGGGAAAGAGAGAAATGCAACTTAATTAAAAAATCTTTCAGTCATAGAAACAGGCTTGCATTAAATAATATTTTAACATTATTAGAATAAAGCATAAGATATTGTGTAAAACAGAAATCATGTTTACAAAGTAATTCATTGCAATACCACTGAAACAGGAACTCACACTTGGAAATGCAGACCTACCTTTCATCTTCAGGTAGCTGCAGCCAGCGAAGGACAGTCACCACTCTTTCTTCAAACGGGATTGAGCTGTATCAGAATAACACAATAGCAACTAACCATGTATTTCCAAGAGCTAAAAATTCTTAGCCATATATTACCAAAAAAATCACTTTAGCAGGAAGGAAAAAAAAAAGAATATATTACAGGCTATTTAACAGGATGCAAATTTATCTATGCTGCAGGAGTTTATGGCCTGATCTAAACCTCCCTTGAATACTGTCCCCAGTAATTGTAATATGATTAGAATAAAGCTCCCAGTAGTGCTTATGCTTATTATACAAAGCAAATTATTGGCCTCAAGTTGTAAAGTCACATGCAGGCTTTCACTCCTGTATTATGTTTTGAAAAAGTCTTGGTTTAGGAGTGGGGTTGGGTATTTTAAATTTAAATACGTTGAATACAAGTTCTCATACTATGTCACAAAGTAGATTTTCTGCATCAGTTACTGAAGTAGACAAACAATAAGCACGTTGACCTTTAACAAAATGAGGCACCCACAAAGTAAGTATTCAGTATTTAATGCAAGTTCAAGTAACAGTGTATCATCAGTTCCTAGGGAAAAAAACGTAGGTAGCAAATCAAGAATCAAAAATTCCATCCCATATGAAGGGTGTAAGAAGAGAAAATGATCCTAAAATAGAAATGAGAAGCCTGTTTTCTTGGGCAAGATTTGAGATTATTAAATAAATGGTGATAAACATTTTCATTCAGCAGAAAATGTTTGATTACAGTGAAGAGCAATCACTGCCCGAAATATGAGTGCCTTAATGTGAAATATTTTAGAATTTGCAAAGAAATTCATTTTAAATTGGAACAGCTTACCATGGTCAACAGTAAAACTTTAGTTTTCATGGACAATATCACATCAAAGCCTGACCCATTCACCCTACAAGAAGTTTGGATTGAATTACTCTACACCAGCCACAAAAGGTTCTTAAAAATAGAAAGAGTAAAGCACTAGAGCTTCAAAGCTGGTTATGCTTAAAGCTGATTTTACACATCTTAGCATAAAAACATGTCTTGAGGAATGAAAAGATAATTAAACAAAGACTCTACATTATACCAAAAGAAAGTTAATTGGATCCTAGCCTTTTTTCCCCACTGTTCAAAATTATTTAGAAAAGTAGGGGAAAAAATTATGCTTTCTCTGGCTTCTGTCCCACTCCAATCACTAAAGTCAAATACCCCTCCAAGACACAGGCGTCTACATACCCATCGTATATTTCATACAGGTTTGGAAAGGTTCCATTCACTGCTACATCAGACCCAGGCCAGAAGAAGGTCCCTGCTTTCAGCCCTTGGTACATGGCTGTGAGCCAAATCTGCCGGAGAACATTCGCCATTGTTAGTGCCCGTCACCGAATTAGCCGAGAGACTGCCAGGCCCACCACCACCCTCACCAACTCTGCACCCTTCAGCAAGACCAAAAACAAATAGTTCAATGGAGCACTCCAGTCTAGACTGTCTTCACTATCTGCAGCCCAGATATACCTTGCAGCCTGATTCCTTGAGGCAAACACTCTCATCCCTGCTGCTGCTATGCCACAGAGAGCCAGGACAGAGGTAGGAACCATTAGTAGAAATGCAGTGGTAGAACCATGGTTGGACACCAGGAAGGGGAATTGTCTCAAGAACAGTGACACAAGAAGGGGTGGGAATATTCCAAGGACCTACGTCCCACACACTCTTGACGTATGGAACAAATATTTTGGTCAGTTCTTTCGATTTCACTGCTGCTTTCATGATTTAGAGATTTATGCCTTCTGAATGTTTTCTGCTTGATTCATGTATCACTCTCTTCTCAGTGAACTGCAAAGTCTACACTTGTGTGTTCTTTCCTCAAGAAAAAAAAAAGCAAACCGGTCTTCCCCACATTATTAAACAGTTGCATCCGGTCCCTTGCTATTCTTCAGGCTAGCTCTTGCGCAAATTTTTCCACGGCACTTCATTTTCATGGCAGTCTCATCTGTTTTTCCATAGGTGTATGACTGAGCTGAGACAATTTCTTTCAAAACCACATCTTTTGACTTGTGAGTAATTTGGGCAGAGCCTAAACCTTTATTAGTGCTTCTTATTGCTCAAACTAACTGGTCTGTTGATTTCCTCAGAGAAGTTAACTGCAAGCCCATTCATATTAAAAACAGACCAAAATCTGGTGCTATATTAGCTATTTTAAGCCAGCATTCTCCTTAGGGAAAATTCCGTTTAAGTTCAAAAAAATCCATTACATTTTGTTTCATTTGTTATTTTGCAGCCCTAGTACGGGCTATTCCTAGTGGTGCTGAGTAACGCCTCTTGGCTGGCTCAGAAGTACCCTCTGTACTCTTCCAACATCACTATGCATCCAAGCGATATTAAGTAACATAACAGGGTGATGTACATTCTCAGAAGGGTATTTATACTTACAGGCTGGCCTTGGTACCACTGTGGATCAAACTTCTCCTTACTTTTAAGGGTGAAGAATGCATTCCTTTTGGGGTCATACATCTTGTTATCAATTATACCATGAGATTCAGGATACAGCCCCTGTAATTGAGAGTATGCTTTGTTGCAATGCTGTGAAGAAAAGGGACCTTCCAACTACACAAACATGTCCTTCAGTCAAATATATCCATTGAATACTGGTGACTGCTACTCCACCAGTAGTTCAGGACCGAAATTTAGCAGCATCACCTATCATGGCTCTCAAGCCCTGCCTTCCAACTCTTAATTGGTTCTCAATGAGATTTTTAAAAAATTAGGCAATCTCCTTTGGGATCAAACTGAAAGACACTGTATGAGTTCACACATTTGTTGTATCTTTAGTACCAAAGACAAAGCAACTACCTGTGCTGGACCTCCATCACATGAGCAAAAGCTCTAGCTGGGATAACCATTACATGAGCAGTGAAAGAAGTGCAGGCACGAGTTCTTGGGTAGTTTTAGCAGATTTTGTGCTCTATCTTCAAGCAGACAAGCTCCTTTTTACATTAACACTTATAAGTGATAAAACACCACCACCATTAGGACCTTGCCACTTTTCACAAGAATGGGGAGTTGAGATAAAGCTCTGTAGTGTACACCTCACATGGCTACAGGGCATGATTAATGCCTCTTAGTTGCACAATCAGTCATGGAGAGTTGTGAGGATTACACAATTAAGCATCTCATTCCTGAACCTGTGCTCCTCACTTACCAGATGTCCTCACAAACTGGCAAGATAAGAAAGAAAGTGCAGATCCTAGTATTTGATTGAATTTTAGTTGTGGCGTGATGAAACTAAAAAGGATGTCTTGTATTCCAACCCTGCATCTGTGTTGAAAACCTCCATTTTCTTTTTCCTCCTATATGCAAGAGTTGGCAAATTTACAAGATCAGCTTCGTGGCATTTCTATGCAGGCTTGGGTACAGTCCATCACACAGAGTCAACATCAGCATGATGCTCAAGTCTTTCCTCTCATTTCATACCCTTCTTTTCATCATGCCAGGTGACCTTAACACAGTGGAATAAGGTTGGCAACTTGGGAGTCAGGCTGCTCCCACTCCAAGAGAGGAAACTGCAATTTAGTGGAAATATTTACACAAATGAAGAGTTGTAAAGTGATGTGAACTTTTGCCTACATGGGATTTCTCACAGCTACTCTTGGAAGGACAGGGTTTACTAACATTAGATCTGGCAACTTAGCTGTAGTGCTATATAATAGCTGTTAACCTAAATCACATAAATATAATACATAGTTTTTCCTATTCTGAAGGGAAATCAAATTATTTTAATAATGCATCAAAATATACTATTCCCTGGGAGGAAACTTGATAATGAACAGTAGTGGAAACATATAATATATCAGAATTCTTACTGTGACAATGGAGTAATGGTTGGGAAAGGTTTTTGAAGGATATACTGGTCTCATACTGGAAGTGTATGTTCCACATTTCTCTAGAGGGAGGAACAAAGAAAGTCAGCAAAATTACTGAAATAAAAATCCTGCAAGTTTCTCTCATGAAGAGGTTTACCTATCAAAAAAAAAAAAAAAGCCAATGTATTTCTCCAGAAAGTTTTCACTCTTCAAAATTGTGCACTTAACTTTTCTTCCCATACTCATTTACCAGCTGACTAAATGCCTATCAGCACAAATTTTGTATATGCCTAATGGCTGACTGCAATGGTCACATGAGCAAAACCTACAGCCTTGTGAAAAGCATGTACAGGTAGGAACGAAAAGTGAAAGAAATAACACCCTCCAAAATTGCCCTGGTATGCAATAAGTGCAGTCTGCAGCTTGAGACCAACCAGCCACTTAACCCTGGGTGCTCCCGGAGGTAAAGTGGCCACTGACACAGTGATGACTGGCTCTCCAAGTCATCTGTCAAATCACCACTTATTTTGCAGTCTTTCTTTCTTGTTTGCGGGGCTTTTAAAATACAAAAATAAACACTTATTCTAGGATGAATGTCAAAGATTTATCTCAATATAAAAATCATATGGGTTTAAGGAGATTAGTGTACAGTCTTTGCAAATATGAAGAGGCATTAACAAGGCCAAACCAACTGAGCAAACCTTATTTAAGAGGTCTGAATTTCCACAAGCAAATGTGTGGGCCCCAGTTTTCAGACAGAAAAAAAAAAAATGCCTTCATTAACAACTAAAAAAATACCAAAACTGCTTCAACAGATGCTAAAGAACCAAAAGTAATGACCCTACAGGAAGAACACCACTGGGTCAAACTTCACTATGACTCTGGGAAATTATATGTAATATAAATAAAATAGAAATTAAAGGCTTCATAACATAGAAGGTGTTGCATCAAGGCACTTTGAACTCATTGGTTTTGGGGCTTTGATTAGATTTCAGTTGAAATAATCAATTTGAGCTAGTCCAGATAAAAAGAAGCCAGGCTGGAAAAATAAAACCCCTCAAGTCACAGAGACATCTCCTCCCACACTTGTGTTCTGTAGTAACAAATAATCACTTGTACCTTTTTTATTACAGGAAAACACTCAGCACATTTCAATGATTTCCAAATCTGTTGTTGAGACTGTTTTCCAAAATCTTAGTTTTTTGATGTGGGTGGCTGGGGAGGTTGTATTTTGTTTTGTTTTGCTTTGCTTTTCAAAGGTAATAGAAAAACACACTTCAAAAGTTTCGCCAAAAATCCTAGGGGCTTTTTGCTAGGACTTTCCATAAGAGTTATCTTTATTCTCTTTGGTTTGTTGCCTTAGCTAAAGATGATTTAAGACAAAAGGACCAGTTATCTAAAACTTAAAATATCACATAATTGTATATGAAAATGTCTTCTCTGAATACTACATGCACACAGTAAGATTATGCCTGGGTCCACTAAAATCCCTCAGCTCCAAGCAGAATTGTCCATCTTTCAAATATCAGGGAGAGTAAATGTGTAATAAAACTTGGTAAAAGTGAAATATGACCTTACAGGCATCTACTCTGACAGATTTGTCCAAGGAGACACCAGACTATCTCTGTAAGCATGGCTGAATTAACAGAACCAAATAACGGAAATATTTTTATCTATTAGAATTCTGCACTTGTCATCAAATGCTTTAAAGACGAAAATCCAGGCATTTAGCACAGTTCTAATTTAACACAGAACCAGGCTGTCCAGTAAGTTACTGAATGTGAGTAGCTGTTCACTGCTTGTAAATGCTGTCATTCTTAACCTGTCTCTTTTTGGAAATTTAATAGTCCTATAAATGGATAGCTATGAACTCCAAAATTATTTAATACAAATTTTCAGCAACAGTCAAGAAATTTATCCACTATTGTTACCTTTCTACACAGAGGAATAGATTTCATTACCCTTTTCTGAATGGTGAAATCCTGCAGGAGTATTTACTCACTCATATAGAAATTTATCTTTACAATATGACTGCTTTCACCATTTTTGGTGCCTAGACAGATGGAAGAGGAAGCATTGAGATTTGAAGCCACAGGACCTCAGAATGTTATGGATATCGATATACACTTCAGTAACACCAATTTTCATTCATGAGACTGTTTTTCTCTTACTGAAGAAAATTTGCTTTATCTGAGCATTTCACTCACTATCTTACTATAAGGGGTAAAAGAAGAAAGCTGAAGATCCCATAGCACATTGTATTGCAAAAAAATGCTTCAGAGTACTTTAGAGCTGTAAACATAATGCAGAATTAATACTGGCTCTCAGACTATTCCTCATTTTATTGGGTATAAAACACGTATTATTAGGCATTCTGGTATTAGAATCTTTTTAAAACATAAGTTTTGTCCACCAAAAACTTTGTAGTTCTGGAGAAGGGAAATTACCTTGATGAAGATACAAAGGGATTTGTATTTCTTAGTGGTCAGAATCTATCATGGGTTCAGTGCAAATAGAAATACAAGCTTATTATAGAAGTCAATGAGAGAAGCCTCACTACAGTCTATCCAGACCAAAGAATGAAAGAAGAGTACGTGGGGAAGTGGATATGGCCGATTGGGAGCCCTACAGATGCTTTGTGACACTGCTATCTTCTACCTCAGGCAGAGCTAGAATAATTTGTACTAGCCAGCCTCTCCTAGAAATGTCCCAGAAGCCTTCTCCAGTTCAAATTTTTTATAACTGCATCTAATGAAAACTTCGCAAATGCCTCATTTTATTCTAGCATGGAACAAAATTAAATAGAAACTAAAACCTCAAATACATCTGTGAATTGTTATCCTCTGGAACACTTCAAGTTGTAGCAACCACTGTAAAAAAAAGCAAGTATTTTTGCTGATTTATTTTTAGTCAAACTGAAACCAGGCACCCCAGGTAGTAATTTATGAATGTCAAGAAGATTGGCGTATTTTTCAGACAAGAAATACCATCAGTTCTCTACAGACCACAGCCAAAACAGAAACAGGAAAAGTAACTAAAATTATTTAGACACTACAAAATCAAGTAAGACACTAAGAAAGCTGGGGAATATTTCTTCTGGAAATGTTTGTTAAATTAAGGTTTTCTCGGATGCATCACATTTCTACCAGCCCTTCTGTATCATTTAGTCTCTTCCTTCTCTGTCTTCTTTTTCCAAATATAATCAAATGCTTTCTATCTTGCTTTCCATTTTCCAAAGCCATTCCACCGAAATGTGAGATGATATGCATTACAGAGTAAAAAGGATCTACTTCTATTTTGAATAAATAAAGTAACCTCACAGCAAAAAACATCCACTTCCTGAACATAACAGAGCCTACAATTTATAAGATTTCACTGAAAATCAAAAGGGCCCTTTCCTCATGCCTTCTCTCTTTCCTGCCCTTCCACTCTCCCACAGCTCAAGTTCTCTGTGCATGGGTATTCTTTAGGACAACAACTTCCACATTCATGACAGAAAAGTGAGGATTTCAAAGCGTGAGAAAAGCTACATCTGTGTTTTTTCAGGTAAGATGTCATAATATTTCTTTGACAAAGAAGCTACTCACGTAATTTGCTAATAACAGGTAGAAGTCCACCCCAAGTCTGCAAATATTCTGCTCTGAAGCCATCCAATGAAAATAGTAACACTGGAGACTTGGTAAATCTGAACAAACAGAAATTGAATATTAAAAGACAGTCTCTGAGAAACAGTTTCCTATCACTAATTTCAAGAAACTTTCTCCCAAACAGTGGGAATGTTCACTATGGGGCTATAAACCAGGCCAAGGAAGTCCTCCTAAGCAGGAAGGTTTGCAGGCTGGCACAGGCTGGAGCACACAAGCCGTCTGGTCCCTCTGCCTGAAGGCTGGTAGAGCAATCCCTGCCCAAAGAGGCTGAGGTTCGCAGTAAGGCATGCACAGAAAAGCCATGTCAAGGTCTGATTTCAAACACACCCATAAAATGAAGAACAAGCCAAGATGCTCAGGTGATCCATCTGGTAGGTTTGGTACTCCTTAGCTTGAAATCAGTCCCACTGAAGCAACACTCAGCCCCTACAACCCCACTCTCCCACCCCAAGGTAAGAGCAGGGAAAGAAATAAGGCAAAGCAAAGCCAAACTTTCCTTTACTGGCTTTGCTCCTGAACAACCTGGAACCTAGCTGAAAAAAAGGATTCTTTTTTATATATATACAGTGCACAGAACTGTAAGCAAGTGTAATGTACAGGGTGTGTTAAATCAGCAACTAAAACACACACTTTTTCCTTTCATCTTACAAAGATTATCTAACCAAAAAGAACTTGCTTACTGCTCCAGACGTACTACCAATCTCCAAACTCAAAAACGTAGCCCTGCGACTGGAAACACTGTAACAGCACTTCTGCCAGGAATTTGACAGATAAATTCAGAAACTGATTTCACTGGAACCAACAAAAATAAAATCTCCCCTTCCAGTCTCCACAGGACCTATGCTTTCCAGTCTTGACTTGTTCCCACATTCAGCCCTGTTCAAACAATTTCTCTCCAACTGTAAGTACTTAAAACATTGCATCACAGACAGGAATAGTAACTTCTGTAATATCAGTAATGTCTTCCTTGAAGACAACATACCCTCTGTTTGACCTATAGACATGAGGGCATGTGAGACTGGAAAAAAAACCCCCAAAAATTACTGCTGTGCAGCAATAACTACTGAAAAAATGGAATTTCATAATACAATTTAATATATTTTATGTGTTAATTGCAAGCTCATTTTCCCTCTTTATATTTCCAAACTGTAGAATGAAAATGCTTTTTTTTTAAACTTCGTTATACTTTAGTTTCCAAAAATAAAACAGTGAGGATAGAAGACAAATATTATTTATAAACTGTTGACAATTTCTTTAGTGATGTACCCCACAAAAAAATCCAAACAGTCATTTACAAATGAAACATTTATAAGCTGTGTGTCAGTCAAACGAACATGACTATATTAAACTAAAGAACAGTCAGGCAACCAAAACATGCCTATCCTAAGAAAATTTTAATCAACAATTTGGACAACCATTCAGCCAAAAGGATTTCATTATTACACAGCCTAACCTACACCCCAGATAGAATAAGACTTTCAGATGCTCTTCTAAGATGCATTTTTATAGCTTGCTTTTTAATTCATGTGGCACAAGTGGGAACAAGAAATGAATTATTTTCAGGTCAAAACTAAAGCCCTTGGGCAGAACAGAGTAAAGGAAACTATATGTACTACCTTTGCCCATATTACAAGTATTTTTTTGCACCACAGATTCTGATCTCTGCAAGTTTTGCAAATACCTTCACAATACCCTTTCCTGCTCAATAAATTTATTCACTTCAATGCAGAGGTCTAAAAGTCTTCACTGTAAAGTTCTGTGCAATAAAATATGAACTTTGAGGCAAAGGCTGTTCAATATTACTTACCAACAAGTCTAACCTAAAAAAAAAAAAACAAAACCAAAACCAGAAAACTCCACCAAACTTAAAAAAAACACTTAGAAAGGGACTTTACGCAACTGTTTCTGGTTTGGCATTTACAAGTAAACCAACTGTTAAATACATATTTTGGCTGTCTGCAAATCTAGCTACTGACCCCTTTGCACATGTAAAATTAAACTTGGCAAAATAGGCCATTGCCACAACAAGGTCATTTCACTTTTTGTATACTCTACACATGCCAAAACTCATATATTTAGTGATCTGCCCTGGTGCTCAGGGAAGCAAAGCATGACAGACCATGTTAAACTGCACTCCCTTTGGAACAGCTCCAGTAAAACCCCTAGACAAACTGAACCAAGCTCCATTTTGAGGTATACCCACCACTTCCACGCATTTTTCCTGTCAGTAGCCAAGATTGCACTTGCTACTTGAGAAGTGGGCTGTCATGAGCAACCAAGCCTGGGAGGCTCAAGTTTTGGTCCTGTCAGTGATTCATGCTGGCTGTGTCCAAACAGTAAGACAAGCGTGTTTCACAGCTCTTGGATAAATAGGTATGCCACAGCCACATCCTGACTCCAAACTGAAGGAAATGCAGTAGCAATTATCCCCTCCTATAAACTGGCTTCTATGGAAATATTATGCAGGCAATACAGGCCTGCTGTGGTCTAGTATGTTCATCAGTCTGGATGATCAAGAGCCCAGAACCATGGAACACATTGCCAAGTTGACCTGCCTCACTGCAGGCAGGTTGGACCATAATCGAAAGAAAGAAAAGAAAAGAAAAGAAAAGAAAAGCGTAAGGAAAAGAAAGTTCCCTTGCAAAGCTTGACGCAGTACACAGAAAACTTCCTATCCCACACACACTCATACACTACTGCTTATATACAGCCATGAAGCACAGGAAGAAAAGCTTTCTTTAAATGTACAGAAAGCCTCAACAGGAGGTATAAGAGCAATCTCCAGATATACACTGATCAGCAAAGAGGAAAGCAACCAGATGCTCTTCAAGGTCAATGCAAATAGAACAAGTAGTAATAGGCCTGAAGTACAGAAAAAGACATGAGGACAAAAAGACAGCAAAAAGTCATCAGTAAAGCCATCCAGGTAAGTACTAGGCAAAACTGCTTAAATAGGTTTGAATTGTCTGAGTATCATTTCACTCCTAGAACAGTGGGAAGGACTAGATCACTCCTGAGATCTTACAGCCTATTAACTTGATAACCCTATTAAACAACAGAGAACCCAGTTTTGGAAAAACTTAGGTGTGTACTTAATTTTAAGCAGTTGATCAGTCTCATTGAAATCAGTGGGATTTCTCAGATTAAGCACCTCATTGAATGCTGCACTGTCTTTTGTCATGTGCAATGTTCTGCACCACAGGAACAGCCAAAACACAGCTAAAATTAAAACAGAATAAAACCAGCAATCTGAACCCGCAAAATACCTGTCATCCTGAAGTCTCAAAATGAGTACTGCAACTAAAGTCACCTGCACTCCTGCCGACCACACAGCATAGGGAGAAGTGGATTGTTTACCGAGTTGTTACTTTTGGGAGAGGCTTGTGTGCGAATAGTCCGAGATGAGCCTTCAGTCAACATTGTTTGATTCAACTTTGACCACACATCAGCCTTTCCTGGGCTGGGTTTTATTGCAACATTTTGGGGTTTACCAGGATTAAAAAAATTTTAGAGGAGTAACTATGTATCCCTTTCATGAGCTGAACAGAAAAAACAAACAAAACCCCCTAAAAACGAGTTAACCAACAGGAGTTGCCCTACAGCATTTGCGTCAATAACTTTGACTGTGGATCTGCACAAGCCTCTTATTTGTTTACCATCCTCTTGGGGGACACGCTTCCTAACCCTGCATTAGGGAAATCAGCATCCTAGGCTCAGTTCCCAGCATGAAGTCCCAAATGGCTCTTGAACTCTGAACAAAAGTTAATGAGAAAAACTTCCAAGAACCTCCTGGCTATCACCTTCCTCCATAAGAGATTACTGGGGACTTGGACTGCAAGCTGGACAGAAGCTCCAGTTTCTGTCCTGATGAAGATTCTGACATGTCAGCATCTGTTAGTGCTCTGAATCAGAATGAAGATTGGTATATTGAATATTTCAATTGGTATGAAATATTCCAAAAGGAAATGTATTTGGTTTGACAACATTATAACTCCAATGAATAAATATAGCATGATTTAAATATCTTAAGTCAAAAAAGTAATGACATAAGAACAAAATAAAATGTTTTTACTTTATTAGAAATATCCCATCACACTATAATTTCAAAATCAAAATAAAATAGGTTTGAATTTTTTAATACTTTTCAGACAGGAAAATAACTGAATTCAGCTTATCCCATAACATGTCTAGCAAGTATTTACTAGTGGAACATATTTCAATCAAGAATTTAAGTCACTTCTATTGATAGCTTAGACATACAATCATAGTTTATAATAAACTTCAGCTATGAAGTTAATTTGAAGATCCCACAGCAGAAACAGTTCAAGAAATACAGGCGCTTTTTTCCTGGCTGGGAACTTTCCTGTACTACTAAAGCCTGAGCGCTGATGCCACAAACCACATGAGTCATTCCCCACACAGTGTATACATAACTTGCAGGGGCAGGCCCAATGTGGAGCTGAGACAGGGAATACACAGATCCCATGGCACTCTACACCTTTTAAAGAAAGTAATTCAGACAGCTTGCAAATAGTGCCATCCCACTGCTGGCAGAACTGGAACAGCAATCTGCCTGCATTTTGCAGTTCTGAGGCTGGAAAATGCATGCTATTGGAAAGGTCTTTTAACGTGACATGGGAAGGAGGCAATCTTAGGAGTCTAAGATTGCTGGATGGGTCCCAGAATATTTGGGATGGTGGGTATTGTAGCACACGTAGGTCAATAATACGGCTGGCAACCAGGCAGAGCTGCCCAGGGCACACACGTCTGTGAGACACAGCAGGGTTGAGGAATAGGCATGTCTTGCAAGTCAAGCAAGTGCTGGGATAGAGCAACCTGATCTGTTAGTAAGCACCACCAAATGCTGGCTGAACAGGTGTTCATCTCTGTCTGGCAGCTGCTTTTACTGTGTGTGTAAAAGGCAAGCAGGTCCCAGGAAGGCACAGCAGGGAAAACAATCTCAAAAATGAAATGCAAGCAAAGAGCAGAGCTATGCAAATGTATGATTTCCTCACCCTTTTGGACACTGAGGTTCAGTAATCTCCTCACACTCTTCTTCAACCCAGCTTGCCTCTCCTTAAAACAAATGAGTGCAATTTATTTTTAAAGACAGTACATTCTTACTGATATATGCAAGGTTTTTTTCATTTTACCAGATCATTTTACTAGGTGCTTTTAAAGTCATATTATGTTCTTGCTCCTTTTATACAACTATGGGTAAATATGAAAGACAGTAGTAATTTGCTGATAATATTTACCTTTACAAACAGCTTGATAATTGACACAGCAATCTTTGTTTTCCACACAATCCTCTGAACAGGAACAACGATATTCTGGTCGCCTCTTTTCTCCGCACCTGAATTTATTGCAGGTCCATATGTGGGCTAAAAAACAGGTGAGAGAGAAGGACAGCACAACGATTAACATCGCTGTAAGTCCAGAACTAATAAACCAAGTGTTAAGTTCAGTCTCAAATCTCTACTCACTGAAAAACAGCCCTCAAGTGTAATAGAGATAATGAATTGTCTCATACACGCATAGTATTGCAAATTTTGGCACTTCAGGAAATAGAAGCACCCATGACTAAATATCCAAGAGCATAATCATCTGAATACAATTACGTAGCATATGGGTATAAATATCACAGATCAGAAAGAATCCTTTCTACAGATCTCCTGAAATATGGTAACTTACGTGGTTTAATCTGGTAAGATCATATTATAAAAAAGTTCCCAAATAACTACCCCAGAAAAAAACCAAATTGAGTCTGAATTTGGAATGCCTAGAAAATACTGAGCAGCATTAATTTATTCTGACTTGCATTTGAAGTCACAGTGGATTTTACCAGTCACCATCAGGCATTCCAGCCTCTTTCAGCACCTCTTCAGCATAGGCATCACTGCCACTATTTAAGACTCTGTACATAAGCTCACAGGAAGACCTATTGACTTCAGCTCCACTGCTGATTTTATTAGAGAACAATGTTGGTTTCTCTGAACAGCATATTCCAGTATATTGTACCATTTGAAGACCTGGATGTCCTGGTTGAACATGAGTCAGCAGTGCCCTGACATCCAGGAGGGCCAACCCTGTCCTGGGGGGCATCAGGCACAGCATCGCCAGCCAGGCAAGGGAGGGGATTGTCCTGCTCTGCTCTGCTCTGGAGAGGCCTCACTTTGAGTGCTGGGGGCAGTTTTGGGCGCCACAATGTAAGAAAGACATTAAGCTATTAGAGTGTCCAAGGAAGGGCCATGAGAACAGTGAAGAGTCTGGAAAGGAAGCCTTATGAGGAGTGCGTGATGTCACTTGATCTCTTCAGCCTGGAGGAGACTGAGAGAAAGCCCCATTATTGTCTTCAGCATCCTCATGAGGGGAAGCAGAGGGGCAGGTACCCATCTCTTCCCTCTCATAACCAGCGACAGGGCTCAAGGAAAGAGCATGAAGCTGAGTCAGGTGAGCTTTAGGTTACATATCAGGAAAATATTTTTCACCCAGAGGGTGATTGGGCACTGAACAGGCTCCCCAGGGAAGTGGTGGCAGCACCAAGCCTAACAGAGTTCAAGAAGCATTTGGGCAATGCTCTCAGGCACATGGTGTGACTCTTGGGGTGTCTTGTGCAGGGCCAGGAATTGGACTTTATGATCCTGATGGGTTCCTTCCAACTCAGCAAATTCTGTAATTCTATGATTTTGTAATCAGTCATAAACACAAATAGATACTTTACATTCAATGAGGACAAACACAAGTGAATTTACCAGTTGAGTGAATACTTAAGAGACGATATTAACAGAGACATGGAAGCCAAATCTAAATATTTGAACAGAGGACACTCAATGATTTTCACACATGGCTAGCAATTAGAAATCCCTAAAAGGACTGTCAGGAAGTTAATCTCACTTTCAGGTTACTGTACGTCAGTAATTTCACTAATATCAAATAGATCTTTACTTCCATGAGAGAGAGAACAATCTATTATGGTTCTAGTTCACGATGCTATTTGATTCTCCACTGATGTTAAGGCTAATTAAAAAAAAAAAAAAAAAACAAACAAAAAACACCACCAATCAATTCATTCACTTCCTTAGTGCCAAGACAGACTCTCCACTTTGTTTCTAAAGTATCTTTATCCACAGGGGGAGTGATGCAATAAAACAGACAGCGTAAAACCCACGTGACTATGTACCTGGATATATCAACTATATATGTGTAACTTGATCTTTCAATAGCAGTCAATTGAAGCAGAGAACTGAGCTCAGTTTAATTTTTTGGTTTTCCAAGTCCACACTGGAATTTGAAATGTATTACTGTGGTCTCACCCAGAAATTAATCAAATTCACGTAAAAAGGAGCGAGAAGAAGAAAAGTTATCCGAAAGGAATGCTGCATTTGAAGCATTAAGGCAAAACCAAAGTAGAGAAAATAGTCAAGTTCTGTCCTTGGTGCTCTACCCACACTAACATCTTTCTCTGCAAGGTTTCTCCAAGGTATTTTTCACGCATTTGCCTATCTGACCTTTGCCTTCTGGCAGATCATGGCAGCTGCTTCTCATTTCACAATCCTTCACCCATGCAATCTGTTTTGTCGTCCTGCCTCGATTCATGCTCATGATCCTTGCTTCACACTCAGGCTGGGGAGTAAAAAGGCAGAGGGCCTGAGCTGCTGGGTTAGGAGAGACGGCAGCTTTCAGAGAGCTGCTCTGTCCTTCCCCTTTTTCACTCAGGCGATGGCAGACAAATGCAATATGCAGAATGCACTTCTATTCCAGGCTTGCCCAAGGACGTAGGAGTTACCCCTGATGCCAGGGACAATGCAGGTCACTGTTGTCTCACCACCAAAGAACAAAAAGCTAGCTAAGACCTCGAGTTGCCATTGTTCCTCCTCCTTCCGAGGGGGAGGGCAGCAGCACAGTCTCCTCACAGGAGAGCTATGGGAAAGCCAGCCTACTGGCTATGTCAGCTCCTAAGTAGTCCAGCTGGGTGAAATACAAGCTTTGTTTGTGTCAAACAGCAGCTGTACCAGAGCCCTGATGTTTCTACAGGAGTCCCCAGTACCATCATCACCACTGCAACTCCACCCAGAAATGCAACACAAAAAGGGGGAGATGAGTGGCATCAGAACCACTCTGCTGTTCAGTCGCCCCACTTTGCTCTCACAGCCCATCTGAAATAAGGCCTGACCACAACAGTACTCACATAAGCTGAGCCGTCCCTTGTCAAAGAACAGGAGCGATTGCTCCCTCAGCTTTTTTCCATCCTTACCTGGTTGTATACATGTTTCCTGGTAATCTAAGCAGCAGTTTCCAAGCTTGACACAATCTTTATCACAACGGCAGCTTCCAAAGGTCCTTTCAAAGCAACGACCTTTGCAGGTTTTCACTGTAATATCGGATAGTGTTAGATGTCAGTGGCTGAGCCCAAATCAGCCAGCATGCAAAAGAAACTAATACAGTCAGCATGTGAAATGACACAGTTGGCCATTCCACAACTTACAGCATGGCTGCAAAAACAGTGACAGCCAAAGGAAAGT
Source organism: Oreocharis arfaki (assembly GCA_013398015.1). Lineage (NCBI taxonomy): Eukaryota > Metazoa > Chordata > Aves > Passeriformes > Paramythiidae > Oreocharis > Oreocharis arfaki. The sequence goes on along the minus strand of VZRR01005165.1, from coordinate 783,028 downwards.
CTTGATCCAACCAAATGATTATTTCTTCTTACTGAACAAAAATATTATTTCATCATATTTAACAAAGTGTTCTGTTCCGTTTTAGCAGGAACATGGTGTTTCTGTATTGGCAGAAACAAATTAAATAAAAAACCACAATTCTAGTTGTGACTGTCCTTGCCTGTGTCACAGCAAGATAGGAGTACAGTCAATCAGAATATGTAAGATCTCAAGACATAAAGAGGGCTGTTCCAAAGCAGACACAAGAGATACAAACTTGAGTATACCGCTCACTGGTTTGGTTTTTTGTTCAATTTTAAAAGGAAAAAAAGAAAAAAAGACATAGCATTCTTCCATTAGATTGGCGTTGCTGAGGGCAGAGGAATAATTCCCCCCCCCCAAAAAAAACAACAAACCAAAAAACAACAACAAAAACCCCCCAACCAACAAGAAACTGGTGATGTGAAGCATTGACAAAACTTAAGAATTTGTTCACACTGTCTAATCCTGAGCAATCACCAGAAGGGAGTGAGGTAAATCCTCCATCATTTGGCTCCTCTTCTGAAGAATCTTGAGGTGTGTGACACTCATTAATTAACCCATACTGCAAAGCTGTAATAAAATGAGAAGAAACCTATATATATTGTAATAGAAATTTTATAAACTGCACTTCTGTTAAAAATCATTGTTTGTCCAACTTTGAAATTATTCTTCATAGTTGTTCCCAAAGTGAAGCCTAATTTCTTAAAAAAAAAAAAAAATCTTTCGTAACCTTCTACCTGAAGAAACTTCACCATTGAAAAAACCACATATTTTTCAGGACAGAAAATAGACAGAGGAATTCCACAAGGAATGTTTTCGGGCTACAATTCTAACCAGTAAAAAATAACTTTTTTTTCCCTCCATAATTGACTGGAAAAGATGAAAAACAAATGTTCCAGGACAACATGAAATTGAAGTTGTTGTGTTTTGTTGTTTTGTTTTGTTTTGTTTTTTTAATGGTGAACTGAGAAAAGCCAGCCATGTGACATCACCACAGTGACAGTTGGGATACATGGAAGCTGCCAGATAAGACACTGAGTACCAGGATCTCTTTATCTCTCAAGTGAGTACACACAAGTATTTAGTGCACCTGAGGTTTACTTTCTGGTATTTTTATTCCCCTCTTACTGATATTGCTTCAAGCAATTCATGCAATCTTCTTCCTGCAGCGAGAAGGGTGGCATTCTGATAATATGAAAGTTAATGCACAAAAAGAAAAAAAAAAGGAATTGCTTAGTAATATTACTAAATAAAAGACATATTAGTTACCATCTTTTGAACAGCTAGGCTTCAGGCCAAATATACATCCTAGGATTGTCGTTAACATGCAGACACAGAGTACCTGTGGGACAGGAAGGAAAAGAAAGTAATATTAAATCACCATTGAATGGTTTTGAAAGGACTCATTTACTCTATAATGCTATACAATTGTACTGAACTTCATAAATATGCTGATTAGGGGGCTGATTTCACTGTTTTCACTTCCACAAGTAGTTATGCTGTTTGCAATTAATTACTAGTGTATGAACACGCTTGTGACAACTGGGCCAATGCGTATCATTTCTTCTCAAGTCATTTAGCATGGGCATACATCATCATGACTTTCTTGATTTCTTTCATATCATTCCTTCATGATGATATACTTCTATTTCTTATGCATTTTATAGAAAACATTTTTACTCCACTCCTTCCTTCCTCTTACGTTGTCCTAAGAAGGTGAAGCAAAGTTTTGCCATTAACCACAGACTACAAACAGAAGGCAAAGCCTTCAAGCGATACCTATAATTTTCTTAGGCAGGAAAACCCTTTCCCACTTCCTAGTATCCAGTTCATACTAGATCTGGGTCCACACCATGGCAAGCAACTGTGGGATGTCACATCAAGACTGACCACAGTGTCTTGCACAGACCAGAAACCATGGCTGTGTTCATTTTGGATTCTGGATGCATTGAAGTTATCGAACAAGTACTATATTATCCTTGCCCAGCATTTTAGGGCAAGATTTAATGCCTATTCAAATACAGAGACAGATTTATTGTAACCTCATTAAGTATTGGATTTGGTCCATAACCTCTTTAGAAAAAGTATATGTATTATCAGTGCTTATAGAGTAATTAAAGAGAAGCCAACAATGCAGTTACAACAGCTATTCTATTTAAGTGTAGAATGTAATAAAGTACTTTGCCAGAAGTCCTGAAACAGAAGACACTGCAATAATGCACTTCCTTATACAAAAGAATTTGGGGAGCACTGGGAAGGGAAAATGCGTACATACCACCTTTCCAGTCACTGTTTTCTGAGGAAAAATTGCATTGAAGCAATACTTCAAGAACTTCACATTCAAGACTACACAATTCGCTCCCTTTTTTTCTCCTTTCCCATCAGCAAAATCTGCTGAGTCAGCCTTGAGTAGGACGCCTGAACCATATTGTGATGTGGCAAAAATTCCTTCCATTTTAAAATGCACCTAATTATTTCTCAAGTTTATTCTTTTTAACGACTGTGAGCACTTCAGTAACTAAAAACTATTGGTGTTGTTTTTAACACCTCTACAGTTTACTATGCAACTTTGTTCACTAAGCAGTTAATAAAGACAGTAAGAAAGCAATTTCTGGAATATGTAGCATTGGAATTCAGACATTACTCTGAATTCTTGAACTAAAAATTATCAAAAACCAAATTAATCAATATAAAAAATATTACATATATAGCATTCATTAAAAAATGGAAAAATAGACTGGACCTGATGAAGCTTTGGCCTAGAATTCTGAACCAGGCAAGTCAGTGAAATCTTATTCAACATCACATATAGCAAAGAAATAAGCACTTTTTCATTTCAATTTCAGTCTTTGAATTGGCAAGGAAAGAAGGAAAATAATACAAGACTGAAGGGGAAAAAAATCTAGCATTATTTATGCATTATATGCATAGATATGCAAAAACTTACAGAAAGATGCAAGTCTCCAATAAATCCAGCTATCAAGAATGAACACAAGTACAGAGCTTTGTACTTCTCTTTTTTGTTGTTGTTGTTTTTAAATCAGAATACTAACACATGCAGCATCAACATTTTCTGTTACGTCAGTATCAACAATCTTATCTTCAATGTAAACTGATCTGGACCTTTGAAATCCCCCATATTAAATATCACCTAGATAAGAGCAGGTGCACAGCTAGGTAGGTGACACTTCAAATGCAAGATATCAAAGCCCAGCAAAATCAGTGGAGAGGGCAAAACCTGTTTTTGTCCTTTTAACATTATTATTACTGTTGCTGTTGTTGTTATCATTAAATTACAAATGGATTTATATATTTTTTAAAAGCCAGGTTGAGAACATTTTATTTCAGGGTGAAGATCTACTGCTTCTCTACTCCCACCAGGCCCTGCTACTAAGATCAAGGAGTAGAATGTCCTCTGAGATGTAAACACAAACATGCTTTAAAACAAGCAAAACCCACAGCTACTCTATCTGTAACAGCTTTATTCCCATATATTCAAATAGTTACATGATCTGTGGGACTTATGACACCTAAGGCATCCTTGTACAGAAAACACATTGCAGTGCCACTAAATGGACTATTAATATTCCCTTAAGGAGCTTCAGTGTAGGTAACACAGAAATTTAATCATGACACCAAATTAATGCAAAAATAAAAACTACATAAAACCCACTCCAAAGTGATGGCATTATAATACTTCTCAACACAAAACTGGTAAAACTTCACTAAAGTTCTCACAAATAATTCCTGTGATTTTGGCACCAAACATAACAAAATCACAGTTCTGTGTTTTATTCCAGGTTGTCAGTTTTACACTTCCATGAGCATAATTCCAGAAAGCAAAAACAAAAGGATTATGTTCACTGAGGCACATGAGTGCTCTTTTGGGTACAAAATACTACTAAATGCAATAATAAATGAAGATCTTAAAACTCTCGACTCACTACATTAAAGCCTTTGTTTTCTTAACCTTAGTCCCATTAGCTTAAATTTTTTATCTTAAAAATATTTTACTGCCAAACACTGAAGCTTGGCCCTCCTATTTGTTTTCTTCTTTCTTTCTTTAACACTTAATAAAGAAGTTTTACAAAAACAGTAAGTTTATACATTAAGCATTTGACAATGTTCTGGGACAGCCAAATCTAACCCAGTGGAACACCAAGCAATTGCAGCTTAGTGTTTAAGGCTTTGAATTGAAGCTTTATCTTGAGCCTGAATGACTTCAGTCACATGGATATTATCCACATAAATGGCAAAATGTTCTGCTGGAACAATAAGAAGCAGCTAATACTGGCCAGCAGCAGCAGTAGTCCTGACTAGGCACAGCAAGAAGTGTTACACAGTGGAAAGGCCCTAAGATTATCAACTATACAGATGATGAAGAATATTCAAACTATTTTTAAAGATCCGGATACTCACTGCATCTCACTGCTGCACCCTAAAGATGGACTACTTTACTTTGCTTCTTTCTATATTGCAACATATCTGTGTTGTCCAGAGGAATTGTGGATGCGTCATTCTTGGAAGTGTTCCAGGCCAAGCTGGACAGGGCTTTGAGCAACCTAGTGGAAGGTGTCCTTGTCCACGGCAGGGGGGTTGGAACTAGATGATCTTTAAGGTCCCTTCCAACCCAAACCATTCTGTGATTCCATAAGAAACCTCACCTCAGCACGTGGGTTACTAACATTACCCGACCTGTTTCACATACAGGTAGCTCAGGCTGGGGATGCTGCAGCCTGCTGCATAAAGATTATACATTCTCTTAATCCATAGAAAGACAAGTCGCTGCATGCATTCTTGTTTACTAACAAGGACCTTGTTTAGCATCCTGCAGCAAGCACCAAATTCCAATCCCTAACTACTACCACACTGTCAACATAACACCTGCCTTGAAGGTTTAATCTGCCTCTTTAAATAGGAAGAAATCTTACCTGTTCTCTCTCACCCATATACCTCCACTCGAAAGAGAAAGCAAGAATTAAGAAAAAGGTGCAATTAAGAAAGAATATGGGAATCCAACGCTCAGTAGGAAGACAAGTAACATTAAGGAACCTGGCCTTGTAATATGCAAAAGTAGAAAATTAACTTTTATGATCTGTATCTTACGAGTTTGCTAGCAGAGACTGTCAGATTCAGTTCTAATATGGTATCTGAGAATAGTTTTTTAAAACAGCACAGGAACAACTGCAGAGAAGAAAGTGTCCTTTTTTGGTTTAAAAATAATTTTTAGAAAGTTTGTTTTGGAATCACAAAAACATTGTCATCTAGGGATGAAGCTCTGTCCCATCACTGCTTCCTTTACGTGGGAGGAAGCAATAAAAGCTTTGCTTTGTAAACAATTATAATGGTTGGGAATAGGTGGTTGAACGTCTGGAAAACTGCAATCCTGAGAACATTTCAAAAGCCTTTTATTTCAAAAGCTTTTCATTTTGAGCTGGGCAGATGGAAATATGATAGCATGGTTAGAGAAGGGAATCATTTCCGTCACTCATCTCTAGAACTGCAGCCGAAGAGAATTTCTCAGCAGTGATTTTGGGGAGCTGGTGGGAGGGCCAGAGTCAGCAGGCATGCAGGTGCCCCCCCTGACCCCCAAGAGACTCATCAGCTGTACAGGTCTTACTGACACACAAAGAAATCTCACTGGCCTTAGCCACTGCCACCTTTCCTTCGCTATCATATTTTACTCCTCCTTTATACAGTTAATACCACTGTCCCTTTCTCTTTGCTTTTCCCTAGCCTTGTCCATTTCTCCCACTCCCCTCCTCTATTCTGTATATTCCTTGGCAAAGGATGCATTGGTACTTCTTTTAAGGAATAATCATTCTGAACTACATTTCTTCCTGTGCTGATCTTCCTGACCCTTTGCCTGCCATGTATCCAGTTGCTTTCCATCCCCCTTCCTTCATCCCTGGTATTCCAGGGCCAGCAAAATTTGTCACTCCAAGGCTGAAGACACATCCATTAACAACTACTCAATTATCAAGGAAACCATGCAAAATAATGGTTTTCCATTTTAATCTCCATGATTGGCTCTCACAGTTGTGTCACGTGTATCCATGAAGGGAGGATGTCTAGACTGGGTCTGTAATGCTAGTATTAAGAAAACCCACAGAATTTTCCAAAACCACTGGGATCTGTGAAAGGCAAGCTATGTTTTCACTGTTTTGTGCACCTAGAATAGATGACTAATGACCTGGACTTAAACATTGAAATATCTTTGAGAAAGAATTTCACCTGCAAAGGTGTAAAGAACACAATAATAAATAATTAATTTCAAGCAAGAACAGTGTCACCTTCTGTCTCTAAAAGGGCACTGTTAAAAATGCAGACAGAATACTGTATAAAGAAAAAAAAAACCCACACTTATCTACTCTTGCCAGGGGCAGTGGAACACTTACTCATGCTTGTAAAAATTTATTTTTAAACCACTGTAATCCCCTTGCCAACAGCTCAGTTTTATTCAAAAGCAGGGGGCACTTAATAAGTTTAACAAACTGAAAGGAAGTAGATACTTCACTCACACCAGCACAGCTACTTAAGTAACACTTAAGTAAATCACCTAAAAAAAAAAAAAATCAGCACTGAATCAAGTGCACCACCTCCTTCTTGCACCAGTCATCTCTTCTTTCCACATTTGTAAATATTTTTATGGTCTTCAAAGACTTGCTTCTGTTGATCTACATTCCACTCATAGAGGCCAGCAGGAGGAGAGTCGCTGGGGCTCTCAGGTCCTGGCTGTTGTAAAACACTGAAGATGACTAAATAATTCTGAAGTCAGTGGACAAAAATTCTGGAGATAACACCCAAAACTTTTTCAGAGCTAAAAAAATTTACTATAAAAATGCATAGGCATTATTGTTTTTCTTCTCAAAGCAGCACACAGAAGGTCTATTCTCATTCCTTTTATTGAATGCTCTCAAGACTGTTATAATGTACTATTACGACCTAAGGTCATTCAAAGGACAAGAAAGTTTTAAAGGTAGGTTGAGCCACTGTCAGGTATTACAAAAGCCTTCACAAAGCTCACCAAGGAGTGATAACACTTCACTCAGAAGGGAATTATCAGCAGAAGACATCATCGTGCTATAGCTCTCTAAATACCTTCCAAAACTATTCAAGCATCTGGTTTTTAACAAAAAGATACAAAAAGACAGAAGAAGTTAGCACCTGTCAGCTAGTCAGCTGGAATCTAAAATATTTTCCTTATTTGTTGCTTGCCCAACTGTATAGGTACATACTCTCCTGGAAGTCATTAGCACTTGAGCTGTTGTTATCAAAGCTTTAGCCCAGCTGTTATGTTTGTCACTGCACTTTACATCATGGGAGAATTGAGAGAGAAATTAAAGTGCAACAATATGCTAGACAAAAAGAAGGAGAAACAAAACTTCTAGTGAAATTCCCAGAAAGCAGATGGCAGCTGACTCTGCTATTTAATCAGCAAGCAGATTTTTGTAAAAACCTAAGGATAAACAGGACTGAAAACTCGTATTATGAGAAAAAAAGTAAATATTGTACTTTCAAATACAATTCTTTTATTCAACACAGCAGACTAAGTACACAGAACAAAAACCACTGCATGTCATCCACTTCAGTGGCAACCACACATGAATGCACAACTGCATAGAAAGGAAAGAAACTGACAGTAATTATGCCAACTAAAAATTGTTTTCCAAACAAGTTGCACTTGATCCATAAATAAAAGCAAAACTGAATCTGAAAATATGGCCTTGAGCCATCTTCATGCCCTTCCTATTCCAAAAGCCCCTTTTCAAGAATAAAGCTACAGCTGTTCCAATTTAGATTACTGTTATGAGAGCTGTGACAAGAACAGAGTACAGAGGGGTCTGCTTCTACAGGGTACTGATTATACCACCAAATATACCAAGTAAACCTATATTCACATCCATTTTTCCTGGGCAGATACTGTTATTACTGCCACCGTGACAGCAATATTAACTTCCACAGGAAGACAAAATGACCTTAAAGTGAAGAAATCCTGTAAAACACCAAGATTATAAGGAGTGTCAAAAAACTGCAGAACCACAAGCAGTGTGAGAAGAAGATAGGACAGATAAGTTTTCATAGAACCATTTAGGCTGGAAAAGACCTTTAAGATCAAGTCAAACCATTTCAGTTATTCATTACAGGTATTTACTAAGTACACTGATATCGATCACAGACACATCTTCAGCACTGAATCCTTTGGCCATTTTGCCAAAACAAAGACCAAGGCTGACAAAGAGGCCATTAATTACCTCGGCACCATTTGAATATAGCCCCTCAAAAAACAGAAGGCAGACTATCAAATTTTGATACCTCGCAACATGGAAACATATTTGAGCCAGAAAAAGGTTCAAGAACTGGCCCATTTACCAGAGTTAAACAGTGAAATGAAATATACATGGCCAGGTTGGATTACTGATTTTGTTGAAGCAGCTATAACAACACTATGCATTTTGTTATCCTAGGAACAAAACCAGCGCTTAACACAAACTCATACCCACAAACTACCACATGAGAAAGCATTTGTACAGGTTGATTTGCCTATATGCCACTACACAGCAGAACTGGGACAAGGCTGTGCTCACTGAGTTTCTTCAGAAATGCAAATACTTCATTTTTTCTTATTACTTCCCTTTCCTCCTTAGCTAACTTATTCAGTGTCAAACAATTAATACTGCATTTGCGGAAAGTCCTTACTTATACTATTTTCTTTGTCCTCCACCACATCCCATTTACAATAAAATCCACTGCTGCCTTATAAACACACCTACAGGAAACTTTTTATACAGGTGACTTGAGCAACACCTGTGCAGAAAAGTACTTTTTGGTGCAGAAAGTGGTTTTTTTGAAAAGAGATCGGGAAATATATAAAAACAATGCAAAAATATCATTCCAATACAGAACATTATAAAATAGCTTCTCTTAAAATCACATCTACTACTGTTTCATTCAAATGGGACACTGTCATGATGCAGCACATTAACAAATTCTATTATAGCATATAGTCATGGTGATACTTGCCAATATATTCTTTTCTAATATTGGCTCCAAGGTGAGAAACTCTTCATACCTTTCATGTTTTCAAAGCCTTTATTTACTCTGCTGCTCCTTTCAGCCAGAAGCAACAATAACTTAGCTTCCACTGCAAGTCAAATCAGAACAGTTCATTCTGTGTAATTCCAGTGATACTAGTAAAAGAATGCAAAGGAAAATCTTTGAAGAGCAGGACTTGGAAGGAAGCCTTGCATAGTTTTTATATCTTTGGCCTTGCCTGAAATCTAAGTTCTAGCACAGTAACTAAATTGTTCTGAATTCAAGATAAAATTATTCCTACAGAATTGCTATCATTAACTTAATTATCATTAACTTAATTATCATTAACATTAACTTAAACTGTTAATGTGTTCTTTATTATTTTAGTATCCAAGAGTTTTGCAGAACTATAAGAAGGTGTTCAGAACACCAGCACCCTCCCTCCTCCCAGGAGTTTGGCTGCCTGTGCTTGAGGCCAGTTCTCTGGTATTGGTCCAGTTATTGACAGCACTCTTTGGGAAATCTGGACCAGCCTTGAAGACAGCTCTTCAATAAAAAGCTAGAGAAAGCCTCAGAAGAGTCACTCTCGCCTTGTTTTAGCCAGCCTCACCTCTGTGCCCTGCCTGGAATGTGGTATAGCCACACTGCAGTCGAGTCCATCCTGGCCAGTCATTCTGTTGACCCTAACTCACAGGCCTGCCTTCCCTTACCTTGGACCTCTCTTACCGTTATATACTCATCTGGCAGTTTAAACTATTGGCTGAACCTGGTTGGTGTCCTCACATCCTCTGTGCTCACCTTGCTCACATCCAGTGAGACTGTCCCTTTGCCATGAGGCCACTGCCCATGTCTGCCTTGTACCACGACTGGATAGTTTTACCTTCTCTTTCAGCATGACCTGCCTTCACCTGGTGCCTGAGAGGTAGACAAAGATTTACTGCAAATATTTCTGCAAAATTAAAGAACTGTAATGGAAACCCTAAAGCATGGATCGAGTCAGAACTCTGAATGCTGGAGCAGTAGGTCTGAGCACACAACACCAAATGACAACCCCAGTCACCCGTTTTGCCTGAGTGGACCAAAGGGCGGATCCAAGCACAGCATAGCCTAATCTATCAGCAGATGTTCTACGCTCCCATTCCTAGGCCAGTGTGGCTTATTTCAGGCAGGCAACCAGCCAGTAGCATTGACAGATGCACCAGTCACACAGCTGCGTGTGCTTCAGCCTGGTCCAAGCTTTGCACTCCAGCTGGAGTCCAGGCAGCCAAAAGCATCCACGCACACTGCACTCCAAGGGGTCACTGAAACCTCCTGGGTGGCTTAAATCCTCCAGTTCAGCTAAAGAAGAGCGTATGTGGTAGCCTAACTCCATGCTGTTTTATTGATGCTAAAAGCCAGCTGAAAGAAAGCTGAAGCGTGCTTAGTGAATTCACAATCAGCCCTCTGACTGCGTACCCAAATTCAACCTAGTTGGGCAATAAAATTTAAACCGAGCTCTGAGTACAGTTTTTAACAAAGATGGTCTCTACTCTTCCTTTGTGAAGATTTTTATAAAAGTGGAATTTGAGGAACTGTTCTTTAATGTTGTGGTTTTGGTTTTGTTGTTGCTCAGTTGGTGTTGGGCTTTGTTCTGCCTGTGTTTGCTGTTGTTTTGATTTAGAGGTTTTTTTCTAGCTTAAAAATCCCCAACCAAGTGGAAAGACTCAATACTTGCACATTTCTTTGGATAATATTTTTTACTTCATTTCAGCTTCTGCCTTTTAGGATAGGAGATGCTGACAAGCTCTATGAAGTGTAAATAAAGCAAGACTACATATTAACCCTAGAAACCCTTCAGAATCAAAATATCTAATTTCTTTTTATTGTATAAGAGCAAGATTATGATTTTTAACTTCAATACCCAGCATGAAGGAGTTTACTCAAAGGACAATAAAGAAATTTTGGGTTTACAGCTCCCTGTGTATAATGAGAATTATTTACAAAGTCTTCCCTGAAAAATGAGTTAACTGAAGAGAAACATTAACTTATAATGATTTTAAAACTTGTCAAACCCCAGACTTTCTTCTGATGGCTTAAATTGGATAACAATGTCTTTAATTTCTGTATGTATAGTTACAGTTGTATTCTAATGAGTGCATTTAAGCAATATCAACAGCAAGCAGAATAAAAAAAATGTTTTGTCAAACACCATCTGTTCAGGCTTAAAACCAAGTCACCGTGGAAGCTGGAGAGCTGTAACATTGGCAGAAGACAGCTGTAAAACATCCTTGTTTCCCAACATTGGAATTAATTTCCTACAAATTATTAAAATACTGGATATTCACCAAGAACTCTCTCATTATTTCACTAAAGTGCTTCAAAGTCTATTAAAAACATTGTAATCCTGTCACCATCATTCTTTACTTCATATTTCACCAAAGGATGTTCAATGCCAAAAAAATTAAATCACCCAAGTGATTTAAAGTTAGTCACTTTAATATTACTGTTAAGCTGTGTGGTGTTTCTTGGATCTCAGAAGTCCTTTCTAAGCTCAGTCCAGCACTGTCACGGGAGCAAGTAATTTCAGCAAGGACCACTTTTCCCTACTGAAAAATAAAGAAAAAATTACAAGGCTTAAAGAAAAATAATACAAAAAAGGCTGAAATTGAATGGTTTGCTGAGGGCCAAAAAAATATTAAAGAATGAATGTGGTACCCAGGCCTCCCAGACTCAGACAACAGCATCCTTCAATCCAGTGCTTAAGAACGGACTGATATCCATAAAAATACCCACACTGAAGTCAGCTGAAGTCAATAACCATGGTCCAAATCACAAGGTTTGGGTAATTAAATACATATTCTGCCTTTTTTATTGCAAAAAAAAATATATATGGGGTTTTTTTTTTTAATTACTAATCTATACAAATGTTTGGGCACCTTCAAACATTTTTAGGAGGAAAACCATCAGCACGAAAACAACCAAACAGGAATACAATCTTCCAGACAACTACGTAAGAAAATGTTTCCACACCTTCATCTCTGTGGCAGAAAAAAAAAGAAACCAAACAAAAAAGCAGGCAAACACAGCTGTCTCCAAAATCCTGACGTAGCACACCCATCTTTCCCTGCCTTAGCAGAAAGTCAGCAGCTATGGGTTATTTTGGAATGAAGTGGTGAAAAACTTCCAGGATTCATATACAACATCTTGACATCCAATAGATCTTCTTTCTGTAGTTAGACTCTCTCCTGACTGCAGCAATGGCAGATATTAACTAGCAACAGAAATTCTCCCTTAGGCAGAGATTGTCTCATTTATTTATGATAAATGGGGGTTTATGATTCATAAAAGCTTAACATAGCAACCAATGGACAACTGAAACCAGATTTATAGAATCATGGAGTATATGTTCCTGAAAACTATGCTAAGGCACATGGAAAAGAAGGAGGCAATAGGTGACAGCCAACACGGCTTCGCTAAGGGCAAATTGTGTCTGACAAATTTAGTAGCCTTCTAAAATGGGATTACAGCAGTGGTGCAGGGGGGAACAGAAACTGGAATCATCTACCTAGACTTGTGAAAAGCATTTGGCATATTCTGCATGACATCCTGGTCTCTACACTGGAGAGGCATGGATTTGACAGAGGGACCGCTCAGTGGACATGGAATTGGCTGGATGGTCACACTCATGTGCTGTGCTCAGGGGCTCGATGTGCCAGTCGAGACCAGTGAGGAGAGACCTTCCACAGGGTCAGCACAGGGACCAGCACTGTTTGACATTTTGTCAGTGACATGGGCAGCAGGATCAAGGCACCCTCAGCAAGCCTGCCAATGACACCAAGCTGTGTGGTGCAGTCAACAGGCCAGAGGAAAGGGATCCCTCCAGAGGATCCCTTGAGAGGTGGGACTGTGCAAAGGCCAAGTGTGTAGTCCTGCACGAGTCAGGACAATCCCAGCCTCAGCACAGGCGGGGCAGAGAATGGTTTGAAAACAGCCCTGAGGAGAAAGACTTGGGAGTGTTTGTGGATGAGAAGCTCAATGTGACCCAGCACCCCCAGCTGGGCTGCAGATGACACAAAGCTGAGTAAGTGCAGTCAACATAACAGATGGAAGAGATGCCATCCAGAGGGACCAGGACAAGCTTGAGAAGTGGGACCATGAGAACCTCATGAAGTTCAAGAAGTGCAAGGTGCTACACCTGGGTAAGGGCAATCCCAGAGGTGAGTACAGACTGGACTCATTAAGAGCAGCCCCACAGAAAAAGACTTGGGGGTGCTGGTAGAGGAAAAGTTGGACACAGGCTGTCAGTGTGCACTCACAGCCCAGAAGACCAACTGCATCCTGAGCTGTATCAACAGAAGTGTGACCAGCAGGGCAAGGGAGAGCATTCTGCTCCTCTACTCTGCCCTTGTGAGACCCCACCTGGAACACTACATCCAGCCCTGGGGCCCCCTCGATGTAAGAAGGATTCTTAAGACTTCTTGAAGCAGGTCGAGAGGAGGGCCACAAAGATAACCAGAGAGCTAGATCACCTCTTCAGTGAAGACAGGTGGAGAGAGTTGGGACTATTCAACCTGAAGATGAGAAAGCTCTGGGAAGACCTTACAGCAGCCTTCCAATACCTAAAGAGGCCTACAAGAAAGCTGGGCAGGGACTTGTTACAAGAGCATGTAGTGATAGGACAAGGGGAAATGGCTTTACACTGAGATAAGGTTTGTTTATATTAGATATTAAGAAGAAATTCTTCATTGTGAAGATGGCAAGACACTTGCAGATTGCCCAGAGAATCTGTGGATGCCCTGTCCCTGGAAGTGTCCAAGGCCAGGTTATATGGGCTTTGAGCAACCTGGTCTAGTGAAGGTGTCCCTGCCCATAACAGAGCAGTTGAAACTAGATAATCTTTAAGGATCTCTTCAGACCCAAACCATTCTATGATACAAGGCTAGAAGAGACCCAACATGGTTTTCAGTTCAATCTCTTGTCCAAAGTTGGCAGTTGGTTAGTCTTTGGGACATGCCTTTATTAAAAAAAAAAAAAAAACCAACAACAAAGCCTTAATGAAAAAAAAACAAAAACCCCAAACTTAAAAACTTTAAAAANCCAACACCCCAAACTTACAGACTTTAAAAATATTGTGTACTCCACAGCATTTTTTTAAAACATCACAATTTATTATCTTTATGGACTCTGAAATGCTTGAGTTACTCTTCAGATGAGACTAACACACTTTCAGTGTCTCAGTCTGGACCTTACCCGGAATCTTTTGGTAATTTTTTTCTACTGAGGAATTCTCAAGCTGCAAAAACTTCTTAAGAATTTTTCTAACAAAAGCGTCAGTTTAAATGAGTTTTCCAGTTCTGACAAACAAAGTCTGAAGCTGTTAAAATGAAGCATTCTCTTGTGTTATTACTTTTATTTCTCTCAACATTTCAGCTGTTATACAGGCATGGAAAAAATTATTTTAATGGAATGAATGAATCAGACCAAAATGCAATGCCTGAGAGTTCCTGGCGAGTGGGGATAGAAAACCTCAAACATAAGCAAAGGTTATGGTGCTCTTGGGCAGCAGCATACTGCTCACTCACACAGCAGCCTGGAGAGACTACAGACAGACAGCTCATCAGGCTTTGAGGGACAGAAGTTTGAGCCCAGAAAACTGGCAAGACAGTAAATGAAAAGGTATGCTTTAGGTGCTATGGGAAGCACTATCAGGTAGTAAATACCTGTGGGCCTGTCCCACCATTTGTGGAATCCTCCCTGTGCAGCAGCAACAGCTGCTCTGTAATAGGGCAAGATTGACTTGTGGACAAAAGCAGGGAGTGTTGAGGTTGTGTTCACAAACTGCACAGACATCTGCAGGTGGCAGGCTCATGTGAAGGAAGAGGAGAATGCAGGCCAGTCTGTGCTTTCCAGAAAAAGGAAAGGAGTGATTCAAGTACTCCCTAATCAGCAGAAATGCATTCATGAGTTTTTTAAAAATTTCAACTTAAGCTTACTTGAAAGCACTTACTCTTCAGTACTTACTTTTTTAAATCTACATAAATAAACAAAGCAGCAGTGCATACAACTAGGATAAGTGCAGGCAAATGAGGCTTACCTACATCTAGACACTTTAACAGTTTCACATTACTATAAAACTACAAACACCAGGCAGGTAAGTCTACTCACTTGTTTATTACATTGGGATATCATCAATACTTTATAAATACATTGGCTTGTGAGAAAGAGCAAACTTGCACTTCCAACTTCAGTTTTCCACTTTCTAACATGTTTAGGTTAAATACATTCTTGTTTTATTCAATCCACTATCACCTGCAGTATTTAGAAAGTTTTCCAAGTTTTTGCTGACTATCCTACATTATCTCAGTGCTTACAGTCACCCAAAAAAATAGTGCATGGCCATAAATATTTAGAATTTTTAAATTATTTCTGTATAGATGACATATTTCACTCTGACACTCGAATCAAGACAAGATGAACCTGCCGCCAGTTCTCAACGAATGGCTACGGTTTGGAAAAGAAGAACTTAATTCAGAAGAGTAAGTACCTGTAAACACTAACTTGTGCTCAACTCCAGTCCCTAAGTGGCTATGTACCTCTAATAATTTTGTTATTATTAGCCTAAAAAGCTCAGGGGAACAATAGCAGGTTTTGAATAGGATATCAGTTTTTCCCACTATTAGTGTCTAATTTCTAAGCCTGAAAAGAGCTGAGCTGTTTTCACCATCCAACTGCAGTGGCTTTTATGGCACAACCTCAACCTCCCCAGAAGACAACGAAGCAATGAAACAAGCTATAAACCACAACCTTTATTTAAGAGGACAGTTCATCAGAAAAGTTGCCAAAAAAGCTTCCGCATGGAAAGTACCATAGACCTTTGCATGAATTACCGTATTTTTCTTATAAAATTCTGACAAACTTAGAAATATAATTTACCACCCGCTATGTCAGAAAGTATGACCAGCTTCTAGTCACTATGATATGGGTGGACGATATATTTGAAACAGTTATCAGATTACAGAGGTATCAGTAAATTTGGAAAGGCACCTTGACCCTCATGCTTCAATGTATTGAAAGAGGACTACTTACGCATACACACGTAGTGAAGTCTGACTTCCACTAAAGCTTCCTTCCAAGAACACCATAATTCCTTCACCTTTATAATGATTTTAGCCTCATAATGATTACTCCAGGCAGTTTGGAAGGTCTTATTTTCACATCTCTATGGGGAGGATAATTATAATACAGCAGCATGGCTAAAACTGGAAAGTGACCTACCTGCTAACAATGGCTTTGGCTGCTAGGGCTTCTGAACAAGGGCCAAAAGTGCCTCTCAGCAGTACTCGGAGACAAACCTCCAACCCACGGTAGCTCAAATTCAGAGAAAGGCAAGTTTTTACATTTCCTCTGTCCTTTCAGCTCTCGAACTCTTTTTAGCTTTTCCAGCCATATTTCCCTATTTTAACCTGATTTTGTCTTCCCTGGTGTCCCCCCTACAGCAAACAGCTAAAACCACATGATGAAAGACGAGACAACCATTGACACCACGAAAAATTTTTGAAAGATTCAACGCTGAGCACTGTCAAAAGAGTAAAACAGATCAAGGGTTACGAATCTCTCTTTGAGGCGGGTCGCTGTCAGAACGCAAGCGCCACGCTCCCGCCTGAGGCTGACTCCTGAGGCAGAGCCGTCCCGCAGCACTGCTGCCCTAGGCATCCCGAGGAGCCCGTGCT
Source organism: Oreocharis arfaki (assembly GCA_013398015.1). Classification (NCBI taxonomy): domain Eukaryota; kingdom Metazoa; phylum Chordata; class Aves; order Passeriformes; family Paramythiidae; genus Oreocharis; species Oreocharis arfaki. The sequence continues at coordinate 766,262 of VZRR01005165.1, read as the reverse complement.
GCCGAAGGCAGTCTCCCTCTTCCAACACCTCCGGGAGGCTTTTAAGGTCCCGCCACGGACTCGCCTCCCATCTCCTGAAGCCTGGAGACGGGCGAAACACCTGCGCCAGCCGCAGCGCTCCCCGCGCTCCCGCCAGCGAGGTGACACCCGGGTCCGCCCGCCCGGCCCCGCGGCGCCCCGGCCCTTACCAGGGAGAGCACTTTGTAGGTGTTGGGATCCTTGCTCTTTCCGCCCGGAGGCTTCTCCGGCTCCTCGGCCACCTCCATGGCCGGCAGCATGGGCACAGCCGCAGCCTGCAGCCCGCCATCAGCCGCCCCTACGCCGTCCAGGTGGTCCTCATGGCCCTTCCCCGCTTGCTGCCCGTTCCCCTGCATGGTCCCCGCGGCTCTACCCTCCGCTCGCCCGGACATGGCTATTAATAGCCCGGCGGCCCGGTCTCGCCCCGCCCCGCCCAGAGCGCGGACACCGGCGGCCCCCGCTCCCCCGCCGGCAGGGAGATGTTCCCCTCCTTCCTTCCTGCCTGCCCGCCCGTCCCGCTCGGTCACCCCGGCCCGGCCGCCCCCCGCTTTCCGACCCCCTCCTTGCAGGTGAGGGCGGGCCGCGGCCGCCCCTGCCTGCGGGCAGGGCAGGGCAGGGAGGCGGTGCGGGGCCGGAGGACACCGCGCTGCTCCGAAATAGTGTCCGGGGGAGGGCGCCGGGCCGTGTTTACGAGGGAGCGCGGAGAAAGTTTCCCCTGCCCGATCCCTGGGCGGAGGCGGTGGCGCGGCTTTCCCCGAAGCCGCCCGGCGGCGGCGGCACAGGTGTGCGCGGGGGCGGGGGTCCCGGTCCCGATCCCGATCCCGATCCCGATCCCGGTGCTGCCACAGGCACGCAGCCAACCCCCGGTGCGCGTTTGCATCCAGAGCGCTGCCGGCTGCTGATGTCCTTCTTAGGGTGCTTCCCTCCGTCCCTGCCTGCAGTTCTTCGCCCCTTCCCGAGGAGGTTTTCCCCTCTTGTCCATGAGTGCCTGCGGGGTGCCCTCGGAAACCCCCCACGCGGGGCATCAGGCCAGCCGAGTGCCCGCACACCGGGGGTGCAGCTCAGCAGGCGGCTTCATCGCCCGCCCAAGGGACACTGCGTCTCCTTTGGGGTGATTTGGTCTGTTCAGCCTGGAGAAGAGGGGACTGAGGGGAGACCTCATCCCAGTTTACAACTTCCTCGTGAGGGAAAGAGCAGGGGCAGACACTGGTCTCCTCTCTGTGGTGACCAGCGACAGGACTCAAGGAAATGGCCTGAAGTTGTGTCAGGGGAGGTTTCCTGGATAGCAGGAAAAGGTTCTTCCCCCAGAGGGTGGCTGGGCACTGGAACAGGCTCCCCAGGGCAGTGGTCACAACACCAAGCCTGGCAGAGTTCAAGAAGCTCTTGGACAATGCCCTCAGGCACATGGTGTGATTCTTGGGGATGATCCTGTGCTGGGTCAGGAGCTGGACTTGACAATCCTTGTGGGTCCCTTCCAGCTCAGCTTATTCTCTGATTCTGTGACTTTGGGCTCATTGCCCCCAAGCCAGGCCCTGCTCAGAGGGGCAGCGTTGTTGGGGTGAAATCTCTGTTTGGTGCCCTTCAGGGCCTTTTTTTGGGACTGGCACTGTGTGTCTCCAAGGTGTCACTTCCCACTCATTCCCACTAAATTCAGCCCTGCTTGTTTAGCAAGAGAGAGGTGTTTGTGCACACCCTGACTGTCCATGGGGAAGGGCAGTTCACCTCACGTGTGTAGGTACAGTCCTGACTGCAGGGCTGGCTCCAGACATGGGTCATTCCTCCTTTCTCTAATAGATCTGTGAGTGTTGAGTAGCATGAAGACTTGCAAAGTATGCCTAAGCTTAAAATTGCTAAAGGTATCTCATTGTCCGTAATTCGTTATGTTTTTATGCTATATATAGTTTTGTACGTTGACATTAGGCTTTCAGTTCTAAAGGGATGGTAGGTTTGATTTTCTAGGGCTTCAGGAGTCTATGACTGATTTATTTTAACTGTCGGTGTACTCAAAAAGGAGTGGCACTTGCATAGTTTCTGACAAAAATCCGTGTTTTCTGAAAAATAGCTCCAGTGAAATGAAAATTTCCTTTGGAAGTGATCTTGATCCCTGTTGAAATGTTGTTGCTCTGCTTTCTATTTCACTTGAGTTGCAAGAACAGGCTGTCAGTACAACTTCCCATTAAAAATAATTGCAAAGATGCAGCGCGTACATTACTGCTGGTCCGTGCTGCTGCTGCAGCTCACAGCATGCTGAGGGTCACTGCAGGGCTGCCTCCACCTGCCTCTTGTCATCTAATGAGGTTCCGTCGGTGCACTCTTGAGAATATCCCCACTAATGTTTCACTTGGTCACAAAGGAAAGAGAAAGGCAACAGAAAACGTGAGAACTAAGCTCTTGAGCCTACATTAAAAGTCTCCTCTGTTCCGTTAATGTGGCATTTCAAACAGCTGTGGACTTACTGTACGTTCAAGGATTTTGACGTATGAACTGTTAAAAATTGCCAACTGAATACTGATTGCTCAATCACTTTAAAACTCTCATAAAATCTGACATAGTCAAATTGTTTTATTTTCGGTTTTTTTCAGTGAATGTGGCTTTAATAATTAGCACAAGTGGCAGTAAGCCCCTCACTTTTTTTTAAATCATAAAAATGAAAAGATTCTGCAATCACATTTCTCAGTCCAAGTCTTTTCTTTTTCCATTTCCAGTCACACTAGCAAGAAAATAAATGCTTTCTCTTTCCAAACAAAAAAAATTGAGAAATTAAAAGTTTACAAGGTTTTATTACAAATAAATTTCATTTTTCATTTCCTTGGTTTTGTATGTAGATTTTTTAATTGATTTTAAGTATAACTCAAATAGAAATCTTTCTTGTCCTAAGTGTCACCCACTCAAAATTTGAATAGTCCATATTGTATACTGATGATTCAATGAAAATTATGTATAACTACATTGCAGACAAAAAGGTATCTTTGTTTTTTCCATAGAAAGAAAGGATATTCTGCAGCTGGAGCTAACTTCTGAGTTGTTAATTCATTAACTATTCATTAGTACTTACTCTTCTGTGTACAAGTATTCATGAAAGAGCCTAAATTTTATTTCTGTCTGTGACAATACAAATAGTTAAGGTACTTCAGTCTAGGCATGGAAAATAATTAACCACCATGGAAAATAATTAACCTAACAGTGAGAAGTAAGTTCATTTGCGCTGACTGACAGGGTGTCAAAGTGCTCTACACAAGAGTGTCTGGAAGACCAAAAAGGACTAAGTTATGATGCTGAATATATCAGATGCATCTGAATAAATCAACTGAATACTGGGGGAAGAGGCAAAACATTCCCAATATTAAACCATCAAAAATCCACATCTGCTTGATTGCTTTGGGGTGAGTTGTTAAATAGCAGTCAATACCATTTTAACAAATCTGTGACGAAAGACATCATTGTGCAACAAATTAATTGCAGAGATTACCGAGGTTGCAAATCCAAATTCCAAAAATTGGCTGCAGCCATTTGAACAGAGACTGAGGAAGCTTTTGAGGAAGCAAGGGCTGCTGCCATGCCAGCACAGCTGCAAGTTCCAGCAGTAACTGAATCAAGCTGCCCAACCAAATGTCAAGGTAGAACAGCAGTAACACAAGCTTCATGTTTGTTTGCAGGCCTTATCTGTAGAGGGAGTCATCAGAGATTATCAGCTTCAATTTGTTGTTCAGCTGTTAGTGGCTGCAGCAAAGATAAGCAAACATGAATTATGTAGTAGGACAAAAAGGTAGACACGGGAAGTTTTCCATGCTGCTGCATGTCACAGCTTGTGATGTTTTCTCCTTGCATTTTTTTACCTCAACAAAATCTCCACCAAACATCTGTTTTTAGAAAGACCTGAGCAAACACCAGGTTCTCTCATCTGGCCCCGGTGTGTGGGGCGGCTGTGGCCTACTTAGGAGCTGTGGTTGGTGACAGGAGTTGTACATTGCACCGTGTTGCATGATTGGACAAGCCACTTGCTCCAGCCGGAGTTGGGAGGCCCTTGCTGCTCTCACAGCAGGGGGACAGACTGAGGTTGCAGGCAGAGGAGCATCGTCTTGTGAGGTTGCCGGCAGAGGAGCATCGTCTTGTGAGGTTGCCAGTGATAATCAGCTCCAGGCTGGCTGACCCTTGACCCTTACATTGCAATAGAAACCAGTAGTTGGTGGCTGTGGCAAGTATTTCCTGTTGCATTGCCTCTAATCCGCAGCAAAATTCCTGTAGCCGTGAAAAAGACCAGGAGCCCCAGGAAAGCCTGAAGCTGCTTGTTAAAGACCATTGCTGCTCAGTGTAACACTGGACTCTTCCTTACAGGAGCTAATTGACACTGTTTCTCATCTCCTGCTATGAGCACTTCTCTGACATTGTTGGATGAGAGTTGCATTGTAAAGTAGCCTAGAAATCATTGAAAAATTGGCAATTATGGTGGTTTCTGAAATATCTTTATGGGCAGTTTTATTTAGCATTCAAAATGTGTCTAAAACTTTACAAAAATGCAAGTCTTTAATAAAAGGAACAAATGAAACCGGAGGTGTATCTCAAAAGTGTTTTATTATGTCTGGGAGTAATGCCTAAGACGAAGTCAGAAATCCCATGGTATTTATGGGCATATCAAAATGTGTGGGCTGAACTGTGTTTTTTAGGTTTGCATCAAGGGATGATACATAACCAAACAAAGATCCAAGACACAAGGGCAAGGTAGAGTTTCAAGACACACATTACAAGTCTCAGGTTCTGAGCTTAGCATCAAGATGCCTCTTTGTCAGCAAAAATTAATTAGTCCTTTATAACTACTTACTTCAAAATCTGTTAATTTTAGTCCTCAACATGCCACATGCCCCTTTTAATAATTACAGAAAGAAAATTGTTTTTGCAAATAATTACCCATTTTTGGTTGTTTTTCTGGTCTCAAAAAAAAAAAAAAAACCCACCTAGGGATAATAAACTAATAACCTAATAGTTCCTGTATAATTGAAAAATGGCAACTGTTCCTCCTTTCAGTCTTAGTTTGGCATATATTGTTGGAAATTTAATAACTGTTAACACAACAGTTGTTAGGTTGCTGGCAACAGTTGAAGAAAAATGTGTAGAGTCCTTTAGCAATAGGAAATAATTGCTTGACAGTGATTTCCTGTCTCTCTAAGCTATATAAAAATGCCTCTGTTTGATTTTAGAAAAAATGCCTATACTCCTTTAAACTATGAAATCCTGATGTGATGACAACATATTGGCAATATTTGTTGGGAAGCAGACTATGATGTTTAAATGCTTTAATGCTACCCATTCATTATGCTCTTCTCAGGGTAATCTCTCTAGCAAACACAGTTCCAATACCTAATTTGCCAACCATATCTAAGTGATCTGCACAACCAAGCCTATTATCAGGAAGAACACTTTGGTACCTAGGGTGGAAAAATTGTAAGATATTCACCAAAAGAAAAAGGGGAGAGGGGGTGGGAATAGTGTATTAGGGTAAATACCTAAGGTTTTTTGAAGACCTGAAAGGTTAATTGAGTACTGCTTGTAGTAATATTAAAAGCAGTGGTTTTCAATCTGGGAGGAGTCCAGAGCAAAGCAATAGTGCAGGTACTGTAACCTCCACTGCAGCTAGAGGGTGGTTTAAAGAAGATAAAATGTTCTTTCACAAGTTAAATGTGAAATGTGTTTTACGATGTAAACTAGATATCCCCTTACCTCTCATTGATTTTTGACATCTTGAAGTGAACAAGATTCAACACAAACCAGGATAGGGAGAAAAAAAGCTTTTAAAATAGATGGTCAGTTGGGGGCAGAGATTTGAAAAAATGCATAAGGAATTTAACAATGGGCATCTGGCTGCTCTATATGAATTTGTATTCTAAATCATATAAACCATTTTGAAATGCACTTTCATTTCGTCCCTGGAAGTACAACAACTGCTCTATTAAATTAGGATAAACAGAGGTCAAAGACCTGCACCTGAGCCGATTTTTGAGCCAGAGGGAAAGTCTCCTGCTGAATACTGTTTAGGATAATTTTTCATCATGTCTAACCACTTTATGAACACCTCCATATCTTTAGGACATGTAGTATCCTGTAGTACAAAATTTTGCATTCTAACTTTTGGTGAAGAAACACCTCCTTAAATTTTAGTATATTGTTGTCACCATATAAAATGTGTAGGTTGGTGTAATTTGAGTAAGTTTCATGTCCTGTATAGTAGCTTTACCATGCAGATGCTGCATGTCTCCTTTTCAACAGCTTACAGGCATTGGCATTCACTACCTTTTTACTGGAAACAAGTGAATGGAATGCCAAGTTTTTATTTCACTGCTGGAACAAAACATATTTCATATGAAGAAACTAAAATATCATCAAAATAAGACTCTGGAAGAAATCTTTACTTCTAAAAAATACCTGAAATGATGCTTTAAATTAGGCTGCACTGAATTAGCATGGAAAAAAAAAAAAGGTTGTGATTTTCACAATGCAGGTTGTTTCTTCCTGTGTTTCAACAAACCCCAAATGATCCAGGAACTTGTTGCACATTTAAGGAAACATCTGGTATTTTAAAATATTATATTACTCAATACACAAAACTAAAATACTACATGCAGGGATAATAAGAGAAAAACCATGTGTTCTTGAAAAAAAAAAAAGAAGGTATAAGGTGGGAGTTTAACATCTTTAACACTAGTATTAACTTTATTAACATTAATGTTATACTTGACAAGTGTAATGTTTAGGCCAACTAGAAAACTCAAGACATAAAGATCTTGAAGGGAGAGGGAGGAAGGAATGGATGGAGAGGAGTACCTGGAAGGAAAGAAAGGTAGAAGTTTTATCTTTGTTTTTTAGTGGTGTAGATGCTATTTCTCATCCATCTGAATTTTAGTGCCCTGTGTGCAAGCATTTTAAGTTTAGCAGATGATCCAATTCAATAGAACAAAACACCTAATGAAAACATTTTGTTGTTTGGATCAAATTTCTTCTCCATAAAAAGGACATCCATTAAGCTTCCAAGTAATTTGAATAGTTGTGGTATTTCTGTTCTTCAGAGCTGTGACAGCAATAAATACTCCATGTTTCTGAAGATTTGACCATCACATCCTTCACTGGACAGCTGGTTTTGCAATCCTGAGAGGTCTCTGCACAAACACTTTTGAAAGCTTAAACACTGTTTAAGAATAGCATCTTTACATAAATTTTAAATAAACCATGAATTTTAGAGCTAATAACCTCTAAGAAAGCTGACTAGAACCATGTTTTCTCAGGGACACTAACTTTTCCAATGGAATTATCTAACATTTGAGTCTTACATGCTGTTAACTGTCAGAAATAAACGCTTGTCCTTGGTTTGTTCCCAGCCTGTTCCCGAGCTGCTCACTGGCACACATCTCTTGCTCAGCCATTCTGCTTCTGTGCTTCTTCTGACTTGATGCACATGCAGAAAAATCCACCAAGCAGGTGAACATGGTCTTGTGATAGGAAATGTTTGCTCTCCCATCTCCAAACACTGTGAATGGGTGTGACCAGCACCTGATCTCACCAGTACTCCCTCAAATCTGGAGTCTTCAGCTCTCCTTTGTCACCTAGCTGACCTGTGCTGCTTCCTCTTCAGATTTCATGACAAAAAAATACCCAGGGAAATTCTGGCAGGATATTTTAGTATTGTTCTTTTGGGCTCCATTATTTGCCCCCTCTGCATTTATGAAATTAGATATTTAGAAATATTAATTAATATATAAGAGGATGAACAATTGCTTCTGGCAAAGTTGCTCCATTTCATAAAATGAAACCATTTTTTGAGACATGTCCCAGGCAAGAAGCCCACCAAGAAAGGGAAAAAATGCATGCTTAAATAAATATTTTTTGAGAACCTGCATGAAGTCTCTAGCAGGGTGCCTGCTGTTGAATCCCTGCTACTTTATGGCCTGGGCATATTATGCCTGACCCAGGCATCATTAAAAGACTGTCTAGAGATTCACTGGAGCTAGGTGTCAGGAAGTACAGCTATTTCCGACTGTGGAGAATACCAGGAAGTGCATTCTTCCAACTTTGATACAAAGTCTATGCAACATACCCCAGACATGATCTTCAGCAGCCCAGAAGATCACAAGGGGTAGAGCAGCCAACTCCTTAAGATGAAGTAACAATGTGCTTTAACTGTGAGTCAGAAGTCATTGCCCATATTCTTCTTGCCATTGAAACTCAACCCATCGCTCTACTTTTCGAGCAGGATTTGAGTATGTTTTTAAGAGTCACAATATTGCTGGTGGACAAAGAGAACTGAAGACTACAAGTGAGACTGACAGACCCCATCTAGGGAACACGTGCTAAACCAGTCCTCAAGGGACCCATGGTCAATACTGACCCCACAATTAGTATAAAGGAATACTAAAAACATAAACCTTCCAGTCTCTACTATTCTCCTTTCATACCTTCCTGTAGCCCATAAGAGAAGTGGAAGGCAATACTCCTGCATCTATCCAGGAAGCAGAACAACAAAAACCAGGTCATTAATAAACAGGGCAGCCACTCCTCTGCTGACCTGAAGACGGCACTGGCTATTTCAGGCAGCAGGCTCTTAGCCCATTCACTACTCAATCCACTCTTTGTTTCAGCTTAATTTGCAAATGAATCTTCTGAGGAGTAGAGTTAAATATCGTTTACAAAACTCCCAAATAATTTATGTCAAGTGTGTTAACAGACTTTTTTTGCAGATGTCTGCATTAAACTAAATCGGTAATTCCCCTATGTGGGCATGTCACAGCCAGATTATTTTAAGATGCCCGAGACAGATTTGCTCTTTCCATATTTGCTTCCCTTGGTGAAACTTGTTTGTCCCCAGTTTCTCAATAATCCATTGCTTATGAGAGAGCAAATCTTGGCTAAGCATCACCCACTGTAGGATATGCACTGTAGGTAATGCAGACATAGTGTTGCCTTCTCATATGAGCTCTTCCTACTAGGACTTTGAAGCTGGAAAATAGGAAAGTATCTCAAAGGGCAGATGTATGAAATTTACCTGACAAACAACTCCTCCAGAGCAAAGCTTGAAAGCTAATTTTTAAAATAAGCTTTCTCTTCATGTTGTTTTAAGAAGATATGAAGAAAAAAACCCCAATTTTTCATCAGCTTTTGTAAGGTTTCTTTAGACTGTTGTCATGTAGAAACTAATATGTTCAACCAAACCAAACTATGTATTTGACTTTAGGGAGGTTGAATTGACTCAACCAGGATGTCATGTCTAAAAGTCATTTTATCCTCACCCCAGAAAGAAACATGGTGTGTTTTTAGTTAATGTTTATTTTTGTCTGGGGTTCCTTTTTCGTGGAAAGTTCCGAGAGCTCTACATACCAAATATGTTAAAAACATAGTTTACAAGTTGTTGGTAAATCAGTTCATTTCTGAAGAATTGCTTGTCTTTGGGAGGTATCTGTCTGCAACACTTTCCAGGTGTTAGCTAACCATGGGGTTGTTGAACTTAGTTACCCTGAAAGTTACTCTTATCTTCCGAGCTGCAGGATAATTTGCAGAGGAAGCATGTGAGCAGTGGTGACTGTGGCATTTGAACATGGCACAGCATTTGTGCTAAGGCACTTCTTTGTTAGTTACCCCGTTAGAAGTGTTTAGTGCTGATAATCACGGTAGCATTCACTGACAGCTCGTGGTGATGGCCTGTGACACACAGTTAGAACAGCTAAACAAAGAGCTAGATGAGAATTTATATCTTGAACTTCAAAAATCTGGTTTTAATCTAGCCTATTTAGAAAGAGGTCAAGAGTGTATTTTTCATTGCTCTCCATGGAGAAGAGGGATAGGGCAACCAGTTCCTCAAGATGAAGTAACGATGAGTTTTAATTGAGAGTCAGAAGTCATTGCCCATATTTTTCTGGTTGAGCAATCCACCGTGCCCCATGGGCCTTCAGACCATGTACAAAGAATTACGAAACAAGAAAAACTGTGGGCATAGCTCCATGTTCTTCCTGGCATTCTTAGAGAGCAATGGGAGTGTCTAAAATGATTCAGTAAATGCAGATTAACTTTTTCACAGAAACAGCACAGATTATTTCTTCATGTAGACAAGTCATAGTTTCTTTGCCTGATACCTCACAGACACATTTCCTCTGGCTTTTGTAACAGCCCTCTTTACAAATTAGCACAGTGTACAGTAGAGGAGCCCCAAGCCTCTCACTTTCCATGTCTCTCAGGAGGAAATCCAACTCAACAACCTGAGATCAATCAGGAAGACCGACCTGATAAGGAGGCTGACTCACACAGGACCAACACCTGGGGCTCCCACTGTGACCTGGTCTCTTATCACAACTACCAGTTCCGAAAAAGTACTGATCAACTGGCACCAGGTAATAAGGTGGGATGAATCCCAAACACTGACGGTCAGTCCCAGCAGTGCTGTTGCCCTTGTACTCCATCCAACATGTACTTTGTTTACAAAAGCCTACATGTTAGCAAGTATTTTTATTTTTCAGATTCTCCACTAATTATTGGAAGACAGATATTAATGGAATAAGTTTTGAGGACGCAAGGAAGACATTACTATACTTCTTTCTGTATGTCAGCTTAAAGCTTAAAAGTACATGCCACACATCTTTTTACAAGTTTTATATGAAGAACAGAGATAAGTAAGCGTTGATTGTACTCTGTGAACTACATAAATACTTGCATGGTTTACATGAAAAGGATTTAGAGTAACATTTTTAAGGTTAAAAGCTACAAGGCAGTAAATCTGCTCATCCTTCCCCTTTATGGTATAAAAATCCAAAGCCCCAGCCTATCAGTTTACCTCATGCATCAGCTCAAGCACGTAAAAAAATTTCCCTCTGATCTTTTTTCTGATGTTAAATATCAGTAATTGATGTTTCTCTTATGCATTGTGTATCCTCTAGATAAATAAAAGGTGGTCAAAAAGGTAAAATTTTTTTTTTCAGCTACTCTGGAAGTCTGAAAATGATAGAACAGCCAGGCCTCTTCACTGTCCAGCCTCCTAAGATAAGAGTTAAGTAGTTTTCTGTCACTGATTAAATAATGGTACTGATGAATGATGATCAACTGCTGCATCCTGCATCCAAAATAACAAAAGATGTAGGGGCCCAGCTATTATGATATTCACCACATATTCACTTATATTCACCATATCTCACATCTAGGAATTTTAATACATTTAATTGCCTTTGGGCTCTTGCAGTTCTTCTTTATCTTCTGACTGCTCTCAGTAGATATAAATAGGTATGACCTGCAAGGCAGCTTCTCTGACATGAAAGTTTCTGAGCAGACCGCATCTTCCATCATGTGCTTGCTCTCCTTTTAGCCAGGCTGCCTTGCCCCAGTCTTTGCATATGTTCCAACAAAAATTCATGTATTTTTTTCTTATGAGGAGTTGGAATAGGATTTTGGCAAAGCAAGCAAGGACAACAGCATGAGTTTTGGATGTGCTGAAGAGGAGAGTCATGGCAGAAATGCTGTGCTGGAAAAAAATTTCCTGCCCTCAGGGAATTTTTAAGACTTCAAAACCTCTCACATTCTGCACCAGGTCAGAGCCATCTTCCAGGTGTGGAGACCCATCAGACAGAAAATCAACAAAACAAGCAGCACATTGGTTATTAAGACACTCACTCAAGTTGTACAAAATCTGGCATCAAATCCATGCCTGCAAGTTGCTCCAGCTCTGGATTTTGTCACCTCAGCAGGCCACGGAGCAGTATGGCTGTCAGCCAGGATTCAGTGAGTTCAGGTTGTTTGTCAGCTCAGGAGAAGGCTGAAAGAAAAAGTCATGGAGATGATGTGTTGGCATCTAACCTTGTCCTGAAAATTGTTTGGCTGACAAGGCTGTACTGGGACACCTCTGAAAGCAAAGTCAGACTGTGCAAAATTAGTATTTAATTACATAGATCTGACAAATTCATTTAAAAAAAAAATCCAACACCAAAAAACCACCAAAACCCAAATAAATTTTATTAAGCTTTTTCCGACCAGCTCTGTCCATGCCCTTTTCCCCCTAGCTAGTCAAAAGCACTTTGTACAGACATTTTCTGGCTCAGCATGACATCTCTTGTCATTCTTCCCAACCTCACAAACACAGCTGGAAGTAAAGCAAGTAGGGAATATGGTTTTCTTATCCACATGTTCTGGAATATGATTCACAAGCAAACAAAGCAAAGCATGAGCTAGGACTGATGAAATGGCAACACCAGCAGTGCTCAAACAAATCCTGTCCACACACACAGATACCTTTTATTTAAATCGTAAAAACCCAGGCAAGTTTCTCAAGTTATTGGTTGGTAAGGACTTGAGGTGTTAATCTCTGTTAAACATCTTTAATCACTGTCTCAATCAAACAGGTCTTGCATTACCTTCCTAAAGTTAAAATGCCTCTTTTTTTTCTTTCATTTAATCATTATTCATGGAGGCAAAGAACACAGACCCAACTGAGTCATCGAGGCAGTTACCTGCTGTCATGGGTAACTGTGTAATTCAGGCTGATTCAGAGGCTCACCAAGCTCTTTACTTTTAAGTATTTCTGTTCATCCCTTGCTATTTTCATAGAATAGCTGTTCCAGAAGCTTACTGGTGAGAACCTGTCTCCTGATTTCCAGTCATAATCTACTGCTGGCAAATTTACGTGTGATTAAAATTATTTGGTGCAAACATTTTTCTATACTATAAACGACTCTTTTTTTTTTTCTTTCTCTGATGTTCATCACGACTATCACTTCCAACAATACAGCTAGAAAGAGTGGTTTATCTCCTCTCAGGTTCTTGGTTTGCTCTGCTAAACAAGAAAATATTTTAAAATCCCTTATTGTTTGTGAAGAGATTAAAGTAGGTAATCATATAGGGATCTAATTTTCCATATGATATCAGAGCCTTCCTTTGCTTTTGCTCCAAAATGAAATCACCTCACACCTAACTGGAATTACAACATTCTCTTATATTTTAGAGCCCCTTTCTTGTATTAAAAAACAACAAAAACGTATTATCAATGTGCATTCACCAGCCTTACATGAGCTTGACTCTTTTCTACCTCCAACAACCACCTCTGAAGGCCATGTGGATCCCTACTTGTCTAGTTGTTTAGCTACTTACTGCCAGCAATCCAGGACAGGAGGTGTCACCAGTGGCAGCCACACTCTTTTTCGCTTTGAAGCAAGTTTTCTGTTATGTAACAGTCTTCTGAAGCCCTGTGTGCATTCTTCAGGATGACTAAGACCACTTTATTGGAAGTTTCACTGCCACTGATGGTCATTCCGAGTCTACACAAAATCTTTGTGCCCCCTGGTCTGAGCTGGCCAAACCCATAAGTAGCTGTATGTAAACCGTTCAGAATTAGTATCTGAAGAAGAGATTATGCCATTCTTAATTTCCTCTCCTCTGCTTGCCCACTAGGGTATCACCACAGTTCCTCAGTGCAGCCAAGCCCCTGTGGCCATATAAACACCACTACACATGGAACACCTCGTTTGCATTCAAAGCAATGAGCAGAAGTTGACAGTAGATCACAAAGGACACTGAGCAGTTAAAAAGCAAATGGATTATCAGAGACCAGGAAGAAATCACAGTTTTCTTCAGTTTAACCTCAAACTTCAGTAAACAAACCGAGATGTCACACAGGAAAAACCTCGAGCATAAACAAGACACTGATGTATCATGTCCCATATGTCATTATCCCATGCTATAGCTGTCCAGAATAGCTGTGCAGCTTGGTTGGACAAGAAATAGACTGTGGATTCAGTGATTCATAAAGCAGAAACTTCAGCCAGAACAAACTTTGTTTAGTGCTATTTTACAGTGCAGTTATTCTGTGTTGATCACAGTAGAGAAACAAGTAATAGAAAATAGAAAATCAATTCCTATGAAGAAATATAATCTCTCTTACAGTGGCTTTCATAAAGTTCCTGAATTATTCAGATTTTCTTTTGACTTTATGTCATGTATCAACTGTGTTTCAAAAGGTGCCATTTTTTACAGCAATCAATCAGCAGATTTTTTAAGTGACATTGCAGCATTATGCCCAAGGTTGTATTAGGTTATTCATAACTGGGAAAGACGGAGCTTTCCATAACTGCACTAACAGCAGGTAGCAATTTCTCCCTGTGCTTTGAAATATACACTGCTTATTATGCGAGATACAAAAATATTTTATTCTATTTTTATTCCTATACAAAGCTTTCGCATTGCTTTTGCACACTTTTTTTGGTAATAATTGGTACCTTTTAATAATAGATAGAACAGCTGGCAGTACCACTGATAACATTTCTGCTGGATTATTTTTCTTAAGCATTTTCCTGGTGAGGAATACATTAAAAGAAAAACTATGTAAACTAACCCATATGGTTTTGCAGCATTTCTCATGCAATGGTGTTTATTTAAAGGTTCTCAAACACATGTCATTCAGACAAACAGAAATTTTCTATCCAAGGGTCTTTACAAAAGTACATTAAATTCAATCTCGAAGAACAGTTTTGGTGTTCAACATGTTATCATAAAATGTTAAAGATTTTTGTAATGGAAAAATGCTTATTTCTGGGCTTTCCATAGCTGATTCTACTCCTTTGTCAGAAACTATGTGATTTCAATAACTAAATTCATCACTTCTATGCTAAACTTTCTGAAAATCCTGAGTTGCGAAACAATGATTTCTGGTCTGAGAAGGCATGGGTGGCAGTGATCACAGTACCAAAGACTGAAGATGAAACTAGTTCACATATTGGCTTTATTACAAATTAATGGTTTAAGAAGCATGGTTGGCAAAGGAAGCAGTGGAGCCATATGCTAAGGGCCAAGTTGGAGGAAGGACTTGAGACTTCTTTCCTTGCAAGTAGCAACAGCTGGAGAAGACAAAGATCACACTGAGGCACAGATGATGGGGAGAAACATGACCGGGGCTGGGAATAGACAAACATGCACATTGGAGTAGGAGAAATGATGAGCAGGAACCATGGGAAAGATGTTAGATAGCAGACACAGCCAGTAACATGCTACACAAAAAACAGGAACTTAGGCGGTTTCTTTCTACCTGATGTTGTAAGTCAACTACAAAGAGAAGTCACTGACCAGTCCTTGTGCCCTCCACAGCCCACGTTTTCCTAAGGAAACATTACCAGTCCTTTTAGAAACATGCCTCTCTGCCATCTCCTTTCCCACCAGACAGCATCCTGTTTGCTGCCACACTGTCTGACACTACCTTTAGGAATCAAGATTACGGGGAATTATTTCCACCAGAAGCAAAACCACCACCAAACCACCAAAAGCAGGTTTGATACACCAAACAGCACCTGAAAATTGTTGGAAATGTTCACAAATTAAAATTTTCTGTAACAAAATTAAAATTTACTGAAGCAAATACGAGCTCATATCATGTGTTTCCTCAGCCTATGCAGCTGAACTGCTTCCAAAACTTTGTACTACTCATAAGACTAAGTTGCATACCACATAAAATGCGAACTAACTCATAACTGAGTAAAGGAAATGAGGCAAGATTTCTCATTCTGTGGAAAGAATTAGAGTAAGCAACAGATTGAACTCACCTTTCCCATGGGTCTGCAGTTAAGCTTTTAAAAACACCCAGAGACAAAAAATTTGATATTCCGGTTTTTTCTCCATTCAGACAGTGCTTTTTTTCTGACCTTCTTCCTCTTTGCAACCGGAGATTGATCTGGAATGCTTAATGGAGCTAGGGCGATATCCAGCATCTGTAATCTGAACAAAGTTAAAAAGAATATAAACTAGTGAGATGAAAAGACGAGAACAATGCCCCTTGGGGAAGAGTGGAAGGGAGGGCTGCAAACTAACCTCTTTGGAATATGCTACTTCATGAAAATGTGTTCCCAGATGCAGAAAAGGCATCTTTTTGCCTAAAATGAAGGAGAAATTAATCATGAGAAATTAAAACTTAGTATCATTTCTGAATCATGTTTTGCATTCTTGGCTGATGGGAATATCCTTCAAATGTTCTAGAGATTGTAGAAATGGTATTCACAGATGTAGTTTTGGTAGCTAGACACAATCCGTCAGCTTTTCCCCTGACAACAAATAGGAATGAGGAAAAAGGTCCAAACCAGCACAGTTGGATCAATGGAAATTACATTCACTAGCTTGCCTGAAAAGCAAACAGAGCTATCTTTTTCAATATGCTTTTTCTCAGCAATTCCCTGTAAATGCTCCTTCCCTGGGAGAGCTGGTTACTCCCGAGATTCAAGAGAGAATTCTGTGGTATGATAATAAGAGAAGGACAGAAAGATTGTTAGTTCCCATGGTTGTTATGAAAAGGTTTTTTTGGTTGATCAAATTGAGTTTTTTATGTTTAGTGTTGACCAACACAGCTTTCGTCTCTGCTGATGAGTGTTAAGCTGCTGATACAAAAAACCCTGACATATCTGAACTGCAGGTCTACAAGAAAACTTTTATCCTGCCTACAGAATAACAGGCTTATATTCTGCCACTAAGAAAAAAATCAGAGCTTTTGCATCACTGGCTTCAAAAAGCATTCCTGAAAAAGCACAAATCTTAGCCTTGGACCTTTGAGGCATTCCCATCGTTGAGCAGTCACTAGAGGCCTATACTGCCTCCAGAAGTGTCCAACATATCAGATGGGTCAGAGTGTGCCCTCAGCAAGTTTGTTGATGATGCCACTGGAGGGAGTGGCTGATAACACCAGAGGCTCATGCTGCATTCAGAGACAACTCAACAGGCTGGAGAAATGTGCTGACAGGAACGTCATGAAGTTCAGCAAGGAAAAGTGCAGAGTTCTGAGTCTGAGTACCCAGCTCCAAACACCAGCATACGCTGGGGGCCGTCCAGACAGAAAGCAGCCTGGAAGAAAAGGACTTGAGGATCCGCGCACACCAAGTTGAACACAAGCCAGCAATGTGCCCTTGGGGCAAGGAAGGCCAGTAATACCCTGGGCTGTATTAGGAGGCATGTTGCAGGTCAAGAGAAATGATCCTTCACCTCTGCTCAGCACTAGTGGTGCCCCACCCGAAGTTCTGGGTTCAGTTCTGTGCTCCTCAGTACAGGAGCCCAGTGCAGACTTACTAGAGAAAGTCCATTGAAGGGCTACTACAGTGATAAAAGTATTGGATTATCTTTTCTACAAGGAAAGAGACTCGGAGTCCCTGGGAGAGAGCTGGGACTGGCTGTCCTGGAGAAGAGAAGACCCAGGGTGGGTTTTAGCAAGGTGTATAAATACCTGAAAGGAGAGCGCAAAGAGGATGGAGTCAGGCTATTCTCAGAGGTACCCAGTGACATGACAAGAGGCAATGGACACAAACTGAAACAGGGGAGATTCAGCTTAAACACAAGAAAAAGGCTTTGGTGTATTAAGATCCTCTATGTTTGCAGTGATCTGTAAAAGGCATCTAGAATAAATTTAAGGAATTTACAGAACCTAACTTTGGTTCATGCCCCCATAAAAATGTGAAGCCAGACCTAGAGCTCATTTTTACTCCAGCTATATGCCACAACATACAGTCATGCAATTTTTTAAACTCAGTTGCCTTTTCTGTGTGCTTTGCAAGCACAGCTGGACTTAGTATGGTTGGCAAATCTGTTTGCGAACTGTTGATCCTACTGAAGTCACGAAGTGGTCAAAATTCACTTGTACAGCCATGGCCTTCCTGAGAGAGTGGTTTCTAAATCATCTCCTGCTTTCACTGTAACTGTGATTCTGGGATCAGAGAGATGGCATTCTTACTGCCAAATATCAGATTAGTTGAGTCTCTTCTTTGGTAGGAAGGAAAGACTGTGCCCGCCACCTGCCCAGATGAGGCTGCCCTGCCTCTTGGCTTCTAACACTGCTCTGTACAGTCCCTCATCTTGTGCGAAACCACGCATCCCTTTAGGGAGTTGTTCCATCTGTTAGGCAGCAATCTGACTCACTGATAAGAGGCAAGCTAGACACCAAAAAAGAGCTCTGCAATTTTGTCTTTCCTTGGAAAGCCTCTGGAAAGTGAAAGTACTCTTCCTCCAAGCCATGTTTCTCTCACATAGGATAAGACCTGGAGAAATGCACTTCTTTGCAGCCAGTCTTAGGAAGCACTCGCTCTCCTTCCAACTCCCAGCCATTACAGGCAAAGCAGGCTGTGGCTGAGCTTCCAGGACAGTGGGCAGGTTGGTTTATGGGACACATCAGCTGCCGAGTCTCCTTTATGTACATTCACAAGCAATTGGTGTCCTTGGCGCTTCTCCTCCTTTAAGTCTGGTTGATGTCAAACCCATAGCTGTCCCAAGTCCTGACCCTGGCTAATACCGAGTAAAATTCCACCCAGCACTTTTCATCCTTCAGAGGACACTCCTCTTTGGTTAATGCTTCGGGGTCTGGGAAGAATTTGTATTTCCTGCCACTTTCAGACTGTGATAAGGAAAGTCATTCCAGTAGTCTTCACTTCTCCCTCCCCAGGGAAATTGTGATGGGACAGCCAAGTGTTGCTCTATGAGGACACTTCAGAGCCTCCACTTTTCTCAAGACTTTGGGTCCAGAGGCATGACAGTTTTGCCTGCCTCCCTATTGACAGCTTTTCACTCAGAGGTGATAACACCCCCACTGCACAGAAGTGGCACAGTTAGGATAGAAAAAACCTGTACTTACAAACACAGTTGCACATGTTGCATATGAAAAATCCCATCACCCTGTGTACAAACACTGCAGGACCAGTGCAGGAGGTAATTTTAAAAACAGCCCTTTCTATATATATCCATTGACACTATTTCCCTTAAGGGATGATGTCCAAGGTAAAGGGTATTCTGTGCCACTTCAATATCTGCACTCAGCTTTGAAGGTACTTCAGGAGGGTGCTGACAAAAAGCCAGAGGTCTCTATAATAAATATTAAGTAAACAAAAAAGGGTTTGTTTTATATGGTGACAGTCTCACAGAGCCAGGGTGTGGTGTTAGGGAAACAGTAGCACTTCCTAAAAAAACATCAGTTAAGCTTTTCCTGCTCTGCCTTTTCTGGAGCAGGGCAGGCTGTTTCCCTTGCCTACTTTCTTTGATTATTACTCTGCCTTGCTACAGAGAAAAGACTGGATATAGGTAGTGCCAAATTTCTTTATCTGCTTAGAGGTATGGTTCTAATACTCTAAAACTTAAAAGGACCCAAGAATAACAGAGGGAAACAGCAAGGTCCTCCAGAGTTCAGACTTTCAATGTTTGAGAGCACTCAGCTTCAATAATAGTCTATGGAAAATCACATTTTACAGAACTTACGTTTTTAATTCTCCCATGTAAGGTGGCTCTGAGAGCTGAGACTTTGCAACATCTGCTTTTACAGTCAGCAGATTAATTTGTGCCCATTCCACTTCAGCTTCAGGAGTTTCAAAACTGGCTGAAAAATGCAAAAACAAAGGGCTTACCAATTTGGGAAAGCTATACTCACATCCCCTAGGAAACAGAAGCTTGAAATATTCGGAAACAGCATCATTTCTTAGATCTCAGGACAAAGCAGAGTGGTTAACAAAGGAGGATTATGTTTTTAAATTAAATATGGTGTGTTTATTTTGTGTTATTGTCTATTTGTTGTTACTTTAACTTTTGAATTTCTCAGCATTTCAGAGTAAAATAAACCAAATCCATTTTATACATTCAGTCACTGTTTGTTTGTCCCACTCTTCTACAGTAAGAGTGTAGATTTTTTTTTACTTGAGTTAGGGTGTGATTTATCATGCAGTGAAAAACCAGTTGTGTTCTTAATTGGGGCAGTTTAGCAGAAGTCTCTGATTTAGGTGGGCAGACTTAGATGTCACAACATTGTACGGTGGTGAGCTACAATTCCATGATGGTGTAATGGTTTAGCTGAGATAAACATCTTTACATTCAGCTTGTTCCCACATGGTGATTTTAAGATCAGTATTGCTAAACTCTGTCTGGTGCGTGGGCATACAGTGATCATCTAAGACTTGGAGAAAAAAAAAGTCCTGTGGTGGGTTTGGAATTTTGTGCAGAAAAGGTTGGAAGTTTAAAGCTTCCTTCCTTAAACAGACATACCTCCTTCAGTCCCTCAGTTAGTTCTATAGATTGAAACATACTTTGATATGTTTCTTTAAAATGCCCCCACTGTGCCTATAAATCAAATTTTGCTATCACCAGGCATTTGGAAACCATTGCAAATACAGGTAAATATCAAAACAAAATTCTTCTGTGGAGAGCATTTCAAGATTTCTGTAGGGTACAGAATACAGCTCGTTTACTCTAACTTCACTTCACTTTTTACTGGCAGAATGAATTAACCCGAGTGGAAAACACAGGTGATGATCACTTGCGCTGCATACGAACATTTTGAGTCTGACTAGGTTTCCATGAGAACTAATAGAGGAGAAAGAGAAATTCAGAACATTTCAGGACATGCTAGTGTTAGAGAACTATAACCTTTCTGATAAACACAAGGGAAAAAACACACACACTCCTCTCAAACTTTCATTATTCAACTCCATTGTAGAAGTATTTTATATACAATTTACAATTCTGGTGTGTCTGCACTATAAAATATGTTTCTTTTACAATTTTATTTAATCATTACTACTATATATATAAAATATCATATGTAATATCTCATGTATTTTTACCGTAGTATCATATATTAGTTTTTGCATAATAAATATATATTCTGTATTTTGAAAGCCTGGCTCAACAATGATGATTTAATTCACTTTAGATAATTTTATGCATAGTTATTTTTCAAATTTATTGGCACAAAACACTTGACTGAAAAACACAAACTTGAAAAATACTCCCACATACTTTAGCAAGGAAAAAAGTGAAATCACTTAAATTTTCTTTCTTCCAAACACTGACACTTTTTTCAAAGATAATCAGTTACTTTCAGTCTCAAATATTGGCAAAAATGTCTTTAGCCGTAAGATCTCGGAGACGGGTTCATTTCTTTCCTGGTAAAAGTCAAGTCCAGTTAGCAACTCCACATCCCGAACACGTGCAGAATGAGCCTGAACTCGTTCTTCAACCCATTCAGAAAGTGTCTTATTTTCCTGTCAAAACAAACAAGAACAATGTTCAAACACATAAAGGCTGCCTGTTGCTTGGTGGCAGCGTTAGGCAGTTACCAGTGCTTGACCTGGTTTGACAGACTAAGGGCCTCCAGTTGGTAAAACTTTCAGGCTTTCCTAGGCATCTTTACAGCCTTGCTTCTAGGGATCTCATTTAAACAGAATCAAATGGATGTCTCTTCTACACACCTCTCCACTTCCAAAGTGACAGAGAAGAAAAATTATGCCGAAATAGCAAGCATGACTTTTAACTACAAAATACATGAGTCATGTTTCAAACACACACGTAAGGATAGTTTTAGTTACAGTACAAATTAGCTGCTCTGCTCATGCCAGTCAAGCAACATGCACCTGACAACCCAAAAAGAGTCCTTACAGCAGCTCAGTCTTGATTGCTGGACAGCAGCAATAGTTGCTGGTTAGAAGGGGAAAACAATGAAAATGTAACCACTTATCAATCAAAAATGTTATTTTCTGTTCTTTTACTACAACGGCTTTTTGCCAACAAATGGTAATTTGCTTTTTCCTTAACAGTATCTGCTTCTGACCCAAATGATCCTTTAAATGTACGTTACGGCAAGAACATGATGAATATAGTGTGCGAAGATATTTGGGGCTTATTGCTAAACTTTAGAAATGACAGTCAATTTCTAAAGTATAGAGCCTAACTCATTCTAATTATTAGTCAACCCTCAACTGCTAATAAGATCTCACTGGGAAGTTGTGGATTATCCACACTACAAATGGGGAGACACAGAAGTTGTTGCCAAGTAGGGCAAACTAGCACTGTCTGAAGTTATGAGTTCAAAGTCGTAAATAACAATCATCTGTGAGAGCCAGTTCAAGTCTGTGCAGCTGTACTTGTGCAATATACACACTGAGTTAAGGAACCTTCTGCAGCCCAGAGTTTGTGGAATAGACACTCAGCTGCCTCAACAATACATATTAGACTTAGATAATTTATTTTGTTTGCTACAAGACATAAGATTTGCAGTTACTGGTAAACAGAGATTTTATTTAATTCAAATATGAATTTTAACTGCAGGACCATCAATCCAAATGCCTGCTGTGTAATTTCTCATAGAGGTGGAATAAATGATTGAAGGAATTTTCTAGCAACTGAAGGGAATAACGCTCAAAGTCCTCTGATACCTCTGGAGTAAGTTTATCCTGCAGTCTTCCATAAAGATATCTCATCTCCCTGTTGCTTGTACTGCTGTTCTCAGCCCTTCTCAGGCGATGGCATTTCCCAATCTTCTTATCAAACCTTTCTTTCTTCTTCCTTGCTTCCTATCAGTTCATTAGTTTCCAGCTACCTCTCCTGGAGCTCCTTGCTCTTCCAGTGATTGCTTTAACTCTCAGCTCACTCTCAGCTCAGGGGAATGAATTAATTTAACAGACTTACAAAGATTCTCTGGATGACAAGATTCCAATGGGAATCAGTTCACAAAGTTCACTGGCACACAGGAATGTAGAACTATACTTACAGCACAGCTTTCAGTGTTGTCAGGTCGATGAGGAATGATAAAAGACGAAGCATCCAAGGACCCTGAACAGTTCAGTGGAGTATAGGATGTGTTCTTGCAGCTCGTCAGAACAACAAAGAAATGGGTTGGGACAGGGATTTTTGTATTGTTTACATACCTACAAAACAAACATTAGTTAAGGCATTTATTGAGATATCAAGTATTAAAACCACTGATGCAATTAGAAATTTATAGAATTTATCTCAGCATATATATTTCAACACTATATGACTTAAATTTCTTTTCTAATTGAAAAAAATACCTAATGAGATGGACAGCCAAACATGCATGGATCACTCTCTTTGCTACAAGTCCACTGAAACAGGACTGCTTAACATAGTTATAATTCTATTTCTCCAGAGATCTCTATATCTGGAAGAGTTGGAATAGAGCATCGTATTTGCCCTTCATTATACTAAGAATTTCAACCACTTGAATTGGTGGAGAGTGATGAGAAAATTAACTTCTGACTCCTTGCCATTGAGAAATGACAGAATGGTGATGACTTCTGGCTGTGTGCTGTAGAAACCAGTTTAGGATACTCAGCTGAAAATGTCTTTGCTGCCCTTTTCTGACTATTCTGCAAACATGGTCACTCTTGCGTATAAACTGATAAGGAGCTGAATATTTCGCAACCTTTTTTGTTCAGTATTGAACAAAATACCATCACTGAAGTTATTATACTGGTTTGTATGACTGCCTAACCATGCTGACTAAAACATGCTTATTCCAAACTGGAGGCAGCATTATGTGGTCAACTGGGTATTACAGCATTCTGCTTTGAAGGAAGTTGTAGTCTCTCCTCCCTTCCACCCTTCTACTACGTGGCAGGCTGATTTTCCCATTCTCAAACCATTTTTAACAGATGTGGTCAAGTCTAGCCTGAATAAAACATCTCCAGTGAGAGATTCAACTGTGCAGATTTCCCAGCACCTTTCTACTCCATAAATGCTCTTACTCTCACAAGGCATTTTCCCTAATCTAAGTTTTTGTTCTAGTTCTGTTTATATTTCCTTCTCTCATTCACTGACATAAATAATTGGTCTTTATCTTTTATATGTACCTCTAACATGTCAGATGTTGAAGTGAGCTGTGTAAGGAAGGCATAGCTGTGCAAAGGTACCTCTCAGGAATGTTACATTTTGCATTCCCAGTTATGCAATTCAGTGAAGGCAAACACACAAATCTGACCTTTGATGAAATACATAAGTTTGAGACAATAGGAAGAAACAACAAACAGGTGAGTGAGCACAACATGCAAGTGAGAAAATTATGCATGTCTTCTGCAGGTTTAAATGTCATATATTCTCCCAGCATTTCTGTTGCAGAGGCCCAAAATTTAAAATCCAGGCATAATCTTGGGAAATTAATCACTAGTCTGCATCTGTGCACGTGTATAGAGATACACAGGTAAGTGCACAGCTTTTTTACTCTTTACTTGAACTTCAGCTTCTATGGTACTCTATCTGTTTGCAAGAGCATTTCCTGTTGTACGAGTAATAGTGGATGTAGGATTACAAAGAGAATACTCCATTATCCGTGATACTAGTTTCTTGGTCTTTTAAAATAGCAGTTTGTGTGGAAACACAGTGGAAATCACTGTTTGACTTCTCACTTTTCCACGTACTTACTGCTTAATTTCATCAGGGCTATCAAAAAGGCCATCATAATTGTAGTCGAACACTGGTCCACTTACAACATTTACCCCATTCCTTTCTCTAGCATATTTCTGAAGAAGCACATCATGGAAATAGTCCCATATGTCTGTCATAAAAAAAAATAAAAGCAAAATTAATATAAATTAAAAGTAATTTCACCACTGAAGAAAAATAGTGTATTTGTGTTTTCCCTGTAGATTAATAATAAAAAGTTCAGAACTAAGCTGCCCATAAAATCTAGTCTTTGTTACACAAAATTTGGATTTCATCAGAAGGGACATACTCTCCCCTGCCATTGAAAGAGGCATGGTAAATGCTATTATAGTCCTGCAAGGAAAATTCCACTACTAGAGTGTATATTGACTCAATCTAAAGCTGAAGCTACAAACCTACAGCTGAGAGGTCATTAATTTCTGGCTGATCTGCCTGTACCTGCAGCGTGCCAAATAGTAGGAACGGACATAATGGTTTTGTGAGAGGAATATTCACCACCTGAGTGTTAGTTTAACTGTTCAGAACTCATATCAAACACCACTAGACAATTTGGCTTATTTCACAGATGTCATTCGAGAAATACAATTTGTAGGATATAAGCTAGTGAGACTATTCAAATATTTACGACTGGCATGGCAAAAAAACCTGATGGGTTTGGGGCATTGAGGGCATCTCCTATTGATTTACCCGTTGTTTATGGTCTACAGTAACTTCTTGTAGTTTTCCTTGAAAAATTGGATTTTTCACAATTTTCAAATTCAAAATTTGATTTACTTGGAAGATTAAAGACACTGAGGTCTTCTGGATCTCTGTTTTTTATATGAGTGAATGAATAAATGAGGTCTGAATGTATTAGAAAGATAGCTACAGAATTGGGTTTTTTCCAGCTTTTTCCTTACATAATTCCTCTTTTTATCCATTTTCTAAGGACCTAGGCCTAACAGTAAAACAGGATCATAACCAGTTGGAGAAAATTTCTTGTCAGTGATTACAAACAAATGTGAGTCAGGCTGGAAGGGAAGAGTTAATTTAGCTTACTACACTTGTATAATAAAAACATCTATTATAGAAAGAGTATTCCAAGATTAATATTGTTGAGGTCTTCTCTTCAGATTTTGCAAAAAGAAAAAGTGCCGTTTTCATTCACCTTGAGCATTTTCCCAAGAGAAATTTTTGTAAGAGTTTCATGGCAAACATTTCATGTTAGGACAGCACAGAGGAGATGAAGATCAAATTCAAAAGTGAACAGGTAAGCAGAGATAAGCAGAAATCAGATGGGACTACAGAGATAAGCAGAAATCAGATGGGACTATACACAGAAAAGAAACCTCATATAAATTTGTTTTAAATTTTCAAACATCTGCTTTTAAAAAGTTTTAAGTATATTTTCACAACATCCGGATATACAGCAGGCCATGCATTAATGTTTTAAATTCTTATGATAGCTTTATCAAATCCAGAACTATAATTACAGAAAATTAATCATAATGAATCAAAATTTTGCAACCTACCTTTGAAAGCTTTGTACATGGGAACAATATTGCTGGTGAGTAAGGCGTCATACTGCTCAAGATCAGATGAATTGTAGTCTATATAAAAAGACCAAAATATAAATGAATGGAATACTATACAAAGACAAATTGATTCATATGTCACGATGAATTGTAGGTACATGTAATTCAATTACATTTTACATTTGAGCATGAGTGTATGATCCTATTGGCAAACATATCCCCAAATTTGTTTGTACAATCTGTTCAATAAATAATAATTATCAAATTTGAAAATAGGAAATGAATATTTATGCAGAGGAAGAGGGACAGCCTTTCCTTCCAGCCCTTTACATCATTCCAACCAGCTTTCATCACATTCAAGTTGTTCCACCTCTTAAAAAAACCCCTTAAATGTTCTAAACCGAAAATATTTAGACACAAGTAGCAGCTGCCCTGCTTTTGGTCAGTCTGCAAACACTGGAAACCTTTTTCGGCCCAACATGCTGATCCAAAGAAGTTTGTTTTGGTGTTTGGGTATATGTTTAAACATAAACCCACATCCAGCTGATTAAGACTTTCTAAGGTCTCTCTATAAAAAGAACCATGCTCACTGGGAGGATAGAGGAAACTGCGGGTCAAGGTCAGCCCTTCTGGGTAGTCAGAACAATTTTGGCTCCAAGCAACAGGGATTCTAACATCAGGCCGCAGACAGTCTGAAACAGTGAGAGGAAGAGGAGATGTGTTTTCCTGTGAAAAGGAAAAAAAAGTATTACACCCACGGCTGTGGCTAAGCCAATGCTTTGTATGGTTTTAACTTTCTAGAATGGACTTCATTGAATCTTCTCCTATTTTCATAGTGAATCAGGTCAATGCAAGTAATGGACACTAATGTTTTCTGGGTAGTGTTTTTCTTCTGTTTTTAGGTAATTCAGGGAAATCCTTATGCACCATGTAAAACTGTAGCAGCAAAATAAGGCTATACCTTAGGCAAAAACAGATTACACATTTGACTCATTTGTCACTTTTACGTATTTCTGGAAACACAAACTCCATGTCACATCCTCCTGGAAAGTAGTTAGTATATAAAAATGACTCTATCACCTCATCTTGGCACCTGAGGATGCAGTCTCTGTAAGAATCTGTGCTGCTGAAGAGTTACAGATAAAGAAATCCACAGTAAATTTAGTACATTTTCCTGGCTTCACTAACTTCACCAAAACATGTTAACATGCTAAGATCTGGCCAAAAGCGATTCCGATGAGTATAATTCTTTCTATAACCTTCACTTTTTTTTCTGTAACCTTTTCTACACACTTTTTCATAACCTCACAATAACATTAAATCATCTGAATATGCTTTTCTCTGTTTAGCTTTTTTTTTTCATCCTCATTTACATGGAACTTTTTTTCATTTTGGTAAGAATGGAACATATTTTGCTTTATACCCTTATAAACAGTAGTTAAACACCTAATTTGATTTTCAGTACATTGTTTGTTTTGAGCAATTAAAACCAAGTAGAAATAAATAAATAAAATAAATAAAACTGGAATGTTCTTCTCATGCCTTTTTGTACCCTTTGATTTAATTCCTTTAGTTACTTTTATCAGAATTCAAGTACATGCCATATTATGGTCAGGTTGTATATTAATGGAAAACACATCTACCATATGAAATTAAATATAAATTTGGCAAAAGTCTTCCTTTGACTCCTGAACAGGTCATATGTCAAAAAGAAAACAACCATTCATCACCAAATTGGCTCCTTCTATTTCAGGTCAAAGAACCATAATGTCTCCTGAAGAAATCAGTTAAAACTAAAATATGGCTGTGCCTATCACATCATGAATTGTCTTTTTTGATGCAGATTATTGTTTTTTGATGAGCCAGTAATTAATGTCATGAAGTATGAGTTATTTGCATTACATAACAGAATTTAAGCATCTGCTGTGGTCTCTTATGTCAAATTCAGCCCCCTTCAGGAGTGCTTGTCTTTTTGCAAGAAAATGTGCCTTCCTCCCTGGCAGATGAGTATAAAACTTCAAGAAAACAAATGTCCTTCAATCTTAAATTTTCCTTTTTTCTGAGAATACTAAGTAACCAAAACACTGTCTGACATAATTTATTTAAGATCTGCAAGTGCATGTTATTCATTAAGTTTCAAAACTTTCAAATCACACAAAACCAGCAAAACTCAAGCCTGCATTACCTAGTTTGCTGTTTAAGCCCTTCTTTATAGCTACATTATGATAAGATATACCTCATCTTACAAATTGTGTGAAGCACTACACAGGCTGCATCCAAATATATTTAACCCAAGGTGCAAATAAAAATTCTGTAGAAAGTGCAATTTTCTGTCATTCTCAAGTATTGTAGCCAAATCTTACAATCAAAGGCATTAGCTCTATCCTTCTGTGCTTCCACAGGTGTTATAATTTACAAAGACTATTTCTTTCAATTAGCACATTTAATAAAAAAAACATAATGTCGGCTCACTGTGCAAGGTCAGCCAGTGTGTGAGCTCTTACACTCAGAGCTTTCCACTGTTGTGTGTCTGACACTATTACAGATGGAATTTATTATTCCCTATTCTTTCTACAGAAAACATACATCATTGTATTAGAGTCTGCAGTGACCTATATCCTCCAGTACTTCAATCTCAATCGTTCACTGCTTCCCACAATGCTGCATAAACTGCTCTAAAAAACTCCTGCAAAATAGGTGTTTCTCTTAATTTAGGTGTTAAGTTGAGCAAAACCTTTCTTTATACACTTCCAGTATCTGAAGGGTAACTACAGAAAAGCTAGAGAGAGACTCTTTGTCAAGAACTGCACTGATAAGACAAGGGGTAATGGGTACAAATTAAAAGAGGGGAAATTTAGGTTAGATATTAGGAAGAAATCTTTTCATGTGAGGGTTGTGAGACACTGGAACAGCTTGCCCAGGGAAGCTGTGGATGTTCCAGCCCTGGCAGTGTTCAAAGACAGGTCTGATAAAGCCTTGAGCAATCTGGTCTAGTGGGAGGTGTCCCTGCTCATGGCAGGGCTGGGTTGGGACTAGATGATCTTGCAGGTCTATTCCAACCCCTTAACGTTCTATGATTCTATGATTCTTTGCAAACCAACAATTTGTTTTTCAACAAAGGAAAATGTCTGAAAAGTTAGTTGGGTTTTTGAGCTTTTTCAAGCTCAATATTAAGAAGACTGCAGCTCTGATTGGACTTTTTAATCCTTTAAAAGCAAAATCAGACAAAAAATATGCCCACAATTAACTAGTTTTCATTCGGGTAATGCACTTTTATAGAAAGGTTTAAGGGCAGATCTTCAAATATGAAGTATAAACAGTCCTTTTTGAAATGGACATCTGCTTAATGGCTTTTAGCCTTCTTGGGATTGAATTCATGATCCTTCAACCAGATAGTGAAGAATCAGTAGAAAACATGGAGTGAAACTTTCTGAAATACTAACATTTTAGCAGCATACATTCGATTAAAATAATTTCCTCGTATCTGTACTGATAAAATAACAAATCACATAGACACCAATAACAGTCGAGAATCAACACAGAAACTATTTCCTCGAGGCAACTTAGAAAAAGGGTCAAATTATAAGGGCAAGTAAGCCCATGAATGTCCATTAGCTTACTGACCCTGGAAATTCAAACAATTTATTCCAGAGCCACATAGCCTTGAACACTCAGAGGTTCATTCAACTATAAGTACATTTTTCAGAAATGATGTCATGTAACAGAGAGCAGAGAACATACAGAAATATGCATTAGTGCAAACTGTCTTGTAGAGTTGCACAAAGGATATTTAATAGAAAAAATATCATGGTACTCATAGGAAAGCTTAAAACTTCTGATTTGGAAAATCACAGCCTGCTTTTCCACAGGAACTGACAGGCAAGGTGGAGCATTGTCTTGACAGCATGTCCCTTTTACAGAACGGTCTTAATAGAACCAGCTTACCAGCAGCTCTGTTCTCCTATATCTTTCATGTCCCTAACAAATGGTCATTCCCACTTTTCTAAACTATATTTTAAGATGGCTGAAATTTAAATTATATCAAAGACACTTTTTCAGACAAAAAAGCCTTAGTGACAAGACATCCACCAGCCCTTAAACAGGGTTTCTGATGAATGGACCACATTTTTGATCCATTAGATCCCATATTTAAGAGTAATACAGATATTTGATAACCTACAGGTTTCTCCACGGTGTATGCAGTCCACAGTGGCATCCAGATATCATAGCTGTATCCACTCACATACTGATGGTGGGACAGGAGGCAGTAGACATTTTCCTTCTGAAGAACTTTGGGTCTCCCATATGGCAAATGAGATGAGCTTGCCTTCTTTACTAAAATTTAAATAATAATTACTGATTTACTCTTCTATAACATTTTGGATGGCACAAGGGATTAAGAGAGCAGGCAAAAATTGTTAATTCAAACTTTAGCAAATACAAACAGATCCAACAGTAAACCTGGTCATGGGGTTCTTTAGGCATATAAGTAGAATAAAAACTATAGAAAATAGTTTTCATAATATGTTTAATGTACGAAAGTCAATATAATGTATCAGATTAGCAAATTCTTGTTTCTTTGAAATTTCATACCAATGTCAATATTTTGAACTTATCTTGCCAGTGGAGTGAAATTTACATCTTATTTGACCAGGAGGTATTACAATGTTTCCCAAAATTTCCAGAAACCCCATTTAAAAAAGCAGAAAGAAGTATCTGTGGAAATCTTTGATCAGAGAAAGGCAAAGTTATGGATACAGGGTAAGGAACAAGAGTTATGGCACATAGCCTAACAGTGCTCAGATTTTCTCCAAGATTATTGAAATCTGTATGTTTTTTTCCAAAATTTTAATGGGGTTCAGATTCTATTCCTATACATACATGTTGCTATAACAGAGTTCCTTAGCATTTCCTAAAGAAAAATGCGAAGGAAAAAAAAAAATTGTGCTTCTGACCTGATTTTCTTATTTCACTTTCAATTGTAATTAACATTGCAAAAATTCCCACTGAAAGCGGTGATATAAAATATAAACCAGGTGTAGATTTAAAAATACTGCTGCCCTTTTCATTTGTTGCTGCTTACTTTCTTCTGTGGTGAGATTTAACCTCTCATTTAGTACTTCTTGTGACACATCTGGGATCTGTAAAATATAAGAGAAGCATTCAAAATTAGTCCATTGCTTAGAAAAAGACAAAGCAAGCAGAACACAGTTGACAGAGACTATTAAAAGATGCCAGAAACCCCTATTTACTTGTGTGCAGTTGCATCCCAGGTCATCTGCAGGAGCCAGACTGGAAACTGGACATGAAGAGGGAGATGAGACTTCACTTGGATGTGAAGGATTGTAAAAAGGTTTCTTTAAGAGGTGATTCAAGCTGCCATGTGTTCCATTGTTTTGTGCTGGTACTATCTGCAACAAATCTGTTGAAACATTTGAAATTTGTAAACATATTTTAAGACTAAAACAGTATTTTAAAAAGTCATTCTCTTTCCAATTCTACTAATTTCCTAGTAATTTTAAATGTAGAAGAAATAGTTTATTCCATTATTTAAACTATTACAGTAACTACTCCCACCAACTTGCAATTTTCTAGGTCTGAAGGTCCTTTGCTCTCTTCGACTGTACAAAGATTTAGTCATTACAGATTTGAGTACTGTTGATATAGTTTTATACATTGTCATAACAGTCACATGATTAGATGGTTTAATGCAGAGCATAAATGTTTTTGCAAGTGCATCACATTGTGAAACATAATAACCTATTGCATTTTTGTATGATGCTTTAATCCGTATTTTCTGAGGCACATTCTTCCTAATTGCTCAGTGCTGGGACTGCAGTGGTCCATCCTACGTTACAAGCAAGAGCAGTTACTCTCTCCAAGATTCTTATCCACAATTCCACAGGCATCAGTTTGACAGCAAACCCACGTGGCAGGTGTGGTTCCCTCTGATTCTTTAGTGGAATTCTTCTGCAATGAGAAAAAGCCCTCAAAGCAGAACAGCTTCTGGCAGTTAATCTCTGAGCACTGTAAAGAAGGCCTAAGAGCATGGCTTCAGTGTTTTGGTTTTGAATTAATTCACTCAGTTTTTAGCTATGCTTCTTTTAGCTCTTACATCACCGGTATTTGGAAACACTAGTGGTTTGTTATCTAAAGTACTGGATTGCTTCTACTCACCACACAGAAGGTTGTAAACCTCGATGTTTTCAAAAGCATCCACTTCTGTTTTCTCTTGAAAGCTTGGGCCATATGCTAAGAATATAGCCTAGATTGTAATAGCAATAATTAAAAAATGGGTTATATAAAGGAATCCAATCCCAAAACCAATTCAGTTGCACTTTATGAAAATGGAGACAGTGGAACAAAACAGTATTTTTACAGTCACGAAAGTTAAAAATACAGGATTGTTCTGGTAAGAAAGGCAAATTTCTGCCATTGCACATATTTCGAAGAAAATTGCAGATCAGGAATTTGTTTAGCATGATATTTTAAACTATATCATAATCTTAATTGGTTTTGGGGTGGTTTTTTAGTATCTGTTGCACTCCGAAGTTTTTGGGTCACTTAAGAGTCTATGGCCATGACTAAAGCAAGGAGCAGAGAACTGCAGAGGCCCATTCCAAGCTCAGCAGAGACCTGCATCAGTACCACCGATGGAACAGTGCTGGGCAGGCCTTGCTGGAGCCTGCAAGCCTTGCTGCAGCACACTGATACTATGTACAGCCTCAAAAGAGTTTCTACTGCTTTATGAGCCTCCTGAGCTGCCTGCCAGGAGATCCAGGAAACATGACTAAACAGGACAATGACCTGTTCTGAAATACTATTATGTGTCCACAATAGAAAACAAATTTTTAATGTATTGTATTTAGAAAGGCAACATTTTGCTCCTTTACTAAAAAAAAAAAAAAAAAAAGAAAAAGAAAAAAAAAGCATCAGTTGTGGCACCTCAATAAGCTTATCTATTATTAAGGTGTTCATGGTAACCAGAATTTGCCTTTTCTTTCCATACAAACATTCAGCATAATTCTGACCACTGACATTTTGTTTTAACATTGTTGTAAAGATCTGGAAGGATCTGATTCTTAGGCACAGAATATGGGACTTAGAGTGGCACACTTGACCTTAGCTAAAGGTTCACATCACCAAAAGTACATGGAAAACCAAAAGCTCAAGACCTCAAAATACTTTCACTATAACCAGAAGTGAAAATGAGATGAAACAGCAACACAGGCTATACTAACATACAGGTTATGCTAATTATTCATTTGTTCTGATTATATGATTAACTCTTGTAAGATAAGTAGAGACAATGAGATTTATAGCTTATTTGAGCATACAGGCTTTCAGATGCTCCGATGAACTCCCAGAGCCTATGGAGGTTTTTCTGTCATTTCCTCAGCAGAAGAATGAAAGAACAAAAGAATTCAGTGTCCTGTAGCTAAACATGGTAGACTTGGTTTACTGGAGTCTACCTGTCTCTAAGCATTTACCTGGCACATCATGATTTTGTAGATAAGAAAGTGCAAGACTTGAATGGAAATCATCTTACCTCCATACTTTTAAATTCGTTGTTATAGCCATGGTTACCTCCATCACAATATGTGTAACTTTCATCCCTAAGGAGAAACCATCACAGAGTGTAAATAAAAATGACACAAATAGAAGCACTTAGTAACAGTCATTGTGGCTCAGAGACTCAACCATTCCTTAAGAACTGACTCTGCCATCATACTGCAGCACTTATGGTTCATCACAGTGTTCACTTCTATGAAGATCTCTTTCTCCTTTAACAGAAATTTATGTGGACAGTAATAAATTATCCTAGATGGATATAAGTGTACAGTGAAACAATGTTTTCAAAATAAATTGAAAAAATGGCTATTTTTGAAGTGAGGCCTTTACCTAGCTGCAAGTTGCAGAACAAGTGTAATATGTTTAGGAAGAATTCCTAGTTATATTCATTCTAACAGAAAACTTACCATGAGAGAACTCTGCTGTCAGCCTCTGTGGAATAATATAAATAAGGCTGCAAGAGATTTTGCCTTACAAGACAGTGCATTTTCATCATGGATTCTGAAGGATGAAGAGACATGTGGATAATGTGGGCTTGGGTTATAGAATTAATACCATGTCAGAATACTAAATAGAATACTATTTAGACATAGTGACTTGTTGAGGCTGACAGCTACCCTGAAGGCTTCACAGACCTTAAGTTGGACATGGTTAACTTCTATTTGCAAGAAAAGCCCGTGAAAAGGAAAACAACAAACTTCTAGCCTTGAAAATGTAGTAATAATAGAAGCAAGAAATCTAACAATAGAAGGAGAAAACCAGCCACGTATCTGCACCTGTTATTTTTCTGAATGCTTGAACACTGACACTACAGGTAACCAATAGCAGTATGTTGTAGTTAATGTAGCCAATGAGTTTATTGTAGTAATTTAGTAGCCAATGGATATGTAACACAAACCATAACATTCTAAAAGTCTGTAAAAGATGATGTCTCTTTCAAATGAACGCTTTTCGCCCTTCACTGAGGCACTGTCTGTGTGTGTATTGTGGCTGCCCCAACAGTGACAGTGACTAAACCTTATTTTTATCTACCCATTGCTGAGACACATGGAAAAATAGAGATAGTCACCCCATACCAATTCAATGCACAGTTGTCAAGTGCACAGTTTTCAAGAGCGTGTATCCTGTTTTTCAGAGGCCCAAGAACATTTGAGCACAGTTTAAAATAGGGTGATTATAAGACTTTTTCAGGGGACATTTCTTCTTGTATGTCCTGGACAATTATCTGGTTACACCAAAACAAGCAATCAAGTTATATATTCATTTAGATTGGGCATTTTCTAATGTTTTAGTAGTCTTGAAATTCCAAACTGGATCTCATTTCTCCTGCTGTAAAACTGTAGCTCAGTAAATGCAGTATTGCTGCAAACACCACAGATTTTTGTATTGAGTTTTCAAAGCCTCGGGCCTAAGCCTTGTCTGAATTGATCTTGACTTACTCAGAGTTATTTTTTTAATGTTTCACTCTTACAGCAATTTTTTGTACTGACCAGGTAGTTATGTCTAATTTGTTACCTTTTCAGCTTATATTTTTGTGATAATGCATGTACACTTAACACATGTAGAGTGCACCATGTCTACTGAACTGAGACGTAATGTTAACCTGCAGGCTAGTGAAGAATGTGCAAGATGTACTGTGACCATGCATATAGGAAGAACCCCGCTGGGATCACAGAGTGAGGAAGCAGAAACTTCAACATCATATTCTGCCTGATGAAGGACTCCTAATGCTGATCATTTGCCATATCCACACACGCCCCAGACTAAAGCCATCAGCCTTAGAGAAGGGCAGTTGAGAGGTGGTGACTCTAATGCCAAGAAAAGGGCTAAACATGCAAATGTCTTGTGTAACAATCTTACATTACTGTTTGCACTATTTTTGAGAATTTTTCTGTTAGGTAGTATCCATTTTATTTTTCTTTTCTCTCTTTTTTTTTTTTTTTTTCTCTTTTTTTTTTAATTTTTTTTTTTGGGTTTTTCCCTTTTTTTTTTTTTTTTTGGTAAAAATTGGAGCAATGATGATTCTTGTATTAGACCGTTAAGTTTTGAATCACACTAAGGGTTTTTCCCTTTGTTATTTTCTATGAGGCATGTTTCCTTTTTACACATAGTATGATTTTAACTGTAACAAACATGGAAATGTAACAAGTGTAAAGCAAAACAGGAAATGAAGCATCTGTGAAGGAAATTAAAGGGATGAGAGTGAGAAGAAACAAACAGCGTAACAGTCACATAAATTATGTTACCTCACAGCCAGCCACTGTCGATCCACC
Source organism: Oreocharis arfaki (assembly GCA_013398015.1). Taxonomy (NCBI): domain Eukaryota; kingdom Metazoa; phylum Chordata; class Aves; order Passeriformes; family Paramythiidae; genus Oreocharis; species Oreocharis arfaki. Next base: position 730,690 of record VZRR01005165.1, on the reverse strand, counting down.
AAAAGATGAACTTTATCAATACGAATGTTGTTAGCATAGTGGAACCGTTTGGGCAAGTCAGGAGTCAGATAGGGCTTGAAGTGCTGAGGGGATCTTCTACACTGTGCAAGAGGAAAGAGTCCAGTCATGAGTTTTGCTCAGCTTCAAAAACTGCCCATCATTCAAAATTATCACAAACAGTGACAGGAATGCAAGCACAAAGCCCATTATTCACAGGTAGCTTCTCGGATGACCTGCAGATGTCATTTTTGGCCCCAGAAGCAATGCAAGGAAAAGTGACACTTTTTGCAACTCTTCAAAAATAGACTACATACAATATGTATAGCAAGTCCACAAATACTGTGGTAAAAGTACACCTAAGGCTGAAAGACACTCAGCAGAAATGTTTAGTCTATATTTCTGTAATAATAATTGGCATCTAGTTGGTAAGATCACACTTTACAAGAGAAAGTTCCCTGGCAGTTTATTTCTGCCACCTTCTGTCACTTCACCATTCAATAAATAACAAAGCAAGCCAAATACACACAATGCAGCACAGTCTAGGGTTTTAGCTGCAAGCCCGAACGTGTAAATGTCCATTGCTCAGCTGTCAGCTAAAGGTCTTAGCTTTTACACCCACATTTAATGTGTTAATATAACTGCTGCATTAGCAGGCGTGCCATGGAAGAGCTTGGAATTGTGAGCCTAATGATAACCATATGACATACTGCAAAGACTTAACTATATATGGCCATTAGAAGCCATTCCAGCTGGCTGCAAGCATCATGGCAACATTTCAGAAGTGTTGTTCCTGATCAGGAATCCAGCACTGGGATAGCCCAGAATATCTAAAATGCTAAGGGAAGAGCTGCTAGGAAGCTGGGTAGGCCACAGAAGTGGACCTGTTTTACCGCACAGGCTGGGCAAACTATACCATGCTTGGGGTCTGGTCTGACATCTTCACTTCTGTGTACTAGAATTGTACACTCTGAACAGGATGCAGACTTTAACATGTGACATGAGAGTAACTGTGCCTCAGTAGTCATCAAAGAAGCACAGAGGAATCCAGGAACATGAAAAATAAGTATTCAGTGTGTTTGCTAGCCCAGAAGAAGAGGTCTAATTAAAAGGAGAAATAGAGGAAATCAACATATGACTTTTATGTCTATTCATTAGCAATTAATATACAACACACAACTCCCTTCTCTGCAAAAACCCTTCACTCTAATAACTTGACAGGGACAAAATACACTAACCATTTATGAAGAGAAAAGGGAAGAGGATACGTCCTGATACAGGACTATTCCCATAAGCAACAAGATGTCACATTTCTGTAACTATTAGCAGTAGCAGTTTCAGCTGAGGTTGAGAACACGTAAATTGTGATATTGCCGTCATGCCACTGCTCTTTGATATGACAGATCCACATCATCCAGCGAGGTAGGGGATGTAGCACTGAGAAAGCTCTTTCAGCTAATTCCAGCCGTTGATCCTACTCTGGCATTTTCAACAGGTTAAAGGAAGACCTCTAGTGGTGATTTATGGGAAACATACCCATCTGGGAGACCAGAATTCTTACAAACGGAGAGAATTTTTCCTAAATGTACCACAACACCTGTCTACTGCTTAGCCCAGGACAAGCCACAGAATAGAAAACAAACTAGCAATGAAGAAAAGAAGGGGAAGCTATGACAACACTCTGAGAGCAAGCAGCTTAAATGTTTAACTCACTGTAAATTGTAAAAGGAAAGAAATACAAAAAAGACCACTGTCCTACAAGTTTTTTAGTTTGTCCAGCACATTCATCCCACATGTATTTATGTGTATCTTGAACACTATGAAAAAAAAAGAAAGGCAGTGAATTATCTGTCTAAAAAAGTATAAGGAAAAAACCATGCACTGTCACATCTTATCACCTTTCAGTAAAAGAAATAGGTTTAGTCTTCCTTTGGTTTGCACTCTGTTCTGCGCTGCTTTGTTTGTATCCTTCAGAACTCAGCTGTCAAAGCGTACCCACATGGGAGACACATGCAAGCTTGGCCCTGCCCTCCAGTGCTACATCCACTCAGCATGGCTCAGTTCCAAGCAGAACTACCAGTACGGGGCCCTGTGGTGGTGCAGCACACGTGAAAGCACTGCAAGTATTTCAGTGATATGTCGAAAGATCATAAGAGAGTCATACTGCTCGATGCCAAAGGCCCATCTTGCCTAGTACTCTGTTTCAAATCAGATCTCCACAATTTCCAGAATCAGACACTTAGAAGCTTCATTCAATACTTGGCTTGTTGTTACACACTTTCTCTTGCACCTGCTTTGTTTCATCTAGGCTTCAGGGATTTTTAAAGTCAGATGCTCCTTGTGGATCAGGTTTAAAAGCCCTCACAGGGCTGTCCTGCATTAATGTGTCTAAAATTCCCCCTTCCTATTTCTATTTCAATCCTCTACCACACTTTGTGGCAATGTGCTTGACAAAGTCTATATCTGTTGTGTGGAAAAGTTACTTTAGCCTAGCCTGAGTGCAGCACTGGTGGTTCAGTGCTAACAGATGCCTACTGTCTAAAGCATCTCTGTGTTGTATTCTGTTCTATCATGAAGATATACCCCGGTTTCTCCCCCTGAAGTCAGCCACTTCTCTTTCAAAGTGAAGTACAGAAAAATTTTCTCTGAACAGAGATCCCCAATGGCAAACCTTTGTGCATCATGTTTGAACAACTTCCAGAACTGCCTCCCATGGTACACTGGAGTCAGTGCACTATTTAAACTGGCACTATAGTTTCACTTTTTCACAAACTGTGTTTTTTCATCAGATTCCTATTAAGAGTAGCTATGATTTAAAGTTATGAAAATATTTACTCACTGTGAGGTTTTTAACGATTCCTTCTGAGTCAACTGTTAAAAAGAAAAGATGAATTAATACGCATTCGGACGGCTGAAGGACAAAACCTCATGAGAAAAACTTAAACATGCTTTTTGTCTCTAAAATTTATTTTCTTTATTAGCTTGTGAAGACTGTGGCAAGTATAGCCTTCCATGGGTAGAAATGTTAGGTTTCCAATGTCAACCGCCTGTAAGTGTGCCTGCGGAAGTAACTAGAACTTTGGGTACATCAAGACAGACTGTAGAAAACTGCCATGGTGATGACTGCCTACACCTGAAGCTGACAGACCATCAGACCTGAGGTTTTTTCTCTCATCTAACCTCTGAATACTTTTTTACATTGAACAGGACATGGAGCACTTGTCTTGTACTTCACTTCCAGCAACAGTCACAGAGAAAATTTCAGTCTACCTCAGTATATTCACCTCGCACATTTTGAAAAAGTGATTTAACCATTTGACATTAACTTTCTAAAAAGCAAATCTGAGCACTTCATGGAAGGAAAATTCCTACAGAAAATCTAAGACTATTAGAGGAAATGAGTCAACAGTTTTATTGAGACTGAGACATGCAAAAAACATGACTATTCTTCCCTCAGCTCATTAGTCTGCTTTTGTCTGACTTAAAGCAAAGAAAGTCTGCTTTATGTCATATAAATATTGTGCCTTCAAATACATGTACAATTATAAAATATGAATAAAAAGTACAATGGTATCCTAGTTCTTATTTGTGACCTGCAATAACCATGCCTTTTATGATACTTTACAAATTCTTTAAAGTCAATACATAGAGCATTTCTCTGATTTTATCTCTGTTATTTTCCGTGATACAGAAAGTTCTGGGCTTTTTTTTTCCAGCCTGGTACCACGGTGTCTCTTTCAAGTCAGAGTTAGCTCACATGGTTTCAATTTTGTGTTCTTTTGAGATACTAGCTAAAGGGCTTAACCAAGGTTTAGCTTCCACTGTGCTAAGGTTCAGATTCTGTAACTTTGTACACAGAGTTAGAAATACTCACTGCTTCAAAAAGACTGGCTCTGCCAATGTTGCACAAGAAACCTGTGAAGAGCTATGCACTTATGAAAGACCTGAATTCCAGTCCAAAACCATAAAACTACCTTTACTTCATCTTTCCATGCCAAGAAAATACAAATCAGAGTCTGCAACAGTCTTTTCTAACCTTCATCTAAATTTCATCTAAAGTGGTCATTCTTGGAAAAGAAAAAAACAAACAACTTCCACAGATGTCAAAGCTAAGTTAAGGGAAACAGAAAGCTGTTCACTCTGCTGATCACTACTGATCATCCATTTCCTTATTTATTTATTTATTTCCTCCTATATTGATTGTTCAATCCCAGGATTGGTCTACACTTACAGGTGAAATAGTCCTCTGGAACATCATGTGCTCGAATGCGAGCTGCAGGCCCAGCATACAGGTAGAAATCCACCTCTTCGAAGTAATTAGTCATATATTCTAACTGTTTGCAGTAGGTATTCTCCATCCCTAAAGGGTAACATGGAAACAGTTATTTTTTATATGGCAAGGAAGAGAAAGTGAATCATAAAATGGATTAACACTACTAAGCCCACATATTGCACAGAGGAAGAAAACAGTAAGACTCAGTAAAAATAAACTGAAAAAAGAAGTATATACGTTACCATGATCAGCTAAAACAATGAGGTTTACACACTTGTGCAGGTTTCTTTGTTTAAGTCCATCCATGAGCATGCCCAATGCTTGATCTGCTGCCTGTAAGGCTTTGATTACCTGTGAGATAAACCACTTACATCTAAGATCCTTAAAGGCTGAACTTTTTGCCTTCATGCAAGTAAAAATATAATACTTTTGGGCAAACAAATTAGCAAACATTGAAGTACAGTGTTAGGAATACTTAAAAGACAGCTCTGAGAATTTGCCAGGCCACATGCTTCTAAATATCACTTTGCAATATAATTGAAGTTCAGTCTAAATATAAAAATTAATTTTTTTTCTAGTAGTATGATCTGAAATTATTTTCTGCCAGTCTGTTTGGTTCATAGTTCTTTTGATTCACACACAGTGTTGGAATCATAGCAATGGGCTCAACCACAAGCAAAAATTCTTAATAAAAAGTCATAAAACAGTCATTTTTCACCTACCATCCTTTCCAGGTCCATAAACTGGTTAAGTTCATAGTACAATACCATTTTTAGTGCAATTAAGTATAAGAAAAATATAGAAACTACTTACACCAGCACTAACTGGTCCAAATGAATGTCCAGAAGAATCTGGCTCTTCAATGTATAAAGTGTATAAATCAGGCCTTGAGTTAGAAATAAATAAGAATGGAACATAATGAGAATTTAGAGGCTGCATTTGAAAAGAACATTTTCATTAAATGACATTTAATGAAATATTAAATGACATTTTAAAAGGTATTATAAAACCTCTTTAAACCTTGATAAAAGTCCATACAGAAAAAATAATCATTCAACTTCCTCTGAGTTTTGTAATTAATCAGCATAGGACCTTTGAAGTTACAATTTCAGAAACAATATCCAGTGTCATTAATGGGTAACCAGAAATTACTCTGGAAAAATTCAAGATCTCAGATACCAGGGCAAACAATCCTTTTTGAGATGTAAATGGCACTACCATCTGAAAGAGCTCCTCCTGCCTAAGCTCTTCCTAGAGAGCATGTCCTAACTGCAAATACACTAGGATTTTATTAGCAAATATCATATAAAATATTTCATTTCTTTACATGTGAAAAAGTTAACACCACCTTCAGCACTGATATTTACTTTTCATCCTGAATTACTGACTGCAATTTCTTTCATGTATTTAACATTTCTTGTGCAAGAGCCTTCATATAAAATCTTTCAACCATACACTTAGACTAGAAACTGAATGTTCAATGTTTCCTAGAGGCCGTACGCCAAGAAAAAAGACACAACAATAAAATAAAACTCATGCAACAGAACATCCTGTTCAGATACATGTTCACTTTTTAATCTTTTGTACCTACAGTCTGATCATAGCTACACTTACAGAACAGGCTTAAGTTCAGCAAATAATCATTTGAAATGGTGAGGAAGATTCCACATTTCACAAACACCAACAGAAAGTTCAATTGCTAAGTATTAGAACCTTTCTAAGCTATAGTCTCACAAAGCAGGTAGATATTACAAAGTGTTACCTGTCAGGCTGGGCATTATCAAGCCATTTCAGTATTCCTGAAATTCTCTCTTCATATGGAATTGAACTGAAAAGAAAAAAAAAAAAGAAAAAAAGATACGATATTAACAAGATTTTCTGAACACTTCTAACTCCTAGATACAGAGAAAGTGTCCATACTCTAGTCATATATTAAAGTCACAGATTTGGAACTAAGAATGATAGATTTTAACAAGGTACAGCAATTAATTTTATTACTCTCATTTTTAATTGAATGTAAGCCACTTTAAGTGGTAAATTAGAAAGACCCTGATTTTACAAACATAAACCTGTGTTGGTATTTATAAATATATGCAAAAAAAAGATATTTTAAGTTCAGGAAATAAACCTGGAAAAAAGTAGAATAATTGTTATTCTTTCCAGTGTGTATAAGCCTTGGACTTTCATATTTTAAAAGTAAGTAATAATCTCATCAAAGTCTTTGTGAGATCATGCTTTGTTACCTATGAAAGAATTCACCCATTAAATAGCTCTGCTTTCCCTCAAAGTCATGCACAAGCTGTGTGTCAGTTACTTACGGTACTCAGGTGCTTTCTGAGTACCAATCCTACACAACACTGCAAAGTCTGTTATCTATAGAGACTTATGGTTCTACGCTTGCTTTAGATTATCTTTCTAACTGTGAAGAGTCATGGGAAACACACTGCAATCATCACAATCATCAAAAATCTAGAAATAAGTTACTAATATCAATGCCTTCCATAGCAAAACAAACAAACAAACTGCAAGAAACACAAACAGAAAAAAAATCCACAACAAAAATACTGCCACAAAAACTATGAAGGCGATTGGTTCACATGTGTAACCTCTGAATGAACTAGAAAAAAACATACAAGAACTACGATTCAACAGCTGTGTGCACGTTATCAAACATGCAAGCAAGACCAGAGGAAATTGATTTAGAGGCCCTCTTCCTTCAGTAGCTTCCCTATCCAGCATTCTCTCTTCAATTAATTTCTGTCTCTCATAGCCTTTTGCCATGGCTTCCTAGTTTGTGTTCATTGTCTTAGGGTATAGGTTATCTGTAAGCTTATTCTCAACTGCAAGTATTTTTAAAGAGCTATATAATATCTGTTGATTTTGTGCATGGAAATATGGCAATCATTGGTGCAGCTTAGCAGTGGCTATTAATCAGTTCCAGGATGCTCTCCTAGTGTTTTGAAGTTGGCTGAAACTTCCAAAATGTCTAGGAGAGCAGAATGTACAGTACACTTCGACTTTCTCATTGTGAATCTCCCAAATGGTTTTGAAAATTTCAAGTATTTTTGGTAGTTCCATGACATAAAAAGGATGATGTGACATGGCACTTATCTCTCAGACTTGTTTAAAAATCCTGTATTTCATTTCTTTCATCTGTCAAATAGCAGTCTGGATTTCTGGAGTAATCTGCAGGAATTTAGTACAAACCCTATAAAATCTTACCCGTTGTATATGGTATACAAGTTGGGGTACGTTCCCCCAATTGGAACATCAGAGCCTGGCCAAAAGAAGGTGCCTGCTTTCAAATTTTGGTACATTGCTGTCAGCCAGACCTTTGGGTAAAGATACAAACATATGATTTTTTGTCACCACTGGAGGATCTCAGATCACAAAAGTAGAAACATGTGCTGCAAGCATGCATTTTTCCTTCTCCTTTCACAAATCACACAGTTACCTAATGATCACATCTTATCTGAAGTTTTGTTTCCTACATGCACATTCTGAAGAAAAATCAGTAGCACGAAAACCATGATGTGGTCATTCCTCAGATATTCTCAGCATAGGAAAAAAAAAAACATATAGGTATTTCCATAACTGGCAACGGACAGTGATCATTTTTCCTGTGGCAAATCCCAGAATCATGAATATGGAAGAAGCTGCCTTAGGGATATTCAGACTTGACATTAGGAAACATTTTATTACATATACAGTGTCAAACACTGGAACAGGCTTCCTAAAGAGGTCGTTGCTGCCCTATGCCTGCCAGTGTTTATGAGGTATTTGGACAGCACCCTGAAAAATGTGCTTTATCTTTTGGCCAGCCCTGAGTTGGTCAGGCAGCTGGACTAGATGATCACTGTAAGTCCATTCCAACTGAAATATTCTATTCTATTAGTTTCATTTTGTTTTGTTTCATATCTATTTCTATTTCAGATATAGATTCTAATTATATGATTTCATTGTAAGAGGACACATTTCTATTAATCTTAAAAAGTGCAGCTCTGGTTGTGTTACAACATGATACAATCCTTCAGGAAAAACACAGCACCAAAACCTAGGTATTTGAGTATACTATAAACATGGCCACACAGACACACTGACATAAAAGTAAATTAAGTAGGGATACTACATATTAAATATGTTTGGGCTTTTTCAGCACCATTATTAGAGCTTGATATTTCTAGTAAATTATAATATTAACCATAACCATAGATACAATTTGGGGTTATTATGAAATGTGCCTTATGTTACATATAACTGACATGTTTTTTCAGAAATTGAGCTCTTTGCTACTCCCTTCCTTGCTTTTAAATGCCTGGACAATTGCAAATAAATATAAGTATATTTGTAAATAGATGTAATTTGGAAACCATTTTCATTTTGTAGCAAGTTGTCAAAAGACAAACAAAAAAAACACCCAAAAATCAAACCATACCAAAAATTCACTATGGCTCCCTGTGGCAAGAAATCCATTCCAGTACTAGCGAAAATATTTCAGTCTTTTTTTACTAACGGCCACATTAAGTGAAAATTTTGCATCTCAGAATTAACATTTTAAGAGTCCTTTGACTTTCATAACAAGCAAACTATTTTGCAGGCAGCCTATTATATGAAGCCTACAGGTTATCCAGTACTTCCTGCAAATATATTGCACAGTTTTGAATTTTATTCCCTCTTTGGTTTGTTTTATTATATGACACAAACCACTCTGGACATAAATACTGTACGAGAAACAAACCTACCGGTTGCCCTTTCCACCAGGCAGGTTTGAATTTTTCCTCCCCTGAAAGTGAGAAATGCGCATTCAAGCCGACATCATACATGTTGTTATCAATGATACCATGAGATTCTGGATACAATCCCTGTAAAATGAAAATAAACAAAATAAAATGCTTAGTCCTGAAATCAAATGGACCCTAAACTACGTTTCAATGCACACTGCTACAGTGATGCAACTTTTTAAGAACTGCTTTATCACAGAAACAGAACACTTCCCTAATCCACACAAGTCATCATCTTCCTGCCAATGAATTCAGCGTGCCCATCAAATTCCCAAGTTTCCATATTTCTTTCCCAGAAAAAAATGTCATGTGGCTGTATATCAGCTACCAAACCCACCCTAACAAATGCTGTCATCAAAAGGCTGTGTCCTTACCCATGCTCACCCATATCCAATTAGACTGACAAGGATCAGGAATAACTGGCTCACAGGCCAGGGTCAGACAGCACACAGGTATAGCCACACAGATCAGGCCTGTATATACCATCTCAGCATCTCTCTCTCTCTTTTACATCTACAGAATGGGTTCCCATGTCCCACAAAAAGACAGGCACCACAAAATCCTTTCTGTGTTATCTAGATAACGAAAAAGAAAAACAAAAATTCTCACTTACTGTGACAATAGTATAGTGGTTTGGAAAGGTTTTTGTGGGGTAAACGGCTCTCATGTATTTTGAATGTGTGCCACAAGTTTCTGCAACAGATCAAGGTATTAATATACATTTTCTTATTTTTTTTTAATTGAAAAGAAAGAGTCTTAAAAACAAACAAACAAAAATCACAACAGTAAGTTGCTGCACTTTTAGATGGAGAAATGTCACTCCAAAACAAGACTTGTACAATCCTGGTGCCTCCTTGTGAGCTAAGCCTGCTGTCTCATTGCAGTCACTGAACCTGGATGCCCAATTCAGCTGCCTAAAACCTAGGGGCCTAAGTCCATTGAGAAATCTTTAATGACTCTGTCTGGCCTTTAAATGCTGCTTCTACATCCTGTCTGCCAACCCAAGTAAATTTCTCAGATACTTCTGAGATCCAAAATGGCCTAGATATACATGTTTATGCAATGAGACTGAAGCCTGAGGTCAGACCAAACAAGATATTCTGCGAAAGAGTCTTATGACCAGCAGGGAAGGACTCAGTTGCTTAAGCACTGGAGCCAGGTGCCGTTTGAGAATCCCCCTGATGTCCAAGACAACTGCACGAAAGTTGACAGTTTTGATGCAAATCTCTTTCAGTTCTGTGTTCTCCTGACACAGCTGCTGAAGGCCATGGCGCACTGAAATATACTGAAAACACAGACTGAGGCAACAATTTGTCCTGTGGCACCCTCTATCTGTTGATGGAGCTGACTTGTGCTCTAGGCTCTTGCACTGCTCTGTACAGACAATATTAACCATAAAGGCACTGACTTCAATGAGCAAGTAGATACCTCACATGCAGACATCTCCAAGAATATGTCTAAATGTAGGTGTTCTGCCCTGGAGTGAATCCCACCCCAGGTGTCTTACCTGTATCTCCATACACTGCATTATTTTTCATCAATCAAAGGTACTCAGCACACAAACATCTGTAATGTCTAAATCCACTGTAGGATCCAACTTATTTACACACAGAACTAACATGTGAAGACTGGAAGATGCCTTAACACCATTATTACATCCAACTCACATGTACAGAGGTCTATATTAAGCTGTAACCAGCTGATTATTTCATTCATGCTCAAACACACTTTATTCATTGATGTAGAGCATTTCAGTGAAAGAAGAGAAGCTGATCTTAACTAAGCAACCTAAACAATGAAAGTGTGAAATTTTTCAACAAATTCCAGTGTGATACAGAAGAAAAAAAGGCTTAGAGACTGTTTGAAGAAGGGCTGAATAATTGATAAAGACATGAGAAATTCAGCAAAATTTTCTATGGATTTCTCTTGCACAATAAAGGATCTATACTAATAGTGTATATATTCTATAACAATTAGCTTGATTAGCTCTACTGAAAGTTCTAGGTTAAAGCAGTTAATAGAAAGGCAAGATTTTATGCTACAAATCAACATTACATTTTTTCTTTTGCAAAGGAAGAAATTTCTCTTTCGTGTAGATTTATGAGAAATATAAGCATGAATGTGCATAAACAATTGCTCAAATTGACCACAAATACAAGCAATGCTGAATTAGATCTGTTCTTGTTTCAAAGGACTACTTGGAAACACAGGAATAGCATGATATTCATTCTTTTTGCCAGTTTGGCATTACCTTTTCACCTTGTTTCAAAAGACTAGAACTGACTACCAACTTCAGAATTCATGACTCCTTCCTTGATTCAATTCTTTCCAGTCATAATGACATCAGAAAATAAACCATTTGCCCAAGAAGTCAGGTTTGCACATTGGTTCAAGTTCAGGTTTCCAGATACTCTCATTATCCACAAACAAGATTGTTAACTATCCAGTAAAATGTAGCATGTCATAACATCCATGTGATATTTTCAAATGAGCACAATAGAAACACAATGTAATATACTCAGAACTGATAAAAATACCGTCAGTTTAGACTATTGCTGCTGAGAAGAAATTAATAAATACGCAGAGATTTTGTCCAGGTACAAAGTGTCTGGATATCTGAGCTCTAAAATATTCGAGAAATTTTTACCACGTGTGTGCTCATGGATCTCACTTTTTAGAGCCCTATATAGCACACGCTGAAGATATTAAACTTTCTCTTCCTCACAATATTCAGAAATACCGGAAAATGCTTACTTGAGCCTTACTGCAATAATATCAACAAGTTAACATCTTAAAATATCTGACGCGAAAAAATGACTCAGAGGAAAGTTTCCCAATAACCCAATGCATTTCTTCTTAGTATTATACTTTAATGTTCAACTCCTTATCAGCTATTCAGCTGCTTTTTAATGCAGTACCAAGAATGTAGAAAATCCTTATCTGGAACTTTTTCTCAGTTTTAAACTGTATTTTAATGTATATTTCAAACTGTGTATTTAATAAAAAGCTGCTGACAAATATTAGAGGCCTCGTTAAAACAAAAAAAAAAGTCATGTATGCTGTGCACTCAAATACAAGAAGTAATGTAGAACAAATAATAATGAAAATATACAATTGATGAGAGACCTGATTTGTGATTTTTTTTATTGCTGAGCAACACATATGCATGACAGTAGCAAAAGGGACCAGAGAGGTTGCATGCAGACTTTTAAAGAAAACAGTCAAAACATCCTTGGTAACTTACTGAGTTTTTCGATATTTGGCAGCAAAGAACTCCAAGTTTGCAAATATTCTGCTCTAAATCCATCCATTGAAAAAAGGATAAGGGGTGCGCGAGTAAATCTACAAGAAAATATAAGTTTATGATCATAAAGATGTTTGGAGAGATGGTGACTTACTAGGATTTCTAACAATATAAATTCAGCTCTGGTAAGCAGGATCTAGAATATTCATGCACGTCCCAGAATTAATATCAGTGTGCGAGATAATATTGAGAGCAAATACACAATCCTCCTGGTAAGAAACACTGAAGGAATAAAATACAAGTAATCCTTTCAATGATAGTACTAACAAGAAGTTATATATTGACATCAGGAAGTAATCACTGTCCCAGTTTGTTTCTTGCTAACAGTGGTCTTTCCAAAACACAGAAGCACACTAGCATCAGTAGTTCGTATAAAAACAGTCTGCATAAAACAGCTTACTGATTTGAATCTGAAATTAAATTGATCTTTATATAGAAATGCTGTTCACTTAAAGAAGCATTTAAAGAAGTCCCCCTCCACTACTTTCCACGCTTTAGCCTATGAAACTGTGTTAACTCAGCAAGTTATTTGTTAACCTAAAAAGTGTATTTTTATACCCATGTTGGGAGGTCCATGCAGGAATCCACAAAGAAGCCACAACTCTAAATGGTCTTACTGTTATAATTAAACTAAATTGGTAGTACAATAAAATAAAATAAAATAATGGATAATGTCAGAAATACCATAACCGAACCAGAAATTAATTCATTTTTCTTCGAGGACAACTTTTAAATGGTGTTTCTGCCTAGCCTCTACCTGTGATTCTGAAATAGTGCACAAATAGCAAAATTGTTTCAGCATTTGTAGATATACAGCTACTTCATAGCTCCCTTTTTAACATACCTTTCTTCCTGCAAATAATTGGAGAAAAAAAAACCCCAAACAACTCTGTTGCCTAAAGAATTGCAATCACAGATTGTAACAGTTATTACATAAGGTGACTTATCTGAATTGTCAAAGATACAATATGGTAACATAAAATGGACTATGAACAATTTGTGATAAATGAACCTTGAGATAACTCTAACAATTTTTCCAGGTCTTTGTAAACTGACTTTCAATCTGCATTTGAACTCCTGTACTCTGGTCTTAACTGTAAATGATCAATGAATGTGCAACAAGATGACAAAGGTTTTAGAAAGAACAAACATTCCTAGCCACAAACAATTTCTACAGAATATTCTTCAGGGCAGAGACCTTACTCTCCATAAATATGAAAACCTGTTTCAGAACATTGGAGTATTTCTGACCATCTTAAAGATTTTATTTGCTAAGAAGACAAATTCCTTTATCCTACCCGACTGGACACTGAGGAGTTTCAATCGACACACATGGTTCTTCTACCCAGGATATTTCACCTAAAAGGAAAAAGAAATACTGAGTTAGCACTGACACCCACCCACACACATATACACACCAAAAAAAGCAGCTACCTGAATGATCTTTTAAAAGCTCTTCTTGTAATATTTTCTGCTTCAACAGAAACGTAGGGCTAAAGATACCTTTAGAAACAATTTGGTGCAGCCTATTAGGCCCTCAAACCCTGAAAGGACTAGTGCTTACAACTGTAAGTTAAAAACAAAGCACATATACCACGCAGATAAGCAAACAAACTAAATGGAGAAGAAAACACTATGAAAGCTTGGGCTTTTATTGGGTTTTAAATGAAAAATATTCAAATTGTATCCCATCCACACTGGACTACTTATTCCTTTTTTCTTTCCTGCGTACCACTGACACACTTTGAGATAAGCCGAGGGCTCCCTTTAGCACTTCTTTTCTTTCTGTATGTGGTTTAACCCCTCTTAGCTTTAATTTGCATTTAGGTAACAAGTATAATTTTGCAGGAGTTGCCCTAAATTTATTTCCTTCCACATCATAAAGGAATTCTGGTAACAGATAATATGTCACCAGCATACTCCTCAAGTATCATTCCTGTAACTGAACTACACCAGCACCATTCTTCATGTATTTAGCTGGAGCCAGTATGAAACAGTTAGCCATGAACAAAGATATTCAAAAATAAGTAAAACATAATAAATCCATTCGAAAAACAGATTTATAATAAAGAGGATCGGAAATTTTAAATTAGGGATGATTACTACAATATGTATTTCAGATTGTCTCCATCTCTTTTGGGGGGAAACAAAGTAGAAAGAAAAAAAGGAAACAACCCAAAGTCCCCACGTGGTATACTTCTGCAATATCCAAATCATTCTGTCTTTTTCACGAGTGACACAACTCACAGTGTGCTGCAGAAACTGTCTTTTTCACAATCAAAAATACCAAAAGATGCACCTCAAAACATACTAATTTTTCAAAATGTCAGTCAGACTCTTGTCATGAGAAACAAATTCATCTACCTTTATATTTTCGATGTTTGCCCATCTATCTATTTCACAGAATAATTTATATTTAAAACTTTCTGACTTTTGATTTACCTTTGCAAACACTGTAGTAATTTACACAGCAGTCTTTATTCTGCAAGCAGTCATCAGAACAAGAACAGTAACTTCCAGGTATTCTTGTCTCACCACAACGGAAATTTGTGCATTTCCAAGATCGGGCTGAAAATTCGAAGAAAAAAATTATGATTCAGTTCACAGAACCTCACGTAAACTTCTTTGCATGGAAATCCTCCAAACAGGTAAAGAAAATAAAAATTGGTGTTTATATATACCGTTTGAGTTGCTTTGTAAGTTTTTTCTGGAAGGAAAACTCAAGATTTCATTTAACACAAAAAGCCTATTTCTTTGGCCATTGAATGGTAATACAGAGTCATAAAATAATTTATTTTACAAAGGCATCCCTCAAGTTATCTCCCTCAATGCCTTCCATCTTTCCAAAAAGATCTAGGGAAAAAAAAATACCACCAAAAAACCACTCCATATTTCTTTCACAGAGGAGAAAGATAAGCAAACCAATCTTTTTCATGCTCTTGCACATGAGTTCCAGCAGAGAGAAAAAAAAGGAAAGTAAGGGCAGAAGTGGGGAGAAAAAGCAATAAGGATGAAGAAATATCTGAGCAGCTGCTGGGAAAGCAGAGACAGTAACTGGAGAGGAGCCTGGCCTCAATGCAGAACCAGGCTATTCCCCTGGAAGACAAGTGGACTCCTCGAATCCCAGGCATCCACCAAGGAATGCATGAGGCTGGAGAGCACAACTGACTGGGAGACACCCCCTTATTTTCAAGAGTGCAAGAGGTACCAGCACAACAGGGTTGCTTCAAGGACCCTGCTTAAAGATAACTCATGATTTCTGCTCATGCTCATTTTCAGCTTTATATGTGCCATGAAATATGCATGGCAAATGCTTTGGTTATCCATAAGGCGCAAAAATAGAGGGATCTGATTTGAGAAAGATACAGGAAGATTTTGTGTCCCAACAGGTCACCAAGTTACAGCCCTCTAGCCACCTGGCTACAGAGGCAGCTTGCCTCTGCCACAGCCACCTGAACAGGAATAACTTTACTGTGAGGGGGACAGAGCGCTGGAAATGTTGCCCAGACAGGTTGTGGAATGTCCTTTCCCAGAGACTATCAAAAGCTGTCTGGACACAAGCCTCAGCACTGTGCTCCAGGACCCTGCTTGAGCAGGGAGCTTGGACTAGATGACCTTCAGTGGTCCGTTCCAACCTTAACCATTCTGTGATTTTGTGATTTTTGTCACATTTCTCTCCCTAGGAAATGTGACATGACTTCTGTCTATCTGCATAAACATGAGAACTACCCATTTTCTATTACAATCACATGAAAAATTCAAAATAAAATGGGCACCAGTGAGCGCTGCCTGTAGGGTAACTTACTTGGCTCCACACAGGCATCCTCATAGTCCCAGCAGCAATCCTGACGCTCCTTGCAGCCGCTGTCGCACTGGCAGCCGGCCATGCTGCTCCTGCGTTGCACATTACACTTGTGTCTGCAGCTGACTGTAAGGAGAAGGCAGCGAGGCTGAGTGCTCAGATAACCCTGTCCCAGGCAGGTCAGTTAAACAGGTCATAGATATGGGCTGCAGGGAAAAATGCGCTGAATAATTTCCCAAATCTGATTCCCTAGCCATTTTCCAATACGGTCACTAGCGCATGGGCCAGCAAGGTGCAAGCAAGGCTGTAGGAATTCCTCTGGGTGCTGAAGGTCCTGACAGCTGTTGGAACCATGCTGGCCCACAGCCTGGGGCAGGGCTGCTTCTGCAACAGGTCTCTCCAGGACCACTGGCACAGGAGGCAATGCCAGGGTGTCCCAGACTGCCAGCACAAGGAAGGGGAGACTGGCATCTCTCCTGCTCATTTCTCAGTCTGGAATAAGAGAGGAAGAGTGATTTCCACTTTGGATGTTCTGTAATATGCCTGCATGGGATGGAAGCTCTGCCAGGGCTGGGTACCAGAGCCATGGGGGCTCCCCAGGGGCAGCTGGGCATGGACCAGAAACCAGGACCCATTCCACCACTCCAGCCTGAAGCAGGGCAGCTGAGGCAGCACCAGAGCAGCCCCACACCAGGCACTGGGCACTTCTCTGGCAAAAGGGACAGGTCAAGGCCAGGCTGTTGGCCTGTGGCTGGGCCTGCCTCAGCAGGACTCATGGACGGGCAAGGCAAGGCTTTGTGGAGCTGGAGGCCATCCCTGCTGGGTCAATGCTGGCACAGAGCAGGTGGCCCCAGGCAGTGTGGGGGCAGCCTAGGGGAATCTCCTTTCCTGGAGACATTAAAAAGCCATCTGGACACAATCCATAAAGCTTATTAGTGCACTCAGGACCCTGGCAATATGTCTGCTTACTTTATCATTAAAACGTCCCCTAAAAATCTCTAGGTTTGGTTATTTTCATGAAAAGAAAGAAAAGGGTCCAAACGGCGGGCCTGATGGTGGAAGTCGAGACATGTATTCCTCAGCACAGCTCTGACACCTTCGTGCAGGGTGAAGGAACAGCTCTGGGTCTCCTGAGGGCACCTGAAGACACCCCCCAATCTCCAAGATCGCTTGCAGTTCCACACCAGCTTCCACACGGACAAGCCTTGTGTCCACATTCTCTGTACTCCAGAAAGACTATTTGAACCATGCTGAGCTCCTGCATTTCTAGCTTTCTTCTCCCCTCACACTGTTAAAAAGGAATAGGTACAACTGTCCACTCAGCTTTGCTGGGGCAATTCTCTTATAATTGCCACAAGGTTTATGCTTTCGCAGGATGCACTGCCTACAAATTTGGGCTTTAGTATCCACTTTGTAGAGTCCATGAAGAGCTAAAATGATTTTCAAATGATCAAAAACCAATTATGGTTCCATTTCATCTTATTTGCTAGTCCCTTGGTATTGAAAGACTTCAGAAGGATCAAAGACTTGATGAATTACTATGTAAACAAGTACGATATGTGTCGATTAGCAATGAGAAAGAGACTGTGCTCTCTTGAACTCCTCTAGTGTGGGAAAACTCTTGTTTTGATTCTAAAGGAAGTATTTTATTTAACTCACAATGTGTTGTGTTTGTTTGCTCTCACCTAGAATGTCCCCCTGACATCGAAACACTAACTAGTGTTAGTTAATAACCAACTGAAAATCCCATTCCACAAAATCAAGGCACTATTCCCTTTATTCCACTGTAGCTTTACAGAAACTGAAGTTTTCAAAGAATATTCACAATCAGTGTTAGCATCAGCTATCCGAACCATGCCAAATATATTCAAAGCATGAGTCCTGAAGATGATCCAATGATATTTCTTTCACAAAATATTGTTTAAATAATTGCAAGACATTATATGTAATAAGATAACACATACCTTAAATTTTCTGAAAGTATCAACATAATAAAACTTCCAAATGTGCTGTGAACTAGGTTTCAAATTTCTGGAAAGACCAGCAAGGCACTTGCTGGTTTACAACAGGTTTTTCAAGTATAGATTGTGAGTATTCCAGTTTTTATACAATCCAACTTGAAAAGTTCAAGAGCTTTATTTTCACAGGTGTGGTTTCTCAAGTTCATTTACATTACATTATAAAAGAGCCTTTGCTGAAAGCTTTTACCAGATCCAGATCATTGGCAATTATTCTGAAAGTGTCATAAACATACCTTGCTCCTTGTTGAGTCCTAGTCCTAAACCCAGTCCCAGAGATACAGCCACCAAAGCACACAGCAGAACCTGTCACACAGACACAGGGAAACCAACATTCACAACTGTGATTAACTGTTTTGTTTACTAGAAATTATCTCTATTATTAATATTTCTATGACTGCATGACTTCTTAAGAACTAATCCTTTCTCCGAATGTCATAAAAAAATTGACCCAGAAGATAGCAGAGGCACAATAATTATAACCTTAGGAGCTGAGACTCTAATGCTGCACTTTTAACCTATGGCCAGTTGTAATGCTGTAATTGGGGAAATCTTCGATGGGGAAAAGATAGCAGGGAGTAATCAATCTATTTATGTGTTTTGCAAATTCTTTATCTGTCCAGATTAAGGTCATTCCTTTTATTTATCTTCTATATTTACCTGAAATAATCACAAGGATTTCTTAAGAGATTCAGCTGGATTGAGGCTGCAAGTGTAAAATTTTCAGCCACATGACAGTTTTTCATAATAAGTCACACTGTTAGCAAGGTTAGAGGAAATTGGAAAGAGACTAACAGGCCAAGGAAACTCGTAACAAAGCAGCATAACTTTTGGGAGATTGGGGGAAGCTTTTATCAGCTCAGTAGACCCAAGACAAACAGCAATGCATGCTGGCTGAAAGGTGCAGTGAAAGGTGACAACCCTCTCAGAGTATTTTGTGGTGTATGCACTGTAATCTTTGCTAAGATAATCGTGGGAAAGAAAATGCACATCACAGAAAATATCACCGTGAACCAGCCCAGTTTATGTCCCATTTTTGCCTCACAGCTTTCTTTTGTCTTCTGCTATTTCCAGGAATCAGCTGACTGATTCCTGGAAATACTAGGATTAAAAATAAAGTAGAAATGAGAGAGAGTTACTGTCCTGCTCAATGTTATTGTAATGGAGCCTCTTATGTTAGACCACAGCAACTATAAGCAACTGAGAACAACTGCAGGTGCATCCTCTGACCTTTGCTGCTGGCTATCCTGTCTTGCAGGTGCTGGGCAGAAGCATGGCAGCAGGGAGGGCTGCTCAGTTCTCAGGCGTGGGTGCACAACCTATTTTTTTCTCAAGCAACACCAAACACTAGCAATGCCATAGTTACTTCCTTCACACTTTCTCCTCACCTTTACTTTCTTCCTGCGAAATAGTCACAGGTTTTTGTACAGATGTACCTCAAAAGGAGTGGAAATTGAATTGGTGAGAGAACTGGATGATAGAGACAGATGGAGTAAGGATGGGTGGAAAGACTGCCCAAACTGGCAGAAATGCTGAAGTCCCTTGAAGATAGAGCTCAGGTGTGAAGGCAGCAGTTTAATCCTACATCCAGTCAGCAGAGACTGAGAATCAGGGGGTTCATCTGTGCTAGACCAGCAGCCACTCTTTCTGAGCAGGGAGGATAAGACTGCCGGGTTGACCTAACTGATCTTGTTTCACTGAGCACAGATAAGCCAAATCACCAGGGCATGTACTTCGCACCTTAAAGTCACTATGGTTTCACCCTTCATTTTGATTAAAACTCACATTTGGAGTTGAGATAAACAGATGATACTAAATTGAAGTACAAATTAAAATACAGCTACTACAGCAACAAACATTCTCACTTTTTCAAGTAATGAAACAGCTGAAGTAAAACCCAAAAACTCCTATCGGGTATACAGAAAACATGCTGAATTTATTATAACATTTACACAAATATCCTTGACTTGGGGACATTCATTCTTAAGGTAAAATAACATTGGTAGCACCTATTCAAATTCTCAAGCTTTCCACAGCTAACTTCTATGACTAAATTCAGGATTACAACTACTTATTCGTAGAAAAGTTGTTCTATGCTCTGTTCGCTGGAGGACTTACTACACAGTGTGACTGCTGCTTGTGAGTATGCAATCCTCTGCCTAAACTTTCAGGAAAAAGTTGCCAAGAAAGTACCTCATGCATTAGATCTATCAAAAACATAAATTGTGTGTAATATTAACAGTTTACACCTCCAATACTTAAATTTTGCATTTTGTATAGGCGGGCATTTGAAAACTAGTGCATCTGAAAGAATGAATATGTTTTAGGATACTTAAATTTACTCTTTACTCTTAAATTCACTTTACTCTTCCAAGTACCTCTTGAAGGTATAATTTACTTTCCTTTATAGTTATGCAGTTTTCCTACATTGTTTCTCATTACTCATTTTTAACTGATGACTTTAGGGAAAGCATGTCTGACATTTCATCTTCTTTTTTTCACAATTTCCAGTACGTCCTTCATATTTTATGCAATCCTTGCACAATGCAGCATTAAATAGGAAATTGTACTATGTGAAATTGTTCCGATGACATAGAGCTGAAAAGTATAGTAGCTTGACTCTCTTTTTTATAGGGCGGTTTTCAAAATTAAGCTGCAAGTCTGTCTAAAATCAGTATCTGTAGTTTTCTCTAAATTTCAATTTACAAATGCAAGAGCTTGTGCAAACATATACACATATTTAATGCTTGTTTCTACTGTGGTCACAAACAGAAGATACAACAGAAGATTTTAAAAACGTAACAAAAAGACAACACCTTATTATTTACAAGGCAACTGCATGGCTCTTAAAGCCTCAGGGGAGAGGCAAAGAGTTGACCTTTTAAGATGTGGGACTGACAATACCGTACGAAACATTTCATTAGGCTTTTCCCATGCCTTACTTCCCGAGTGTTTCTTGCCAATGACTTTCGTATATGTTCTGTTTCGTTAATGACAAATTTAAAGATGGAAAAGTAAGCAAAAAGGAAGTGTGATTGCTTTGGCCACAAACACATCTGTTTTAAAACAATATCTAAAATAAAGTATCGAAGCAATATCTTCACTGTAAAAAGAACTGCCAGGTTAATGAAGTACAACAAAAACTGCCAGTAAAAAAAATTGCTTCATACATACCAGAAGAACTTTAGAAATGTGCCAGTGAAGCTAGTGCAGTTTCAGTAAAATTTTAACCACCGATTACCAAGCTACCCTGAATGATTACATTAATACAATGAAACTTCAAAAAATCCTGCAGATGTGAGAATTGTTAAACTAGCAGCCCTGAAGAGCAGCACCTACTTACAGCACAAATGACTTTGTATTTCAAGACGGTTTTTTTCTTCACGTACTCTCCTTGTTTTAAAGACACCTTCTCCGAATATTTTCTGTAATCCTCGGTTATATCATCTTCAAGCTCCATTTTGTCGAGATCTGCCTCTCGTCTGCGTCTTCTGCCTTCCTCAGCCTCCTCAGCTGGATTAGCTGCGAGTGAGATGCTAGTCCTTCTTCAAGAGCTCCTAGTACTTTGCTCATAGGTCTTTTTATGAGATCTCAGCTTTTGCATCAGTGTTAGGTTTGCAAGAAGCCAAAGCAAGCAGGAAAACTACTCTGAAAGGTCAAAGACTGAAAAGCATTATCTGTGTTGAGGGAACCTGGCTGTTCAAGATAAGAACTGCATTAGGCAAACACTTAAGTGGAGATTAGAAGTAATTTGTTGCTAAGCAATAAAATGCAAAAGTACTCAAGTTCTCAACTATTTGGTTAAAAGCTTGTCATCCAGAGAATTTATCCTCAAAGAGAGTGTTAAATATACGAAACCAATATGAAAGGAGACGTTTCCTTACTTCGTGTTCTGTGTCACGCCTATGTTTTCAGATCCCTTTCCTTATTTAGCATGAGAGGATTCCTCCCGTTTAGTTTCAATCCATCTTTGTCTCAACTTTTTTCCACTTCTTACACGTTTTATTTTTAGTAGTTATAACTGTGCTAATTAAAAACAAATGGTATACAGCCAAATCATATTCAATTAAAAAAAAAAAAACCAACCAAACCTTTTTGTTTAAGTAGTGTTTAAAATCTATTTGTTTTTCAACCTGGTGGTAAATGGAAGGATGGGCTGTTACGAAAATGTACCTTCATAGCCTACTAGGACTATGAATGTGTAACTATTCAGATGCTGATCTGATTCTAAATTTGAGCACCGCATGAGCTACAACTTATAATAATTAAATTTATAATGTTTATAATTATATTTTAAAAATCCAAGCCATGATACTATACAAGCTGGTATGAAGAAAATTAACTCCACTGCAGCCCAAACCAGTACAATCTCCTAATTCGATACAATTTGTGTCATGCTCAAGTCCCACACTATCCAGTACCTCCCCGTTAATCACTCACTCACTCACTCACTCACACACTCACACACTCACACGCTCACACCCCATCCTTTAATTTATAGACAGGTATAACTCCCTTGCTCTATGGGCCACCCCTGTAAAACAGCCATCAAATGCCCATTGTTTTCCTTCTTCCATGACTGGGGTTCCATCTCTTGTGGTGACTGCTCAGGACAGGAGGTATCTTGTGCGGAGCTACTATTTCCCAAAACCTATTCAGGCTGGGTCACACCTGCAGGGATTCTTGAGAGGCTTGCCCTCTCTTCAGGTGGCTTCTGCTATAGCTCTTCCTAGCAACTTAAACAATGAGTTACAACAGTTAAACATTGTACCCATTACAATTTCCACACCTGGGCCCTTGGAATGAGGCTATAAGGTTCCTTAATTAACTCCTCCTCTTACCATGCTGAGATGGACTTAGAGGTTCCAGACTTTCCCTTGGTTGGAAAGCTGCTCTGGAGAAAGGGACCTGGAGATGCTGATCAACAGCAGCTGAATGTGAGCCAGCTGTGCCCAGGTGGCCAAGGAGGCCAATGGCATCCTGGCCTGTATCAGCAACAGTGTGGCCAGCAGGACCAGGGCAGGGATTGTACCTCTGTACTGGTGCGGCCACACCTCAAGTGCTGCATCCAGTTTTGGGCCCCTCACTACAAGAAAGACATGAAGGTGCTGGAGCATGTCCAGAGAAGCTGGGGAAGGGTCTGGAGCACAAGTCTTATGAGAAATGGCTGAGGGAGCTGGGGTTGTTTAACCTGGAGAAAAGGAGACTTAGGAAGGAACTTTATCACTCTGTGCAACTTCTGAAAGGAGGTTGTAGCCAGGTGGACCTCCTCTTCCAGGTAACAAGTAACAAGACAAGAGGAGAAGGCCTCAAGTTGCACCAGGAGAGGTTTAGATTGGCTATTAGGAAAAATTTCTTCCTCAAAAGTATTGTCAAGCATTGGGGCATGGCTGAGTCACCACCCTTGGAGGTATTTAAGACATGTAGATGTGGTGCTTAGGGACATGATTTAGTGGTGAACTTAGCAGTCTTTTCCAGCCTAAATGATTTCGTGATTCTATTATTCAGGGGTGTAACTGCTCCACTACGGACCTATCCACAGACACTTTGGGGTACATCTGCTTCAGCCTGGTGTTATTCAGAGGTCACAGCCCCTTCAGCCAGAGTTCAGACTATAGTTGCAGCATGCCAACAGCAGCAGAGGAACAGCAGCAACGACCAGGCCATCGGTCAGCCAGGGCATGTGGCCAGTGCTGTTATCAAAATGTTCCCAGGCACAGGAAAGTATGATGATAAGCACTACAGCATACAGCAGCCATGGAAAATCACTCCATTCTAACACAGAGCAAAGCAAGCAGATCCTCCGGTGAGAGCAGCAGCCTGCCAATTAATAGCCTAAACAGTTGAAGCAGCTGTAAATCCAGTACAGCGCATTCCTATCAAATCTGTCATTATCTTCAACCCCTCTGGCACCACACTGGGTGCCAAAAAGCACGCTTGTAGGTTACTCTGAGCAGGCAGCTCAGCCCCACACAGCCACTCACACTGTCCCCTGCTGTGCGAAGCAGGGGAGAACAGGAAGGGTAAAAATCAGAAAACTTGTGAGTTGAGATAAAGGCAGTTTAAGAGGTAAAGCAAAGCCACGCACACAAACAAAGCAAAATCACTCCATCGATACTTCCCACCAGCACGCAGGTGTTTATCCGAGGAAGGTACAGTTCCACTACGTGTCATGAGTATGTGGGAAGGTAGACACCAACACTGACCATTACCTATGCCTTCCTTTTTTTTTTTCCCAAAGTTTTATTGCTAAGCACATTCTAGGACATTCCTCACCAATAAAATTAGACCATAAAACTTAACAAAAAATTGCCCAAGAACCCAAACTTTTCTGTTTCAATATCAGGGGCCTCACATGTTAAAAATACTTCTTTTCATCCCTACCAAAAGGAAAGAAAAGCAATCCATATGATCAATATACAAGAGTAAAGAAAGCAACAAGGAAGAAGGAAATAATGATCCTTTCTGCTCTCAATTACTAAATCAAAAATTTGAGTGACCATTCTGCATACAGACTGACACTATACAAATGCAGGGCGAGGGTGCAAAAAAACCCATTCTCCTATAGTTACACTTCATCTGGCACTTTCAGGAAGAGGAAAATGTTTTCAAAGAACTCATGCAGGACATCTCTGCCATATACATGACAGCAAGCATGTCAGGAAAATCGGGAGACTAATTTCTGAATAGCACTGTGTTGTAGATGCTTCCAATTTTCAGTACTAAGAAGCCAAAAGTCCTCTAAGGCCATGAAAAACTAGACAGGCCCAACACACCACGAATTCTACAAAGCCTTTGCAGTCATTTGACATCTATCTTCTAAAATAAATGGCACTCAGGTAAAAACACTCTGAAGTTTAACCATTTTTCTCATAATTGTTTCTTGTCACACATAAACATTAAAATGGTCATTTTGATGATGGTGGTTTTGCTAGAGTAATATGATATTTACAATCATTTTGAAAAGTGCATTTCTTTTCCTGTGTCTGGATGAAGCAAGTAATTCTCATGCAAACGCTGCTTTCCTGCCTTGTTTGGTGAGGTGTGCGGCTCTGTGATACCCAGCACAGAGTCTAATAGCGATACATGCCTTGGTGGACACACATGGGTGCAGTCGCTCCAGGGTTAACAGCAGTACTTTCTCCTCCTGGATACTTGGCTCCCTTAGGCAAAGCAGGATGACCTTTGCTTAGGCCTGACCTGCTGTGCCACCCCTTGCTCCCAGCTCCATCCCAATAACTAGATTCTCTGCCAAAGTGTGACAGAGATAAGTTAGTCAGGTCTTCAAGTGTGTCCTTTCCCATACACACACCCCTTCTCCTTCACAATTGCCTCTGATGGGAAATACGATTTGTCCTAAGAGAAAAATACCAAGTGAGAATGGTACTAAGATAAGAACACCCAGTGAGCATTCCAGGAGGAACTGTCTGGGTGTTCCTATAATGACACATTTCAGAAACAAGGAGCTGTAATGATTTCGCTAACTTTGGCACACATCAACTTGCAAAAGTGTTTAAAATACTTCTGGAGACTGGGCCAACTGGGCAAACTGGTCTCCCAGGCTGCAGGCAGCTTCCAGGCAGATTCCCCTCTGATGGCACGGATACCTGCAGGGTATGTCCAGCCCAAAGGTGAGGAATACTCACCTTTTGGTCAGTGGACAGGTGAGTAAAAGCACCAGAACCAGTCATGTACGGAGATAAAATCCTAAAGCAGCTCCAGAGGTGCTTTGATGCTTTGCCATTTGCCCTTATGAGGCCAAAGACTGTAAACCTGTACATTTCTAGCTGGTTATCATATAAGCTGGTTATAACATGTTTAGACATGCTTGTATTGTATACTGCTTTGGCAATATTAAGATATTGTATTAGCAATAAATCTAATCATACTCATGCATGTAATGTGTCATGCTTCTTGTGCCTGACCAAGAGTCTTCTCTCTACCACTCTTCTACACAAAGGTAGGATCATAGGTAGTTTGGTTTTGTTAAAATGAGATCTGGTTAGAAAAGATGTTCATTCAGGACATAAATCATCATTTGAACCTCTTTGGGGGTTCAAGGCTATCACGAGGTTGAGTGGTTGAGTTTTAAACTTCAGAATTGGGTATAGCATTTGGGACAAGTTGTGAACCAGGACCCTAGCTAGCATTAGACCAAGTCTGTCTAATGAAGGTGACCAGCTAGGTTTAGGCTTGCATGCTAAGTACTGTTTAGAATGCATGCTGGCTAATGACCTAACATCAAGATAAAGTTGTATTAGGCAAAAAGTAGTGGACAGATTGTATGTTGGCAATATTAGGGTTGGATGGGAATGGCTGTTAGCCCGGAAGTATGACAGAGCAGGAAGGCAGAAAAAAAGTAAGAATAGTAGACTGGTCCTCAAAATAATAATACGGCATTATGATGAGTAAAACAACTTATTCTGGGCTCAGTTTCCAGTCCTCTTATGGATCACTGTAGGAATGGATTAGAAGCTTGGCACAGAATTTGAGCAGACACTTACCCTGTGTGTTGTCATTTTAATAAAATGTGGGGTGATCTGTCCAGGATGGACAAGTACTGACACTGGGTGTTGATGGAACATGCATGGGCATGTCAGATTGTTCTGCAACACTCTTTAAATAAGCATATAATGAAGAGAATAAATAACTTCATGTTAAAGCTGAGGCCAACCCATTTCTAAAAGCAAGACAAGCAAGTACAAGCAGATCTTCAATTGCATCCACTCTGTTTTCAATGATCATCTGTCACACGTATTTGTAGGTAAATAACATACATGTAAGCATTATTTGTTTTGTAACCATTTCTCATTGCTGACAAGCATGCACTGACTTTAAAGCATCCTGTACCTGTTGGCTCCAACACACATCTCTGCTACCTGTGCAAGCGCTGATGCCCCTGTCTGTGTGACTGTCTTCTGTGATACTTCATAAATTTACTTACAGCATTTCACATTGTTTATGTTATGTGTTTTTCTAGGCCTATTTACAAAAAGCTGTTTCTATTTAAAACAAGTAACTGTCTATCCAATTCCATGTGAGCTTTTCCCCCATGAGTACATCCTGCTATTTTCCGCTCAGCTCAAAGCCTGGAAATGTTAATTTTTCACTGCTCTGAGGTCTCTAGTTATCAGCTTGATAGTTGATCAGACAGGAAGGTGATCAGCTTTATTTTTCCATTGAAGACATAAATTCTTATCTGTTTACCAGCACTAGCTGGATGTTTGCAGCCAAGCATCCACAGACAGCTCAGAAAATACAGTGTCAGCATCAAAGATACAGAAAATTTTAAAACTGTCTTGATTTAGCATTTTACAGTTATTTTTAGTATAAAAACCTCTCTGTGTTTATTATATATATTATATGTATTATTATATATAAATATATAATGCTCTCTACAAGATAGGAGGTTGTGGACAGCTGGAGGTCAGCCACATGTCCCAGGTAAGAACTTACAGGACAAAAGGAAACAGCCTCAAGTAGCAGAAGGCGAGGTTTAGATTGCATATTAGGAAAACATTGTTCACTGAAAGGGTGGTTAGGCATTGAAACTGACTGCTCAGGGAAGTGGTGGAACCACCATCCCTGGAAGTGTTCAAAACATGTGTAGATGTAGCCTTCAGGGACATGGTTTGGTGGTGGGTTTGGCAGTGCTGGGCTACTGGTCGGACTTGATGACATTAGAGGTCTTTTCCCATCTCAATGATTCTGTGATTCTAATGTAATACTATTGTACTCATTTTTGAATGTAAAACTATTGTATTTTGCTGTGTCCAGTTTTGGCAAGAGAGACATGGAGCTCCTGGAGTGGGTCCAGTGGAGGGCTATGAGGATGACTGGGAGACTGGAACATTTCTCTTACGAGGAAAGGCTGAGGGAGCCTTTGCAGCCGCAAGAAGAGATGACTGAGAGGAGACATCATCAATGTCTCTAAGTATCTGAAGGGAGGGTGCCAAGAGGATGAAGCCAGGCTCCTCTCAGTGGTGCCCAGCAATAGGACAAGAGACATCGGGCAGAAACTGATGCACAGGAAGTTCCACCTGAATATGAGGAAGAACTTCTTTACTGTGCAGGTGACCAAGCACCAGAGTAGGTTGTTAGGAAGGTTGTGGACTCTCCCTCACTGGAGATACTCAAGAACTGTCTGGATGCAATCCTATGCCATGTACTCTGGGATGACCCTGCCTGAGCAGGGAGGCCGGAGCAGATGACCCACTGCGGTCCCTTCCAACCCGACCCATTCTGTGATTCTGTATTCCTGGATGTCTTCAGATAAACGCATTTTCAGTTCATCCTATGACTTAGTATAGGAATGAATAACTCCGCAGTAATTACACCAAACTGGGCGCAGGTACAAACTGGGAGAGTAGTGGCCGGAGATCAGCCCTGCAGAGAGGGATCTCCGAACAACGTAAGGGATCCTTGTCAAAAGGACCAGAACCAGCATTTCGCCAAAATATTCAAAGAAAAGATTATTCAAAAAGCAAAGAAGCCTAGGCAAATATTTTCGTAAAAACAAATACAAAACCAAACCACTCCCAAGTTTTAAGCGGCTGATGTTTTTCCCCCCCTTGCGGGCAGGCCTGGGCGGGCGGTGCAGCCCGGAACGGCCGGGCCGAGCTGTCGCTTCCTGGGGAGCGGGATCTGGGACGGAGCTTCCGGCGGGGCGGGAGGAGGAGGGGTGGGCGCCGCCGCCTCCGCCTGACAAAGGGCCCGGCGGGGCTCGGCCCGGCTCCATGGCGATCCCCATGGTGCCCATGGAGACGCAGCTGCAGAGCATCTTCGAGGAGGTGGTGGTGAGTCCATCCCCGGAGTGCCGCCGCTGCCGGGGCAGCGTCGTGGGCAGGCCCGCCGCTCGTCCGAGTCCCTGCGGCCCGCCGTGCTCTCTCTGGGAGAGGGTGGGCCCATACTGAAAGAGATAAAAAGCAGGTGGGAGAGGCGGTTTTGGTTTCCTTGGCGCAGTTGGTGCGGTGCAGCCCCGCCGCCCTCCCCGGCCGTGTTTCGCGCTGTTGCCGGCGGTAGCGCCCGAGGGAGCCGTGAGGGAAGGAGGTTCTTTGGGGCTGAATTCTGCCCCCAGAATAGCAATGCTGCGACAGAGTAGGACTGGCAATAAAACAGCTTGCTTAGCTAATACCGAATTACAGTTCGCTGAATTTGCTGTAAAACAAGCAGTTTAGGGAGTTTTGAAGGAGGCTGTGAGGAGATGGATGTCCCGAGGAGACGTTTTTCTCCAGCCGGCATAGTGGCACGATCAGACTGTGGAAATACACATGCACAGTGCTGCCTGCAGAATGAAGCACAGCCCGGAGTTCTCCTACATTTTTAATAGGACATTTCTTCCAGCACTTTCACTAGCTTTGCTGCCCATCTTCGGATGCGTTCAAGGACCTTCACATCTTTCTCAATTTGTGGGCCGCAGAAGTGCTCACAGTACTCAAGGTGTGGCCATACCAAAGCTGAGTGCAGCAGGATGATGACCTCTTTTGTCTGGCTGGTTGAACGCAGCGTTTGATGCATCCCAGGACGGGGTTTGCCCTCCTGGCTGCTTGGGCTCTCCCTGCTGGCTCACATTGAGCTGCTGCTGACGAACACCCCCAAACCATTTCTGCAGGGCTGGTCTCCAGCCACTCTCCCAGTTTATGCTTGTGCCCAGCATTACTCTGTCCCACGTACAGATTCTGGTATTTGCTAAACTTCATGCCACTGATTGCCCAGTGCTCCAGTCTATCCACATCCTTTTGTAAGGCCTCTTATCCTCGAGAGAGTTAACAGCACCTGTCAATGTAGTATCATCAGCAGATGGCTAATGGTGCATTCAACTCCTGCACCAAAATATAAATATATTGAACTCTAGAACTGAGCCGAGAGGAACACCGGTGGTGACCCATCACCACGTGGGGCTAGTTGCAGCCCCACTGACTGCACCCCTTTGAGCTCTGCCCTCCAGGCAGTTCTTCACCCGGCATACTGTGGACCTGCTTATCCCACAGTTCACCAACTTGTCCAACAGGATGGTAATATTAAAAGCATTATCCAGAAAAAGTACTTCCACTGCCTTCTTTTTGTCCTCTCTAGGTGGGATAGGAATGGTGGAATGCCTTATGATAGAAAGATATTAAAGTAGTTAAACAGGACATTCACTTTGTGAAGCCAAGTCAGTGGGTCATTAATCACACTTCTGTGAAGCACAAATGAATGAGCTTCTTGGTAGGTATGAGACATTCACAGTTGGAAACACTGGGGTGGCAGTAGCTGACAGTCCTGAATGAGGGCCTGACTGACGTTTCAGACTAAAGAAGGTGATTGAAATGTCTGAACTGGAAAGAATATGTGGATCTCTGAGAAACTGAAAATTATTTCCATATGATAGATTTCCAATTTCAATATTATTTAATATATTTCCAATTTCAATAGAGGGAAGAAAAGCCCAACCTTTCTGTTTTAAGTTTGCATTATAAAATGCATGATGTACTTTTCTTTGTGTGGTGTTAAGTTGCTTGTAGCCTATTAATTGCCTACACGTGCTCATTTTGGAACTGCCATTCAGATTGTTTTCACATTTTTAACATTGTCATTTGCCTGTGTTGTCACACTGCTCATTTTTATGCACTGTTACTTGCCTAAAATTGATATGGAACAACAACAAAATAGTTCCTGAGAAAATTTTGCTGTATTTTTGGAGCCATAACTGATAAAATAGCGACTTACTGCGTTTTCCGCTGCTGGTAGCGACTTGGTGGGCAGCAGCAAACCTTACCTCACTTCCTGTGCAGAGCAGATGAGTGTCAGTTTCTCCTTTGCTTCTTGAGTAGCAGTGACAGGCAGTTTTGGGCCGGATGATGGAAAAGGAGCACCGGAAAGTTGATTTTGTTACGTGCTCTTATGTCTGTAATATAGCCATGAAAATACACAGTGGTCAGTGATAGATCACAACTGAGTATAATGTGAAATTCTTTCAAAAGGTAGGAAAAGCTTTAGGATGGTATTTTCCAGAACCTATTTGCTGAAGTTTCAGGGTAGCCATGTAGAAGCCTTTGAAAAAAATGGAGTTGAAAAAGAAAATGGGGGGGAAAGGAAGGTCTTAGAGGAGATAAATTGGACATTCGTGTTCAGCTTTTTACCTTACGAGACCATTGCATCATTCAATGGAATTTAAAAAGCAATGGATCTAAATTTGGATGAGAAAGTAATTGTATTTAATTGATTTGTGTAACTGAGTGTCATGGAACATAAGTGAGACAAAAAATTAATGAGATTCAAAAATACTAATTTTTCAAATTGTGAGGACTGTAATCATACAATATAACAGTTTCTCCAACTTTGGTGAGTGAATTAATCTCTAGGTGTTTAGAAGACAAAACAATAACAACCGAAAACGAAGAAACAAAGCCTTAATCTGGATCTACAAGGTTGATATATTTATATGAAAACAGAGCAATCTCATCTTTGGAAGAGTGTAACTTAGCAGTGGAGATCCATTGTTCTCTGGTACAGTCCTAAAACAGTACAGCTTACTCTTTTGTGCTTCATCCTGGTGGTGTGATAGTCATAGCAAGCCTTCTAACAGTATGTCACTCTGGGTTTTTTCTCTTACAGAAAACGGAAGTAATTGAAGAAGCTTTTCCTGGGTAAGTGTGACATTAATTTATTTGTACAAAATTTTATGTATAAATGTATTTTTCTACTTGTTTCATTGGGTACTGCTAAAAACTAATGTTCTTATGTGCATTAGGATGTTTATGGACACTCCTGAAGATGAGAGAACCAAACTGATCAGCTGCCTGGGAGCTTTTAGACAGTTCTGGAGCAGTCTTTCCCAGGTTAACATTTGATTTGTTGCTTATGTGTGTGTACTTTATATGCTTTTTTAATATAAAGATACCTTTTCTGGTAGACAAACATTTAAGCTATAAGGTCTGTGTTCAGTCATGCAGAATCTGGTTTCAGACATGGTGTAGTAAAGAATATAGGAAGACTTAGCAAGAAGAAAAAGGTAGTTTTGAGATTTGTAAGACTGTATAGTGTCCAGCAGAGGTTGTGCAGTGCAAATAAAGATAAGCAAATAGAAGCGTAACAGTAAAGAAATAAACAATAAAACGTAGTTTATTACAGAATTTCTGGTAGAAGTGAATAAGTAGGTAAAAGGAAAAAGCATCAAATAGATGTTTAAGTTCAAAAATCACCTTTCAAAAGCTAGATACCTCCCGACGCTGCTCCATAATTGGAGGCCTGTTCATCAAGTTTCGCCGAATTTGATTGTAACTGTGAAAAGGAAAGAGTAATATAGAACAGTTCTATTTTACTTTAGTCTGTGCTTTCACTTACATGTGAAAACTGAAGTTGACTGTAGAAATCAGTTGTTAAGCTAGGAAATACTTCCTGTACTGGACAACTGACCAACTTCTGCTGGACAAGTAAGCTTTTTCAAAATAAGATCAAAAGACTTGTAGGAAAAACTATAGATTGGGCAACTGGATCACTTCTACCGATTTGTAGTCTTGTTCTTGTGTTAGTTTCATTCTTTCATGGTAGGATACTGTATGTATTTTATAGTTTGTTTCGTTACCTGTAAATACATTCTTTCTCCCCTCTACTGCTTTTTCAGGAGTCCCATGAACAGTGTGTCCAGTGGATTGTAAGATTCATTCATAGCCAACATAGTCCTAAAAGAATTTCATTTCTTTATGACTGCCTAGCAATGGCAGTAGAAACTGGACTTCTGCCACCCAGGTAAGCTGTGTTGGAATAATTGATAAGATACATGGAAGATGTTATATTGGAGGTATTTTTAAAATGGCATTGTACAGCTACTGCTGGAAAACACTTGCTTTTTACTTGCCATTCATTCTTGTGTTGTCTTCTTCTGCTAGGATGGTTTGTGAATCTCTGATAAACTCTGATACACTTGAGTGGGAAAGGACTCAGCTGTGGGCATTAACATTTAAATTGGTCCGGAAGATTATTGGAGGTGTAGACTACAAGGTATCTTCCCCTCATTCCTTTCTCTTTGCAAACACATGTTATTTGCTACTTTTGTTTTTATGATTTTATCTCAGAGACATCAAATTTTTTGAAGTCCGCTTTTCTTACAAGTGAAAGTTCAGTGAGACTGTTTTTAATGCTTTTTCATAGTTGAACTTCACCCTAAGAGAGTATTTTATATTTGTGTATACTGTGTAACTCTTTGTACCCTTTTCTCTGTTACAGCCCCTTTCCACCTTTTTTAGTTACAAGCTAAATAACCCTAATGCAGGTGCAGAAGTGGTAAACACTGGAAAATAAAACTATCAAGCATTAAGGCTGGAGTTCTGTCATCTGCTTTAACCCCTCTTGCTACACAGCAGAAAGCTCCTCAAAGCCGAGTCCTTGGCATGGTACAGCTCCATGAGAAGGAATAGGAAACCATGCATGTCTTGCAGAGAATCACCTTGCAGCATTGTTGATCATGTTAGAGCAGAAAACATAAAATAAAACATTAGTCAGGCTGCAAAAGGCATTGTAGGTTGGATGTCTCTGGATGCACATCAGAATACCAGCAGTGACTTTCTCTTCTGGAGCATCCTAAGACTGAGAAGTTCCATAAGGAGTTTAATGTAATTAGTGTTAAATTTCAATCAGTATTAATATTCTCAGTAGCAGTTTGTCTTCCGACGCTTAGCAACAAGAACTAATTTGTCTGTCAAAATATTGTCTGACCATATTGGTTGTGTAATCTTTCTGCCAGAAATAAAGAATATCTGGGAATGTTAATTTCATGTGCTTTCTTTCAGGGTGTGCGTGATCTGCTGAAAGTGATCCTAGAGAAAATCCTAACAATTCCAAACACTGTGAGCTCAGCTGTTGTACAGCAGCTTTTAGCAGCAAGAGAGGTAACTATATGGGTTTTATACCACTGTAGAGGAAAATAGGCCTCATTCTTTTGTTCTTAGTGAGTTTCTGATGGTTGGGATAGCTCTGATTGTTGGTATAGTTCGACAGGAAAGTCTTACTCTTTGTGTTCTGATTCTTTACTGTGATTGCATTTAATGCAGTAAACAAGATGTTTTTGTGGGATATTGTAAATAAGTGTTAAAATCTCTAATAAGAGAGTCAGGTCCAATGCTTGGCTTCCCTAAGATAAGATGTATAAGATATAGTAATGATTGATAATTTTTTGGTGGTCAATAAAAATAGTAATTGTTTTTAATACTTTGTGGGCAGACATAGAGGCATGGTCTTACTTAGGCTCAAACAGTCTAACTTATTCTTGTACAATTAAAAACAGGTTTTAGACTGAAGTATTACTGTCAGAATACAACTTAAGAAAAAGTACTTTCATTCTTGTATCTGTTTTAGTGGGCTGCCTCAGACTAGTAGGCAGATTACACATTCATTTACCCTATCCAGGCTCTTTCACGCTGATGTATTTTATTTATAGGTGGTAGCCTACATCTTGGAAAGAAATGCATGTTTGTTGCCTGCCTACTTTGCAGTTACAGAAATCAGAAAACTATATCCTGAAGGAAAACTTCCCCACTGGGTAATGACATGATATCAAATAATGTGCCCTGGACTTTTGTTGCACACAACTCTTATTTTTTAAAACAAAGTTTATGTGGAAATTTAAAATCAGCTCAACAGTAAGCTCTGTGTTTAGTCATGTAAGTGAAGATACAGGCTTGATGTGATTGCAGCAGCAGCTCCCTGTATTGTTGCATGAAACTGATGGCATAATTTTGACTTACGGTCTGATGTTCAAAACTCTTGAAGCACTGAGTTGGTTTTGTTGAATATGTTTGGAAATACAGGTCATGCATACCTGCCACTTTGTGTTTTCTCTATGGCTTCAGGATAAGAAAAATCACTTTAAAGAGCTAACCAGTGTTTTCTGTGTTTAAACTCAGTTACACAGAGATATTCGTGGCTCTGGTGGGATAAAAATGGTCATTATTTCCAAAATATAATGTAATATCGATCCAGTTTTTAATTTTGCATTCTGTTAAAATAACTAGGTGTTTGGAAAAGGGCAAAACCCCAACTCCCCTGTATTAATGGGAAAACTGTTACTGTCTTTTGAGAGAAGATTTGAAGTAGATTGTACTAATCTGGGTCATTTTTCTATGTGGAATTGTTCCTCAGTGGCAGAGCTTTATTATGAACAGAAATTACGGCTTATTTTAAATAATCTAAGTGTTATCCATTCAAATAACATAGTTTGCCTAGGAGACAGTTCTTATATAAACTCCTATTTGAGTGCTTCCTGTGCTTCCTTTCTAATACCACATTTTTCCTCTTGTGGTTTTATGTTCCAGATGATTTTTCCAACTTTTTGAGATGCGTAGGAAGCTGGTTATTTTAGTAGATTCCTACGTATTTTATTAAAATGCTTACATATATATATTTAAGTCTTAAATATTCCTTATCAGTGTCTGGAACTTATAGCCTGATTTTTTTCTCCTCTTCTCACCCAGTTACTAGGTAATTTAGTATCAGATTTTGTGGATACCTTCAGACCTACAGCAAGAATAAATTCTATTTGTGGTAAGAGAATGACTTAATGAGTGGCTTTAAAATAAATTCATTTATTTTGAACTGTTTTGTTTCTTAGAACCTTTTGGGACATATGTCATTAAGCAAAATAGTTTAGATCTTTTGTTTCATCTAGTACCTCTACCCTTGTCGGTTTGTTCTCAGACTTGGTTCCCTTCAGTTTTTGTTTTGAAGGAGAAAATTCATATTGATGAGATCAAAATAATTTTTTGCAACCTCCTGGTGGTGGAAGTGTACTAGCTGTTACATGGTCATATGGTTTCTAACTACAGGTTAGAAGACTAGACTAGGAAAATTGTAGGTTTTCTATGCTCAAGGATTTTGAGTTAACACATATCCGCTGGTGTGTTAGTCATGGAGTGTTCTGATTTCGGTTTCCATTGGAGCTTTTGTAGCAGCTCAGTCTCCTCTCTGTTGTCACAGGCTTCTAGGTGAGTGTTTCCTAGCTCAGATGAGTACTGGTTCTGCTTTTCTGTAAAAGAAATGCTCATCTTCCTTTACTGTTGGAAATCTGATGATCAAAATTTGGCTGTTTTAATGTGATGCCTGGTGCATTTTTGTTCAAAAGATAAAAACGTCTTCTGTTTGCTTTGAGTAGTTTAATAACAGCTGCATTAGTTCCAAGCGAGGTTTATTGTGACAGAGCTTCTTTAGTGCAGATATTAAAAATATAAATTCGTCTGTAATGCTCCTAAAGTGTTTTGTTTCAGAAGCATCTAGTTGTTCTTCTATTGAAGGCACAGCATAGCTTTTATTTGTATGACTGACAGGGATCACATACTGTTTTTTCCAAGTGTTGTTTGTGTAAATGACCCGTATAGATCCGATTGAAGGGAAGAAATTAATATTTATTTACTTCTTGTTTTATGTGATAACAATATGGTCAGTTTGGATGATAGAAGTCAGAATTTGAACTGAGAGAGGTCACAGTTGAGGCACCTAAATTTATGTGCTGATATACAGGTTTGCTTGGGTCTCAGTTCAGAGGCTTGTGTTTAAGCAACTAAAATAAAGGCTAGTTGTCTAATCTACACTTACCACCAAGTGTAAATTTAGCCTATGAAACACAGTTCATGTGTTTAGGTTTTGCTGGCTGAATTGACTGGATTTTCATTGACTTTAATTGGAATACACACGGTTGCATTTGAGTGCTTTACTGAACACAATCTTGCCCAGAGGGTGAATGAAGGGAAATTGAAAAACTAGGTGTTACTTAGGTTTATAAGGCTATAATCTTTGTGGAAAGGGTGAGTCTGCAAAAATCAAATCCCTACATCAAGCAATGGAAGGGGAACAGTATTCTGGTAATCTATAAGGGTACTTTTAGATTGATATTTGCAAATACTGTTTATTTTTGGGGTACCCAGTCTGAATAAATGGGGACTTTACTGCTTAGATATTTTATTAGTTAAAAATTGGTTAAAAAAATAAAATCAGTTTGAAGCAATCATATGGTAAAAAGCTTTAAACAGTGGAAATTTAAGGAGAGCATCAAAGTGGCCAAGGCCAGTTTTTGCATCAAAATTATTAGGCAATGGGCTAGTCTCACTGGTTGAGAATTTATGTTTCATTGTGTATAGGTCGCTGTAGTCTCCTTCCTGTGGTAAATAACTCGGGTGCCATGTGTAACTCATGGAAGCTGGATCCTACAACCCTTCGTTTTCCTTTGAAAGGTCTCTTACCATATGATAAGGTATGCCTTGCTATACTTTGTAAACATATTATATTCAGTAAAACATAACTTCTATGCCATTAAAGCAGAGAAAAATTTCAGCTGTGAATATCCATTTGTTCCAGTTAGGCTAACTTTGAAGGTGTAGATGTTTTATATTTTGATGATTTCAAGATATATACAGAGGACCTTGAAAGTAGTGTTTGGTATAACTGCTGTCCAGGATGCTGAAGAACATGAGACATAATTTAATGTGCTTTGTGGGTGTGTGCATGTGAGAGGGCAAGTGAGAGCAGAGAATTGATTGGAAAATTATCTAGATGGAAGAGAATGGGAATGTAATTTCTTCTTTTCTGTGCTCTTCATTATTCCACAGGAAGGATAATTTTACAATTCAAACTTAAAGTTTGTGTATTTAAACTTAAAACTCCGAGTGTGAAGAGTGATGTACTGAAAGAATTTAAAGGATCAGGACAAAAATCGATGTTGTCCTGCATCCCATTCCCCATATCCTAGATGTCTAGGAAAGGAAATAAATACAGTATATCTAGTGACATATACAGTGCTCACAATCTACAGTCATTATCGTTTTGTGTTTTTCCTGAGACAGATGCGGTTTCTCTGTATTTAGTAAACCTTCATCTCCCAAATACTTGTTCAGACTCTTCTTGAGTCCCTGTAAGCTTTTAGTATCCTCAACATTCCTTTGACGAGGAGTGCCATATTTCAGCTTCATGTTGCACGAGGAATCAACTCCTTCTGTTTGTTTTGAACCCAGCTTCAGATAATGTTTTTACTTAAAGTGATTCAGCTATTGGAAGATGCAGTGAGCAGTTGCTTAGTATCTGATTTCTTCACATTAGTCCTGATCT
Organism: Oreocharis arfaki; assembly: GCA_013398015.1. NCBI lineage: Eukaryota > Metazoa > Chordata > Aves > Passeriformes > Paramythiidae > Oreocharis > Oreocharis arfaki. Next base: position 692,442 of record VZRR01005165.1, on the reverse strand, counting down.
TTATGCATTTTGGTGCATTGCCTCAGTTGTCTTACCTTGTTTCCTTTGAGTTCAAGCCTGTTCCTAGAAGTGTACCATCCTTTTATTGGATGAAGAATGTACTTCCACTTGGTCCTCATAAAATCTGCCACTTCTTACGAGCTGTGATTATCGGCTTATTTCTTTTGGTTATCAGAGAGCAAGACGATTACCCGGATAATACATATCTGCATAAATAAAACATTCATTGTCACATTGTTTAATTCAATTAAATGTAAACTCAGTATTAAACATTATCCTGAGGCAATATATGTCTGTATGTGATTGCTATGTTTCTTTTTCAAGGATCTGTTTGAGCCACAGACTGCTTTGTTGAGATATGTGCTGGAACAGCCGTATTCAAGGGATATGGTCTGCAATATGCTAGGTCTGAATAAGCAGGTACTGTACTGTGCTGTAACACGTGATTTAATTCTGCATAGAATCTGCACTATTCTTTTTCTCTTTTCTTTGCTATAGCTAACTAAGCAAAACAGTTTAGGTACAGAGAGTGATTTTTTTTTTTTATGAGATCATATTAGGTTAATTGGACACTGTTATTCCTATCATTTGTATATTGCTTTACGAATGTTAAATTGAAAAATAGAGATTTAAAATATGATTTTTTTTTGCATTGCTTTTTTTTCCTATAAGGCCAGCCTCAAGTACACCTTTGACAGACAGTAGGAGACTGGTTACTGTTCGTTAGTTTTTGAAGCATTGTTGTACTCTGTTATATTGGAATGTTATAGTACTAGAATAGTTGAAAGCTGGGGTTTGTTTTGTTTCATTTTTTCTTTTGAAACCTTAGAAGGGGGGGGCTTAGTCTGACTTGGGGATCCTTGAGGCTGGCCTCATAGTCACTGTTTTGTCTTTTCTTTTTTTCTTCCTTTATTTTTGTTCTGTCCTGTCTTGTCCTGCCCATCCTCCAATGCTCTAGACCTTGAACATTGCTCAGGTATGTTCACAACCTTACTGTTGTATTGTGACTAACGATACGCTGGCCGCTTTGTAGCCACTGATTCCAGGTAGAGAATACATGTGCAGTCAGGGCTTGAAATTGGCAGGACCATTAGTCAAGGGCAAATTCTCACTACAATTCTCTAGAGATATGAGTGATGTAGCATAAAGCTGACAGTTAGTGGTCCTTTTGATACTAAAATTTTTGTTGAAATGGACTGCTGCCATTTCCCTTACCAGTCATAACTTTTACTCTGCTGGAATTTTCAGATGAGGAGAGATTTTTAGTTCAAAACTTCTTTCCTTAAGCAGGTGGAAAAAACATCCACTGGACTTAATTGTAAAAATATAAGGCTGTAAATGCATCATTTAAGAAAAGGAAGGTTTACTAGTGGAATTTTCTTATCATTAAGAAGCCTCTGTAAAGAACTTCCCGACAGGTGATTATAATATTCTCCGATCTAGGTGAAAGAAGAGTAGTGCAGAATGCCAGACAAAAAGCAGTTCCTTAAAATTTTGACTATGTGTTTAAATAAATAAACACCTGAGCAAATCAACCAAGTGAACTTCTGCTTGAAATCTGAAATTACAAGCGTTATATTTACAGTTTATCCCTCATTACGGTAATAATTGCCACACCTACTTTAAAAAAACAGTGTTTAAGATTTTATAAAATAGCGTTGCTGTTTGCAATACTATAGTGAAGGTTGTGTCAGTGTTTCCATTTAAGAAACTTTTTTCAGGTTTGTAACTTGACTATAAAATTTACATGATCCTGAAACCTTGTGTATATTTCCCAATGTAATGGAATACACCAGTGCATTTGCTGAACTGGGAATATGTTTTTGAATGCACAGATTCCCACATCTTGGCTAACAGTACTTTTTGTTGTATATGACGATCTTTTGTATTTGAGATTTAAAGCAGCTGAAATGTTAAACCTTGGAATTGAGCTCCTAGGTTTACTGTTTAAATGAGTAGTATTTGTGTGTCTTTCTGTGTCTGCATTAAGTTAATAAACCAAACTATTCCTCTATCCATCTTGTAGCTGGTAAATAATACAAGATCTAGACAAAAATTATGTTGAGCCCATTTTATTCTTCTAACTATGGATGGTCTGTCCTTTCATGTAAAAAAACATTTATGTTAAAAATGCTGGGTTTTAACTCCTACTTCACTGTCCTGTAAAAGCAATTGAAGAAATAAAATGTGTTAAGTTATACTCCTTAAAATTTGTTTGCTAGTATAGGAATTCCTACACAAAGTTTCATCCTGGCATGAATTTTTATGGCCAAGGAACAAACGTGAAGAATGTAGCTTATAAAGGAAATGCTGACAGAACATGAACTATAGCTGTGCTTCTACAGTTACACCAGCATAAAGATACTGAAAATTTGTGAGTTGAAAATATGTGAGTTAAAAATACAAGTGTAGAGGTGGGTGGTACAGTGGTATAGAACAGGAAAAATGTTCCATTTAAATGTTAATGTACTCTGCTTAAAACTGTGAAAAACATTAAAATTTTACTCGTTTTTAGGTACAAATTAGCTTTGTGTTACAGTTCAATTTGTTAATGTAGCTACCTGAAAAAAATAGAGGCATGCTTTTCAGAAGTTGTGTAACTATATTGATGCTTTCAGTAAAATGGCTGATAATTTTGTATTTTATTATTAGAAAAATAACCTGCAGAAATGAACTGTCACTATAATAGAAGACACTTAGAAATGCAAGTAGTGCCAAGTTTGTTTCAGAATAAATACAGAAACACCTCAACGCAATGATCATTATTTATTTATGATCATTAATTATTTATGTGAAGTTGCTTGTATGCCCTGTCAACTATTTATGCAGATCCAGTTGCAGGATTGGAGCCTTCATTTGAATCTTTTGGCATCACAATCAGAAAAGACAATATGGTTCAGCCAGATTTGTCCTAGTTCTCAAATATTCTTGAAGATGAACAACGAAATTTTCTGGTTCAGTCTTAACTAAGCAGATCTGTGTTAGAAAACCATTCACTCAAGCCATCTCTGAGTTGTGTAAAAAACATACAAATCCAGCTGTCCTGTTAACCTTGCAGGGAGAAAAATGAAGGTAAAATTTCTTATGTTTACAGATTCATGTGTTCCTTTCTGGATTCTAAGTTTTCTTGTGGGATGAGGTTTTCTAATATTCTTATCAAGTATGTGGGTTTAAGTCCAGATGTAATAATGTGGACTTCAAAATGTTTCTTTTGTTGGTGTCTGGGGACTCTGAGTTTTTGCTACTGTGTACTTCTGTGTGGGACAGTACATCCTCTGGTATCTGTTTGAATTGGTCTATAGGAAGTGAGATTTAAGTTGTGTTTTATCCTGTATATTACCATGGTTTGCAGTTGGATTCTTGAGTTAAGGGTCTTTTCCATCCTAAATGACTCAACAGTTCTATTCTACCAGCTCGGGTGTTAATTTCAGTTCTTAGTTATTTTTAAAATAATTTTTGAACTATATAACAATTTGGTTTTTTGGAAAGTGATTAACAGTTCAAAGTGTCTTAGTGCACTGATACCACATTAAGATTTGGTTTAGGGATCTTACAGTCAGTTCTTAAAATGGAACTGAAGTAGTGTCTTGAGGACATGAACTCACTTTGGAGGTTTTGGATTATATCTCCACCTTCTCTGTATGTACAGACTTGTATGAAGAATAAAATGCCATTTTTGCTTGCATAGTTGCAGTTAGGATCTTGTTGCAGTCCTCTAATCATTTAAAAACTGTTATTTTGATTTCTGTGGTTTAGGGAGTATTTGAAGGAGGAGGTAATTTTCATAATATTTGAGAGAGGAGGTGTTTTGTTTCTGTAAGGTACAAATGTTTAATTAGCAGCTATTGTATTAATGATTTTGCTCTTCAAATAGTGTATTTGGCTGGTCACTTTTTAAACCAGCAGTGGTGATTTGCAGCTTATCTATGCCTTGCTCTGTGCAGATGTATGTGTAGTTGTGTTCTCTGCTAGCTACAAACCAGGATAATTAGCATGGGGATGCTGTTGTAAACAGAATCATTAAGTGAAAGGAATGATGTAATGCAATATTTTAAAATTGACTTTCCTTTCACTTTTATTTTTAAAACTTCAGTTGATGCTGGGATCTTACTATCCAATTTTACTGATGATAACATGGCAAAGTACTTAGTTTAAGGGGTGTGATTATTTTTTATATGTTTCTGATTATAAGGGTGTGCATTGAGAACACTCAAGTACATGTTCTTTGTTGAAACTTACTCCTTTTTTAGTGAGGGAAGCTTGAGAATGGCTGCCAAACTTGGAAGAGACTGTAGAATCAGGTATAATATAAACAATAAGCTTTAAGGTTTTGTGTCCTTATTTTGGAAACAGTTTTAGCATGCAGTTTTGGAAGATGGAAGTGTGAGAGTAGTTCAGTCATGTGCTAACTAGTTTAGGCATTTTGAATTGGACTTTTGCGCATGCCATTTAGTCTTGAAGGCATTTTGGCATCTGTAGTTTGATCTTCTGAGTCCATTTCTTAAGTGTAGATATTTACTAAGTGTTGTTTGTTTAAAATACTCAAAAGCTATCATAGCCATCAGCCGGCCTTACTGACTCCTTAAAATATTTTTGTTCTAGGAAACCCTTTTAATGCTAGCCATGCCCCTGCCCCACCCTTTGATACCCACCCTGTCTCAACACCCCAAAAAAAGAAGGAATTAAAAATTCAAACCCAATTAAGAACAGCAAACCACCATCCAACTGAAGCTCTGATCCCCGAAAGAAATACCGCTAATCCACCAGAGGGCTGGTCTCGAGACATTTTAGTTTCAAGTTGTCATGGAAGCGCTTTTTTCCCCCCGTATTTCTTCATGGTTTAATAATGTTTTCAATGAAATTACGTATTTTCGCTCTGATAAATGTTATTTTCAGAACAAAATGGGGAATGTGTTTGTGCAACCAAATTGTAAAAATTTGAATCATGTTTACTTTAGGGGAAAAGCATAATGATTTTGAATACAGTATTTTTTCATACATAATCCAGAACAGCGTTCAGAGGGGTTTTTCTGTTCATTTTTGTTTTACTAAAGCCATGCCAAAACATGAATTCCTACTTAGTTGTGGGGGTAATCAGCTCTCACCTATAATTTTATTCATCTCAGTTTATACTGAGAATTTCTTTCACTTTTGGGCAATTAATAAAACAAGGACCCAATCCTGCAAATTCTTGTGCTGCACAGTATTTTATTTCCAAGAGTTCCAAAACTATAGATAAAAAATCTGTGCAAACATATATATTCACTGAAAATACAGAAAAAAAAATTCCAGAAAATTAAATTAATGGAGATAGAATATGATGTATTGCTATTTTTCTGATGGAAAATTGTTTTTAAAGCAATGAAAGTGTGGTTTTCAGAATAAAAGCTTGCATTCATTTTTTTGATTTCCTGGCTCCTAAACTTTTCCCAATCATAGAATTATTCAGAATAGCGAAAATTCCTACTGGAAATTCTGGCTCTCTTTTTAACAATAATATTTTTCCTGTTGTATTCTTTGAATAACTTTATTGTAAATTAGTATAGCCTAACATGATTAGGCTTTTGAACATTAACCCAGTGCTTAGCAAACTATTAAATTTCAAGCCCTGTACATAGTAGTTCTGCATGCTGGATTATAAGCTAGTCTGTAGTGTTGTCTGTTGCACCCTGCTCTGCTTCATAATTAGTTGCTTTGGGAGGGGGAGAGAAACGAGCCACAAAAGACCCAAAGTGTTCAGAAGTGATGGTGCCAATACTGCTCTCTGTAAACCTGTACCGTGGTCGGTCTGTGATAATGACGTTGCGTACTGGGAGAAAAGGTATCATTGGTGCTTTCTGTTCTAGCTAGAGGTTTGTGTTAAGCATGCTTCAAGAAAGCACAGCTGGAATTGTAGCTTTCTGCAGTTTTGAGCTCGCAAAGAGCATGCAACAGGGGATGCTGTTCACTGTATTTTGTAAATTTCTCCAATTCTAGCATTCTGTTTTTAATTGAAGAGAATCTCGGTTTTTTTCCATAGCAAAAGACTACCGTCAATGAAGGTAGAACAAGCATCCCCTTTCAGCATCTCTCTTTACTTTTATTATATCTTTATATTAGCCTTTTTTTAGGCTGCCTGGCTAGTAAGTCAAAGAATTCATCTAAGGCATCCCTGAAATGTTTTATGAGTATTTGGGTGATCTTTTAAAACTATTTGACATACACTTTTTTGCCTCTAGAAAGGGATAACGCATTTTCATGGTTAGTGTTTGAGCAGCTCAGTTCTTTTGTATCATTAAAGTAATAATTTTTTCTTTAAGGCTGCATTATGTTACAGGCATCAGGCCAAATAAATAAATGAGTAAATGTGACCATTCCTGAGTATAGATTGCCTTGAAACATACAAGTTAGATTATTTCCGGAGTGCTAGCACTTTCTGAAATAAGTTGAATTCTCCATGGTTTTTTTTTTCTTAACAATAGTACATTATATGAGTGTAACAATACAAATGCAGGATAATAATAAAAAGTTGTTACACTGAAGAACTTGTAATGTGTGACATTATACTTAGTAGTCTTGAGCTGAAGATTTATCGTCTGAGTTCCAAATTACTGGTGGTGGACCTATTTTATATACATCTGTTCTAACAGAATATATCTGAATATATAATGCACTCCTTATTTGCTCGTTATTAAAAATCATCAAGAGATGGTGTTTATTTTAAATTATTTCTTTCGCATAGCGGTTTGCATAGCTCAGTGTGAAGACTGTGGCAGTCTAACATCCGAGAAGCTCCTCACTCTGATGTGTAATTTCTGTTCTTTTTACAGTGTGTAGAACATACCACTGATTCATTTTCAAGCCTTTTTGATGTTGTCTTGTAACCTGTGGTGCTGTGTCAGTAGGACAGCATCTAGTTATAGGCGTATGAACCAGATGTTAATTTTGCTGCTAGTTGTAGGCTATAGGTGAACCCAATATGAGTGAGAAAGAGAATAGTTATCAAATACCTTCATTATGTATTGGGATGTTTCCTCTGCATTTGATGGTATAATTGATGCATCTTCTTTATGGTGATCCCTACTTTTGAAATGGACTTAATGTAGAAAAGAAGGAACGGAAAAATCCAGCAAAAAAACCTAAACCAAAGAACTCCCGCATGTGTGTTTAAAGAATGGGCTTTGTTTTCCATGAATGCAAGATCAGAGAAATAACATTCTGCCTGAATTTGTTATGAAACAGCAAAAAAAACCCCCAGATGTTATCTGTGCATTGATGAGCTGTGGTCTGGAACTGAGTAGGGAATTATGGAATATATGATAAAATGTAAAAATCATTGTGACCTGTAACATAGTGCAGCTTTAATACACTGGCTTATCCTTAACTTAAGTTCAGACTTCATCTCATGCTTCCCAGCCTTCTGTCAAAATACTGTACTGTAACTGCAACTGTGCAAGTTCTGGAGTTAATGGCAAGGCTTTTGGAATACTGTATCTGATCTCTGCCTTACAGCACAAGCAACGTTGCCCTGTGCTGGAGGACCAGCTGGTGGATCTTGTGGTGTATGCCATGGAACGGTCTGAGACTGAAGAGAAGTTTGATGATGGTGGAACCAGTCAGCTTCTGTGGCAGCATCTCTCCAGCCAGCTCATTTTCTTTGTGCTCTTTCAGTTTGCAAGTTTTCCTCATATGGTCCTGTCACTCCATCAAAAGGTAAATTGTTTGTATCGCTCCCACACGGTAAGAGGGATTTAAAAAACAAACACAGTATTTTTTAAAAAGTGTCACTCATCCCTTCAAGAAGTACCATAATATGTGAAAAGTACCTTAAAATGTGAAAGAATTAATTTAATTTTTAATCACTGTTCTCTCTAGAAGTCAAATTCTCAAGTTATGGTGCTGTGAGCTAGGTGTGTTTTTAGTGTATTCAGTTACAGGATGTTGCATTATTTTTGGATTCAAAGTGTGCAAGTAACTAGAATCAAGAGATAAACTGGCATAATTCAGAAGATTCAAGTACTGTGCTGTTGCATCCAGTTTACAAACAAGTTTTTAGCAGAGTGAATGCCGTGTTCTGTTTGTGGACTAAAAAAGGTGCCATGCAAATGGATGTAGGAATTTGCTGTTTGTCTAATCAGTCTACTCAAAGCAATCAAAGGTAATTTGTCCAATTACAGTAATACTGGCAATCACAGTCCCAAGTTACTATTACTTCCAAGTAATAATTCCATTAAAACTGATGCTAGTATTTGCCCTTTTTTCTGGTGCTCAGGGTTGTAGTTCTAAGGGTGGCGATGCCAGTCGTCTGGAAGGGAAGGGAAGGGTGACAGTCAGCAGCATCTTGAGCTCTTCGCTGAGAGAGCTGTATGCTGTTGATGCTAGGGACATTCTTTCTCCTCACTGTAGGATCAGCTTGTGGCTATTTAGATGCAGTTTCTAACATGCACAACACATTGCTCCATCTTCATTTGTCCACAGTTCTGTGTTACCTAAAAATTTACTCTGTGTGTTGTGTTCTACTTGTGATGGATTGTAGTTCTCTGCTCTCTTTGTTTTCCCTGAAATTAGTTTTATCAGGGCTGTATTCCTGTAATTGCTGTTAATAAGCCATTGGAACAATAGGCATTATACAACACAATTGCACAAATGTAGTATAAAACTACAGCAAGCAAGATAAGAGTAGAATATTAGTTATTAGAGAATTGCTGTTACAGATAAAACGACAAAAAAATTAACAACACCAACAAAAAAAACCCAAACCCAGGTGAGTCCAGATGAAGCAAACCCAAGTTATTCTGGCTCAGGGACTTCCTTTGTAGGAGTTTATGAAGCCTGTGGCCTGATGCTAGCCATGGCAATACGGTACTTCACTACAGGGCTACAAGGTGGCAATTTAGGACCAATATTTAAGTGTTGCTAATTTTTCAAAGCAGTGAGCCTCAGGACTTAAATGCATTTTAAATCTTACGATTAATTGTCGTGGCCCTCACAGAATCTGTTTGTGTGTTACAACTAATGTACCTATTCCCCTTCTTTTTGGAAACACAGTGTATGTTTCTGCCTAGGTCCAGCTATAAAATTCTCAGTGACCTCTGCTGGAACTGTTTTAGTCTGCCCTTCTACTTTTATAAGAATCTTTGCAGTGATTTTTATTCTGTGTGCAGTATTTGTCTGTTACTGAGTGTTCTTGACAGTTGGCAGGCCGTGGTCTCATTAAAGGGAGAGACCACCTGATGTGGGTGCTCCTCCAGTTCATCTCTGGCAGCATCCAGAAGAATGCACTGGCTGACTTCCTCCCAGTTATGAAGCTGTTTGACCTCCTGTATCCTGAGAAAGAAGTAAGTCTCTGATATTAAAAGTCTTATTTTTAATTCAACTTAGGACCTTCATATGTCAATATTCCTATCACTCTTGAGTCACTCTTAGAGCAGTGTGCTGCATAGTTGGAAGGAGATGTTTCATAAGTAAATGATTTTTTGAGGATTTCTTATCCATGTAATCACATTTGTTTTTAGGGGCAAGAAAGACTTGGGTTAACTCCTCTCTTCCTTGGCTTTGGTTCGACTAAGGTTTTGAGGAGTTTGTTAAAGCACTGAGGAGACTGTTAAGGAATAATGTGTAGTTCTGTTGTTACATCTGGGCTGTAACAGAATAGTACTTTAAATTTGTTCGGCAGGGGCAAGTCAAATTCATCATGCTTTGTACCTTCTTCTAGAATTGAAGTTCCTGAGGAAGGGGCTCTTAGAGGAAGTTCTTAAACTTTAATTCTGGCAGCACTGTCAGTGTTAAGTCCTGATTGCTTACTCTCTTCGTAGTGCTTTATTATTTTGGGTGGATGGATAGGATAATACAAATGTGTGATGTATCAAACTCATATGTAACAGTTTACCCCCCTGCTACATTAGTTTTGACCCACAGAAATTCTTCAGTACAATTTGTGTCAGGAGTTTTCAATTGCTTTTGTCAGCATCAAATATAGGAAGAGCAATAGGACTATTTACTTCAGCTGTAGTGATGGCTAGAAGTTAATACTTACTGAAAGTCTTGATTTGACTAGTGCTTTTTAAGTGCTACATTTTAAGTGCTTGAGAAAGTGAATCCTAGGAAGCATTTCATAGGATTCAGTTTCACAAGCACTTAAAATGTTATCTCTGGCTGTTGCTCTTAAGAGGATCTGTCTTCTATCCTGTTGATTATATGTTGGTGCTGTCTCACTTGTGCTGTCAGTGGTGCTTGTGCAGCAGTAACTGTATCAAAGGGAAAGAAATGTGGATGTTGGCGAAAGGAGAAAGCCAGAGCTGCTTTTCCGATGGCAGTACTATAGCTAAGTCTGGATCCAAAACTTTTTAATTTTAGGTTGTATCTGTACCTTTTCATGAGAAGTGTAGTAATGTTTAAGGATTAACTGTGATGCTGAACAATCAGATTTTTCAGAAAACACTGTTGAACCACCGAGTACCTACTATGGAAGCACATACCATAACTGGTTTATGAATAATGTGTGAGGCTGAGAGGATAAGCATATTCTTTGTAACTATATATGTCTGGAAATTGTATACTCTTAAGCATGAGTTTCCTTTTGCCAAAGTCTTAGATATTTTGTTTGGTTTGGGTGTTTTTCAGAATTAATTACTGAGGTTCAGGTCTCTTCCATAGCTCTTGATTTAAAATTACCAATACTTACCAGGGTAGAATCTGTTCTTTAAGAATGTTCCCTATGGTGTAGTGAGTCAGAAAAAAGAAAAAACCTGACCTTGTGATTACTGGCTATCTAAGTTGGTTTTCTGCACATAAATCCATGTGGTATGTCACCTTCATGTGTTCTTTCTTTAGTATATTCCTGTACCTGATATTAACAAACCCCAGTCAACTCATGCTTTTGCAATGACCTGCATTTGGATTCATCTGAACCGGAAGGCCCATAGTGACAACTCCAAGTTACAGATTCCCATTCCTCATTCTCTTAAACTTCACCATGAGTGAGTGTGGGGGTTTTGTTATGTTTTTATTTATGTTTAGGCATAATGAAATAGGCAGTTCCAAGTCTATATTCAGAATGTATTATGTGGTGGGATGCTGTATAAAGGTTATCAGCAGAGTGACTTCAAAGTCATTCAAAAAGACAGAGCTCAAACTCAAAATATTTCATAAAAAGTGAAATGCTGTTATCCAGCTAGTGGAAACTATGTATTTTATCTCAGAATAATAAGTCTTTATGATAGAGAATCTCGAAGTAAATGGACAATTTTATTATGCTGTGGTTTGGAAAGTGTGGATAAGCAGTACATTGGGTTAAGTTTTATTCTGGAAAGGTGATTTTTAAGTGTATTTTTTTTCCCGAGGTATTTCTCTAATGTAGAAAATTCATGACACGGTGAAACTGTGGCATAAGAAGTAGTTGTTTTGATGTGGTGCAATTAATAACTATTTTGATTTTTTCTATGATTTTATAATGGATTTTTTGACCGAGATTGTTGTAGCTGTATTCGTGGAATGCATGTGTATTCTTCTCTGCTTACTGTTTAATCTTTCTGGCATACAGGTTTTTGCAACAGAGTTTAAGGAATAAAAGCTTGCAGATGAATGACTACAAAATTGCCTTGTTGTGCAATGCTTATTCAACCAATTCAGAGTGTTTCACTTTGCCAATGGGTGTACTAGTAGAGACTATTTATGGAAATGGCAACATGAGGACACCTCTTCCAGGGACTAACTGCATGGCATCAGGGTCTATTACCCCGTTGCCAATGAACCTCTTGGACTCACTCACAGTTCATGCCAAAATGAGGTACAGTATATGCAGCTAGCTTTTTTTTTTTAAACCTGTAAATCTGTGTGTAGCTAATTATCATCAGAAAGGCTTTCTGTGGCTGGACATGTCGTATATAGATCTATTCATTTACTTTAAAAATGTGTTAAATTTCAAGTCCACGTTTTTGATTGAAAAACACTTTCTCTCTTTCCTCAGTCTGATTCATAGCATAGCTACAAGGGTAATAAAGCTGGCTCATGCAAAATCTAGTGTGGCCTTGGCTCCTGCTCTTGTGGAAACCTATAGTCGCCTGTTGGTTTATATGGAAATAGAATCCTTGGGCATCAAAGGCTTTATCAGTAAGAAAGAAAACTTTTTTTTTCTCTTTCTTTCTGTTAAGTAGTATTTGCTTTTAATGGCAACTGGAGACTGTAGTAAAACTGAAAATATAATGATGCAGCATGTATAAATTATTTTAACATATAAGAAACTGTAAAAGTTGTCCTAGTGCTGCACTAGATTCCAGACTAGTTGTGCATCTGTCCCTTTAGGCCATCACTTGTGTGGCCAGGACCTTCCTAGTTGTACTGCGTTGTGCAAAAACACACATAATGGAAAAGCATAAGCAAAGTTACTTTATGAGACACACAGGATACTTAATTGCTCTTGTTAAAATAATTTGCATGTCTGCTGTGTATGTTCATTCAAAAGATTATTAAGCTCTATACATTTACAGCATCTTCAGACTGCACTTGCACACATGCTCTTTGGAGGTAGTACATTTTTCGCATCAAATGTCTGACTTGCAGGCTAATAGAACCAGTGTACTCTATAGTTATATTTGAGGGTGTGATCAGTTGTAAAACTTACTTTACAAACTTCTTTTTCATAAGGTCAGCTGCTGCCAACAGTGTTCAAATCTCATGCATGGGGAATTTTGCATACTCTGCTAGAAATGTTTAGCTATCGGATGCATCACATCCAGCCTCATTACAGAGTCCAGCTTCTCAGCCATCTTCATTCCTTAGCTGCTGTGCCACAGACTAATCAGAACCAGCTTCATCTCTGGTGAGTGACATTTGCCATATTTGACCATAATCTCAGATTCCTTCTTGTTGAAAGCTGCATGAGAACTGTTTAAATGGTACTTCCCAGTCTTAGTTCTGTGGCTAACTTGTTTTGGGGTATCTCAGCAGGGTGTGTTTCAGCAGTACAGTTGGATGTTAGCAGTAGTGCTCTGCAGAGTTGCGTGAGGCAGTGTCTGGCACAGACATGGCAGCGGTGTCATGAGTCAACACACAGGATGTGCGCCAGGACTGTCATGTCCAGAAGTGCTTCTTGCATGGTACATAGAGGGCAATGCCTGCTAGTTGCAGTCAGTGCTTGGCTTGTCTGCCAGTGAGACTGTGCTTGCTTCTTTCTGTAGAGGATGTTTAATTCCATTACAAGAGTTAAGTTGGTTCCACTTAATTCTTATGTGAGGTTGATTTTCAGTCAGATCAGAGAATTAATCTGGTTCACTCTGCAGCTCAAAAGGAGTTTGTGCAAAGCTATGGTAGCTATGGGTGAACCTGAGTGGAGTCCCTCATAGGGTGTGTGTCATATCAGCCTAAAACAGTGGCTAATTTGAATACAAGAAAGGTGAAAAAGCTGGTTAGAGAAGGTCTAGAGAGGTTATGTGGGTAATTCCAGGCAAAAGCATTGAGTTTGCTTTAGTGTTAACATGAAGAGCATGAAATCCAGTTTCTATATAGAATCTGGGGCTTGTTGACAAAAAATTGGGAAAGTAGTGTCCATTCGCTCTTAGAGTACAATAAATCTTGTGGGAGTATGTGAGACAGAGTAACTTCATTATTACCAGTTCATATAGAGAAAGTCTGATTATACAGTAAATTCATAGATTCGTAGAATAGTTTAGGTTGGAAGGGACCTTGAAGGTCATCTAGTTCCAGCTCTTATTCCATGGACTGGGACACTTCCACTGGACCAGGCTTCTCAATTTCTTAGTCCAAATTCAAGTTGCCTAGTTGCTCATCCTTTACCAAATATAAAGAAAACAGGGTAAGACAAGTTTCTCCTTAAATTCAAGGCCTTGCTCTCTTTATTGACCTCAATCTTGTTTTATCATCTTAGTCTGTAAAATACAGCTGTTTGTCATTTTTAATGAGCACTGCATGCAACTAGAATAGAGTTAATGAAACTATGGCTTTGGCATTTTAAAGACATAGTGTTGTAAAAGTCTTTCCAATGACTTCAAACTACCTGGTGTGAAAAGTGCTTCCAACTAAAGCACTGGAAATTAAAATGCTATTAATCAAAAGTTGTACTTCCTCAACTTCCTCATATCTTTAATAAGGACAATTTAATGCTGTCTACTTGAAGATGGTAGTTAGCTTTGAAGCTTCCTATGCATTATTCATGCCTTTTTATTTTAGTTTTGCATATATTTATTTATCTGTGTATCATTCTTTAGATGAAGATGTTCAGAAGAGAACAGTGGGGGCTCTAAACTGGAGAGACTTGAGGCTCTTTTTCAGGGTCTCTGCATATGGAATTTTTGCTAAAGCTAGTCTTGAGTGCTTCATTTGAAAATAAGATACTGAAATATTTGATAACAAATTTAATAAACAGTAGAAAAAGTGCACTTTTTCAAAAGGTTAAGAACATGATTTTAAAAACAAATGTTTCTGTATTATTTGAAGCAGTAACTGGAGGAAAAAACAGGTACTTTTGGAACCTCAGAAACATCAGCTTAAGTATTATGTGCTAACTGGACTGTTTCCTTCTTTCAGTGTTGAGAGTACTGCTCTTAGGCTAATCACAGCTTTGGGCAGCTCAGAAGTCCAACCGCAGTTCACACGGTTCCTCAATGATCCCAAAACAGTTCTTTCAGCTGAATCAGAAGAACTCAACAGGGCTTTGATCTTAACTCTGGCAAGGGCAACACATGTGACAGGTAATGGCAGTACATCCCAGTAAAAGGTGTAGTCAAACCATTTCTCTAAAGTACTGTTCAAAAGAGTGTCATGGAAATGACCTAGTCATAAAACATATCCCATGCACTTCTGGTTTTGAAAAAAGTGTAATTTTAATTTCCAATTGCTTCTATTTAGTCAAAAAGCTATTATTAAAGCAGTAGTAAAATGAGGCATTCTTTAAAAGTTAATACAGAGGTAAACTGTGACTAGGGTTTGGAGTTTTTTTAGTGTCTTATTTTGAGTTTCGTTATTTTACATCTAAATGTTTGGATTGATTACTGATACATGCTATTTGAAAAAAACAAGCATGAAATATTCACAGCAACTGTGCTGCTCATGTGAAAGCTACCCCTTCTATAGCTTGCACGTAAGGAAAAGTAGTCTGCATTTTGGGTTTCTTTTTTTGGGAAGGGAGAAGAGGAAGCTTTCAATGTGTCTTTCAATGTTTTAACAGTGCAGTTATGTGACATGGATTAGGTTTTTGTTAGCTTTGAGGGGGTGTTTTCTCTCTCCTTTTTTATAGTTTTAGTCTGCAGACTCCCTGGAGAGTTAGAACAGCTGATTCACAGAGACTGGTGGAGGTGATTTGAAAGGGAAAGGACTTTTGTGTTGGTTTCTCTTTTGTTTTTTTAGCCATTTCTCAACCTTTGATGAAATCAACCCAAGGGCTGGGGGAATGAGGCTTCTGTTTCATATCTACATCTTAATTGAGGCAGGTACTTCTGAACAGCCTTTTTGAAGCAATACAGAATGGCATCTGGCAATTTCATCAACATTATCTTCCTCAGGATTTTTTTCTAAAAGTCTAATCAGTTAATTAGCAGAAGCTTGTTTTAGTGGCATTACAGGAAATTAAATATAGAATGTTAAAATCCTGATTACTTTATTTCTAGCTCAAAACTTAAAAATAATTTCCTTATTGGTAATAGCATAAAAAAGGTAATATCCAGCTTCTTCTGTAGAGCAAATAAAGTCAAAGAAAGGGGCTGGGAGAAGTTGGACAAAAAGGAAACTGTATTGAACTAGAAAAGCCTGGATGCCTATGATGACAAAGGGAGTACCATTAAGAAATGGTTTTGTGTGAAATTCTAGTAACATCAATCTGTTTTCTAGACTTTTTCACAGGGTCTGATTCAATTCAGGGAACTTGGTGCAAGGACATACTGCAGACCATCATGAGTTTCACTCCACATAACTGGGCATCACATACATTAAGCTGTTTTCCAGCTCCTCTGCAGGTAATAGTTTAAACCTGAAGATCTTACAATTTGAAGCACAGTGAATTTACTCTCTTAACAAGATCATTTGCCTTTTGTGGGTTGGTGAGATTCTTCCTCTGTCTAGGGGAATTGATCTCAAGTCCCTAAAGATTGCAGCATGATTATAAACATTGCTATTTCTTTAGAAATGTGATAGCTACATTCCCCTGGAGTATTCTGAGGCCAAGTTTGGTCAACTGATAGTTCCAGTGAAAAGTAAATCAGATGGTTTAAAAATTAAAAAATAAAAAGTTGGAAAAACCATTTTTTTCTCTTGTGGCAGTTTGTCATGTGGGTTGGTTAATGACAAGAGTCACTGTGGAATCACGGTGAAATAACAGCCCTCCCTCCCCTCTATTGTACAAGAAAGTAGGAACCCATACAGTTCTAAGTCAGGCAGAATTTCCCTGTTCAGATGTTATACTGTAGGCTCTCAGTCACAGAAAAGTCTCCCTTTTTCAGGTGTTCTTCAAGCAGAACAACGTGCCCCAGGAAAGCCGTTTTAACCTGAAGAAGAATGTGGAAGAAGAATACCGGAAGTGGAAGTCGATGACGAGTGAGAATGAAATAATCACACACTTCTCTGCTCAAGGTTCATCCCCGCTTTTCCTTTGCCTCCTCTGGAAGATGTTGTTAGACACTGATCACATTAATCAAATTGGTTACAGGTGAGCTTAAAAAGTGCTGTTTGAAAGTTTTTACAGCAGCATTCTCAGTTCTGAGGACATAGGTCTTACGCATTAACAGCTTGTTCTTTTAATTAATCCAAAGCCTGCAGAGCATGAAAAAAGAGAGTGGGGCTAGGTAGTAGCCAGCATGCCATAATACTTGTGTAGGGCTTAAGATTGGTTCCACCATGCAGTGGTCCATGATGCATGTTTTTCCTGATGAGGAACAAGGATGTGAGGTGTTTGAATTAAGCAGTGTACTTGTAATAGCAGTGTTTCAGACAATCTGAAAGAGTAAACAGAAAATCTAAAGCATTCATTTATTTAGCCTTTATGCATGAATAAAGGCCAAATATTTCTTTAAAAAACAAATGTTGGATTAAGATGAAAATTCATTACAGAGGTGGTAATCACCGGATTTGTTAAATTTGTTCCTGGTAGAAATAGCATTAGTTCCAGCTGTGAAAAATAGATTTATTTCCTTTCAGTTCTTCCTAGGTCTGCTGAAACACTATTTATGATGGCGTGTGTTACTCTTGTGTGCAGTGAGGAAATAGTTTATAATGCTATGGCTGTGTTAAAGTGCATAGCATAGGAAATAAATTTGAGTTGCAGAAGGTTGTCCTCAGAGGTGTATAACTACAATTACATAAGTAAAGCATGGGTTCTGGACAGAATATTACAGGCGAAATTGGTAAACTAGAAGCATTTCTCCTAATTAGTATTTGGACTTAGGAATTCTCTTGCTCTAAAGTTGGGTTTTTTGCTTTGCTTTGGCATTTCCTTCAGTTAATTTAGTAAAAGGGAGGGAATTTTGTCTTTTTTTTTTTTTTGTTTAAGACAACTGTGTTAAAACCTGCTAACTCATACCAAATAGACTAGTTAGAAATGTATTAGGAACTGTAACAATTTCTTGTTGCTTTTTTTTTTTTTCTTCTGTGCTAGAGTGTTAGAAAGAATTGGGGCCAGAGCTCTGGTGGCACATGTCAGGACATTTGCAGATTTCTTGGTATATGAATTCTCTACATCTGCAGGAGGACAGCAGCTCAATAAGTGTATTGAGATTCTCAATGACATGGTGTGGAAATACAATATTGTAACACTGGATAGGTTAATCCTCTGTTTGGTAAGTATCACTTCAGAAGATAAGATGACAGTTCATGCAGTCTGCTTTCTGACTCATTTTTAGGAGCAATCTTTTTTAAAATGGGTTGGTCTTAAATAGCAACTATTTGCTAAGTCAATAATCTAGTAAAATAATAGATTACTTCTTTAAGCAACATAAAATTCCAACTCTTACAGTTCTCTGAGTCTTCATGGAAGCATTTCTTAGTTATTTAATGGCAACCATTGAACTGGTATTATTAAATGTTGTGAGTAGTGGTTTGGGTCTCTGACCTCAGAGCTGTGCAGTTATTTAGGCTCTACAAAGGGATCTGGACAGGCTGGATCAGTGGGCTGAGGCCTGTTGTCTGATGTTCAGCAAGACCAAGTGCTGGATTCTGCACTTGAGTCACAGCAACTCCATGCAGTGCTACAGGCTGGCCACTTCTGGGAGTATGTCTAGAGAAGGGCAGTGGAGTTGGTGAAGGGGTCTGTGAGTAGCAGCTGAGGGAGGTGGGGTTGTTTAACCTGGAGAAAAGGAGGCTCAGGGGAGACCTTATTGCTCATTATAGCTACCCGAAAGAAGGGTGTAGCCATGTGGGGGTCAGCCTCTTCTCCCATAAGAAGTGACAGGAAATAGAACAAGAAGAAACAGCATCAAGTTGTGCTGGACTGGATATTAAGGAAAATATCTCCACTGAAAGAGTTGTTGAGTGTTGGGACAGGCTGCCCAGGGATGTGGTTGAGTTACCATCCCTGGAGGTATTTAAAAGATGTGTAGGTGTGGCACTTTGGGACATGGTTTAGTGGCATTGCTTAATTAATGGTTGGACTCAATGATCTTAAAGGTCTTTTCTACCCTAAATGATTCTGTGGTTGTGCGATTCCTGCAGCTTTAAAAAGTAGAAGGGAAATGGCATGGTATGATTCACAAGCGTGTGGAAAATCCTGTACCCAATTAGAGTATGCTTTCTTTGCTTAGAAATCAGCCTGTTTTCATCATTATAGTAAGACAGAAATGGCATTCTCTTGCTTTTCATGTTACCCTATCAAATAAAGCAGTATTCACCTAGAGAGAACTACAATTGCATTCAGTAGTTATCTTTTATATATAATTTTAAATCTCATCTTAACATAAAGCTGGTTTCAATTCAAAGTTGGTTTTCAGACTGAAGTCCAGTCATGTCAGAGTGGCCAGAGGTTAAAATCAATCTTAACTTCGTTGTCACTAGTTGGTTATTTTCAATAAGACAACTGGCAGATAAAAGAGAGAGAGAATTCCTGGAGAAAGTGCTGTCGCTGGGGAATTTGTAAGACTTTCTGCCCATGGAATAAAGAATGGGTTAGGGATTGAACCTGCCTCTTTTTTATGTCTTCGCTTGAAAAGTAGTTGAAAGATAATCAGTGTGAATTTGTGTAGCAAATTTGGCTGCCGTGTTTTGGGGCTATAGAGCAGACAGCAGTGTCGACTGTAATTTCATGTATCTGATCTGTTTTGTTTAAGGCTATGCGTAGTCATGAAGGAAATGAAGCTCAAGTTTGTTACTTCATCATCCAGTTACTCTTACTGAAGCCTAATGATTTCAGAAACAGAGTGAGTGATTTTGTGAAGGAGAATTCTCCCGAGCACTGGCTGCAGAACGACTGGCATACAAAGCATATGAGTTACCACAAGGTATCACCGCTTATAACATTCTTTTATTGTAATAATTTCTGTGGAATTGATACCAGCCATCATTTACAGGCCAGATTCGTCAATTTTTGGACTTGCCTAATAAGCTGTAATTTGTTTAGGCTAGTACATAATAACTTGGAAATTATAATGCAGTAATATTCAAAAATCAAAACAGCTTAAGAATTGGGTGGATGTTCATTCTTGCTCATCTAAATCAATTTTAAAGTCTTGGGTTTTTAAATTCATTTAGAACAGAGTTTTTGTGCACCGGGGAGAAGGTATTTCTTTCTGGTCTTTTTTTGCTATACCAACAGTTAAACTTACATTTTCTTCTAGTAATTAGAATGTCTTCCATCTTCTGTGTGGCAAGAACATGATAGCCTGATATGTTAGGAAAGAGAATTGCTGAGATTTTGATGCTCCTGTAAGCATACTGGTATCTGCTGGTTAGAAAAGGATGTGCCAATGAGCTGTTCTGTCAAAAAATAAACACTGAGGTGGAACAGATACAAGCAAACTGTCATGTAGCTCAGTACATGCCGTCTAGTTTGGTCCAGGAGCTGTTTGGTCTATATTTGCCCTCTGACTTGGCTGTACAGTGTTTTGACAGTGCCTAAAAGTGTAGAGGTAGCACAGTCACTAGACCCAACCTAGCATATGGAAATATCAGTCACAGATAAAACATAAGCTCAGCCCTCAGCAGTACCCATCTGTTGTTTGAGTACTCTAGAGTTCTTTCCCAGAGAATTATTTCAGTCATGCTATTTCTAGTGTTCTAATTTAGTATATGATGCAGAAACTTCCAGTAGTGCTGATTTCCCCTAGGTTTTCTCTTCAAGTACATGACAAAGGATGCTTTAGTGCTGGCTGCTTTCCGCTTTGCTTTGGGATTCTTAGTGTTCTCTTATGCCCATTTTGAGAGGTGCTGAAACTTTGTTCTGGGGTTTTTTTGAAGATATTATCTGCTCTTCTAATAGCCAATTTTAGTCAAAGTTCAATTTTCTTCAGTAAGCTTTACAGTGAAATCATCTCACTGAATTCAAATGTGATAAAGAAGGTTATGAAGTCTCTTTTTAAAGTCATGTAGATGCTGAATATTTAATCCGTTGCTTATAAAGAAAGAGATTTTGATTTTGTTGGATTTCTTTCCCTCCAGAAATACCCTGAAAAGCTGTATTTTGAAGGCTTGGCAGAGCAAGTGAATCCCCCAGTTCAGATCCAGCCTCAGTACTTACCGATTTATTTTGGAAATGTATGCCTGCGTTTTCTGCCAGTGTTTGACATTGTAATTCATAGATTTCTGGAATTGCTTCCAGTGTCCAAATCACTAGAAACTTTATTGGATCATCTGGGAGGTTTATACAAATTCCATGGTAAGTTATCCATGAACACAGACAAATATATTCCTGTTGTGATCATTCTGTCCTCTTCACCTCTTTCATTCATACGGTTCATGTATTAGCACAGCAGTGCTTTATTCCTTTCCTATTTCCTAAACCCCGTGTACATTTACACAGAGAAGTGCATTTCCTGTTCAGTGAATTTCAGCGTACGGACAGTGAACTTGCTTTTATTCAGGTATCTCTTGCTAGTTCATGCTTCCTTCACACCCTTCCGTTCCCTTCTAGTAGTAAATACTTGGACCTGTGTCCTAACAAACTTTCTGTTACCAAGGCTGAAACAATTGAAAAGCAGTTCCTCTCTCTGTTATTACTTAAGATTCAAATAACTTGACCTGATACTTGAATGCTTTTAGAAATGCACTTTCATAATAATTTTTATAGGTGTCATTGCTATGTTATGATCAGACAATTTACAATACTGTTTCTTTACTGTGACTTCAGATCTGGATTCTTCTTACTTAATATCTTGTATATGAAGAGATGATTTAGTCCGTTTACTTACGAATATATTAATATTATCATTAAGGTTAATGATTATCATTAAGTTAGTAATACTGACCTTCTTTGTGCCACTTCTAATGTTCTGTACATGCATTAAAGTATGTACAGGATAAAGGAAAATCAGTTTTATAGAGTATATTGAAATAAAGAACGTGAATCAATTCCATATGTGCTGTCTTTAAATACATGCAACTTAGTCTTGCAGAGCTCTTGATTTTACTTTTGTTTGCTACCATAAACATAAAAGTGATGCTGGAAGTTATTTCTGGGTTTTGTTGTTTTCCTTTCCTCCTTGGCAGACCGACCAGTGACCTACCTGTACAACACTCTTCACTATTATGAGGGGCATCTCAGAGAGCGCACAAACCTCAAGAGAAAACTCGTTCATGCCATAATTGGCTCTCTCAAAGATAATCGTCCACTTGGCTGGTGTCTGAGTGACACTTACCTCAAATGTGCCATGAATCCCCGAGAAGAGAATCCATGGGTTCCTGATGATGCTTACTATTGCAAGCTCATTGGAAGACTAGTAGACAATATCCTTCTAAAAGTTTGTATTAAGTAAGCTGTGACAGTGTCTTACAGCTTCATTTCATCAAAATATAAAGTTCAATTTCTTTATTATTCTAAACAGGGGTTGTGCTGCCCTGGTAGACACCTTAAAAGATATGGTAAAAGTGAAATACAGCTGTATAAATATTTGGCTGTTTAAGCATCACTTAGAAATACAGTTACTGATGTTTATGGTTTCTGAATTGGGTTCTTATTATAAAAAAAAAAGAGCTTGATGCAAAGTGTGAGTGTTAAAAGTTTTTTTCGAAAATAAGATTACTGTTCTCTAATGCCAACTGTTAGCATTATTGAGAATAAAATATTGGGAGCAGTGCCACATTTAAGATGTGGGAATAGCTGGCAAACTAGAGAATAGGAACCTCCTTGGACTTTGGCTTTCTGGAGCAGCTGTATACAAGTAGACCAATTTTCAGGATGTTACGGATTCTTTCACTCCTTTTCCTGAACGTCCCTTTGTGTAATGTGTAACTTAAAATAAGTTTATTGGGTGTCCCCAAAGAAAGCTGAAATTATGTAAGTGCCTGCTTTTATGCAAAATATTAACTCTGGAGACCTTTTCTATGTGTATTTCAAATAAGTTAGTCTTGTTTGGGAAAGTGGAATATTTTCAGAGACTAAGCAGGTGCTCCTTTTGCATAAACTGTCACCCTAGAAGTCTGCTAGAAGATCTTTCAGAGAGGCAAATTAATTAATCTCTGAATATGCAAGTAGAAAATTCCTGTTATTTGTATTTTCTCATCTTGGAAGCAGACAGTGAATGAGATGGTTGGTGTTGTTTTTTCCACCTCCTAATCAAGGAAGTTTATCCTTTGCATGGCCTTGTGTGTAATGTATTTATAGCTATGTATTCACACAGTCCTTCAGTGATTGAGTATTAGCATCTTATATTCATGCTTCTGTATGTATTTTTTTTATGAAATGTGGTTGTTCTACTTGTTTTCAATAACTTTCAATTCAATTTCATGTGT
Source organism: Oreocharis arfaki (assembly GCA_013398015.1). NCBI lineage: Eukaryota > Metazoa > Chordata > Aves > Passeriformes > Paramythiidae > Oreocharis > Oreocharis arfaki. The sequence goes on along the minus strand of VZRR01005165.1, from coordinate 669,582 downwards.
GGTTTATGCATCAGTTTTTAATCACTGTGCTGCTTATACTTGTGTTGGGGCAGCTTTTTTTCCTTAACCATGGCCACCTATGGCAGGCAAATCACCTGGTCCATTTCCAAATTGTGACTGGAGGTTCAATGAGTTTCCTAACCCAGCTGCCCATGCCCTGCATGTTACCTGTGTTGAGCTCATGGCTCTGGCTGTTCCAGGGAAGGAGGTGGGCAATGCTCTGCTGAATGTTGTGCTGAAGAGGTATGTTGGTTTTCTAAAATGGTTTTCTGCAGTATATCATGCATGATTAGAGATTGCTAAGGTAGTCTGTGATACTAATTTTCTTATTTTTAAAAAAAAATTCAAGTGTATATAGGTAGCATTTTATGTATAAAGTATTTTTGGATGACAAACAAGATGACAGGGATCAAGCAGAAAAATCAGGTGTCAGACTCCTATGCTGTAGTGGATTGTGTGCTTCAGGAACGGTTGCTGTGGCATGATGCCCATAGAAGTTAGAGGGAAGTTGTCACACAGGCAAAGATCTGCTGGGTTCAGCAGGAGAGCCTGGAGAAAGTTCTTTCAGCTATGCTGAGACGAGGACATCTCATCAGTTGATATCTCAGCATCTTTGAGTGTAAAGAAAGGGACAGGAATCATTGGCAGGACTCTGAATCTTCCCGATGCTGATGTAGATCAGAGGTACTTTGAAACAGTGATGTGCCAAGGCTGACCTTTTGTCATGATGCATTAAATTTGACTCATAGCTCTGCTTCTTGCACAACCACTGAAAAAAATGGCAGTGAGAGACAGGACCTGATATTCTTGTAGCCATTCAGGTGAGATCACTGGGCAATGACAAGTTGGAATTACTCAGTTTTAGCCTCATTCAGCTTAGTAACATATTATTGTTAGCTCTGTTTGGGGCATATGGAGGGGAAGGGTCGAACAACCCTTAGCACTAAAGCTTAATTTAAAAAGTTTGAAGCCTTTGAAGGATACCTGCTACTAATGCAGAGCACACCCAAATAAATTTTTGCATTTATACCATCTTCTGGGTCTTCTAAATACCTGTATGTGTTTTTGTAGTTCTCTCAACTTTCTTGGCTTAAGTACACCCCGTCTATAGATGCACAAGAATCAGAAATTGCAGTTGTGTATTTTGGAGCTTTAGGTTTCTTTTTGTTGTTTTTTCTTTGTCTCTAGTCAGCCCCTGGTGCCAAGAGAGAACATCACAGCGTGGATGAATGCGATTGGACTGATTATCACAGCCTTACCAGTGAGTCAATGTGTTGTATTTTAAAATAAAAAAACTTACTATTTCATGAAAGATTTATCATCTTTCTAGAATACATTGTAAAAACTTATAGCCAACATCTGTAGATTCCGCAGCAAGCTATTCAGAAGGCTGTATGCATGTTTGAGAAAAATCTACTCCAGCATGGAAAAATTGACCAGGTGTTTTGTTTTTCTAGTATGTTTTGAGGCTAGGATGAAAAGATGCAAATCACTCCTGATTAAATATATAGTTAAATGTGGTGTGTGTAGTATTGAGAACTGGAGCTATGTAATAGGTAGATCTATAAAGGTTCTCATGCAAAGTTATTTTTTGATTAATGCTTGCACTTTCATATCCCATAGTTCTTAAACTATATAAATGAGATGTGGCTAAGATTGCAAAAGGAAATGTGTGCAGTACTGCAGTATCAGTAGAAACTTTGATCTTCTGACTGTCATGACTCTTGGTACCTGACAGACTGCCTGAGTAATTTCGATCTTGCCATACATGTTGCTTATATATGTCACAACTGTCCTTCCTTTGTGACCTCTCTTCTCCAATAAAATGGTTCCTCTTCTTGGAGGGAAGCCAACATGGATTTAATCCTTATTACTTTTATAATGGTTCTTATTATTCCTGTTCCCTCTCCTTGCATCTTCATCTGTATTCCATCTTCATCTATATTCTTTGTCTTTTGTACCTTTTTTTATTTCCTGGTTCCATCTTGGTTTTTTGGTCTGTTTGTGCCTGCACTCAGAAGACTAGAAAATTCTCAGACCTGTTCCACTAAGGCTTTTTGCCTTGTCTCTGCTTCTTTTAGAGACCTTTATATTAGGTGATTAAATAATCAGATTCATGAGATATGTCTTGATAATGCCACACCCTTGAGTGTGCCATACCCACTAACATGGATACTTTCTGTATCATGCGTCTTAAATTTTCACCTTCATCAGACATGGTTATAAACTACCATGTAATTTGTAACAGTTTTATACATGCATATATATATTTATATATACACATTTTAGAAATGCAGTAATAGTAGAAAGAGCTGAGGAAGCATTGTCTTAGGTGATGTTCTTTTTGTAAACAGTTCTGGCTTTTGGGGGCCTTTTTGTTTGCTTAGCTTTTTGTTTTCTTTTCCCTCAGGAGCCATACTGGATTGTTCTCCATGACTGCATTGTGAATGTCATCAACAGTCCCAGCTTGACATCAGAGACAGAGTGGGTTGGTTACCCATTCCAGCTGTTTGACTTCACAGCATGTCACCAGTCTTACTCCGAGATGAGCTGTAGCTACACGTTGGCTTTGGCGCATGCAGTCTGGCATCATTCCAGCATTGGACAGCTTTCTCTCATTCCTAAGTAAGTGTAATGATATTTGATAATGTAATTTGTCTTTTAAATTCCATACATACTGTAGATAACAAAACTCCACCTATAGCACTTATACCAGCAAATAAATATGTACAGGGGAGCTCCAAAACTTGCCAGATGGATCACGAGGTTTTTTCCAGCTCCCTCATCCACTGACATAACTCTTGTCTGTAGGCTTTAGGGCTGTTGTGTGGTGTGACTGCCTTTAATAAGCCTTTTTTAATCTTGATTAGCTTTTATGCTCTTATAAACTTGAATTTTTCTTAATGCATGGACTACAGCATGTTCCTAAAGCATCAACTGTAGCAGTAAATATTATCCTTAATTCTAGTACTGCCTTGAAATAACATTTGAAATAGTTATATTTGCAGAGGCACTCTGTTTTTTCGAAATAAAGGTCTAAATCTGTCAGAGAGAATGCGATGTTTTGACTAGAATTTGGTGAAAGAAATAAAAAACCCCAAATAACCAAACAGTTGATGTCATAAATGTCTTGACATACTACAGGTTTCTCACAGAAGCGTTGATACCCATAGTGAAAACAGAGTTCCAGTTGCTCTATGTTTACCACCTCGTGGGTCCTTTCCTGCAACGGTTCCAGCAGGAGAGGACACGGTGCATGATAGAGGTAAAGTCTGGCTTGTGGTTTGCTTTATACTGTATAGATCATTTTACCTTTGCAATTATCTTATGAAGAAGAATGGGATAGAAATCTTTAATAAATATTCAGAATTAAATTCTATACAAATTAAACAGTAATTGCAAGGATCTGAATTGCTGAATTGGTATTCAGGTTGCCCCATTAACTGAAATCTTGTTGGATAAAATACCTAGTACATTTTTTTAAGCAAGAAAAGAAATAAAACCCCAGAAGTATCAAGCAATAGATGCTTTCTTTGGCTCTCAAACTACTTGCAAAATATACATCAAACTTACTGCCTGGAAGGGGGAGTATGCAAGAGGTGAATTGTGAGGATGGAGGAACATGAAGTGTTTCTTACATTCATGTAATTGTGGATGATGGTAGGGGAGGAAAAAAGATATGGAGCTGGCCAGTAGGTAGATGAGCTGAAACTGTCAGATAGCAGAGACGCTGCTACAAAGAAGAGCTTAACTTGGGAATAATTTAGTTACGCTTAATTGGATGACTTAGACCCATCTGTCTGTCCCTGTTAGAAAGTAAATTCTTAGAAGTCACAGCTACTTAAAAAGCAGTAAATATTTATTATATTGTTTAGCTGTATTTTTACTCTAAAGCATTTTAAAACCTGTTTTCATTTGGGCTTCTCTTTGTGTCCTTGGAAACAGATTGGAGTGGCCTTTTATGAAATGCTCCTGAATGCAGACCGGTACAGCTCCCACCTGAACTACATGGATCCCATATGTGATTTCTTGTATCACATGAAATACATGTTTACAGGTGACAGTGTGAAGGACCAAGTGAGTAAACAGTAGATACTGATACTTTAGTTATCTTTAGTTATCATGTAGTAATTTAGTCTTTTTGTGAGCTATTTTTCGTAAGTAGCAGTACAACAAACTGCTTAACAGTGGATTAATCTGTGTATACAAATTAGGAAGTGCATGCACTTTTACACATTTAAAAGCTTTAGATGGAGTAGACTAGATATCTCAGATTGCAAGATTAATTTATGTAGTCTGAAATTTAAGATACAGCTTCAGGGTGCTTTAAATACTATTATTAGAGCTATCACTAGAAATAAAGCTATTGGATGTTTCGTAACAGTCTATTTCTCTAAAGTTTTACTTAATTTCTGATTCACTAGTGTAACTTGACCTGTCACAAAATGGAGATTTCATTCATGTTCAATGAAAAATCATTCACCCAATTTATCCCTCATTTATAACAGTATGCACTTTAAAAAGTGTAATTGTGTGACTTGTTTTACGAAGCTTCGGTGCGCAACTCTTGCAACAGAGACAGTTTTTTAAGATTGGTTATCAGAAAAGGTCCAAAAGTCGGCATTTTTAATAAAATAGAATGTAAAGACCTCTATTTACTGTATCTTTTCCATTTTTTTCTTGTGCTAAGGGGATGTTTGTATACAGTATGTAAAAATACTCCTGTTTTTTACTGAATGCATTATTTCTTTTTTTAAAACAGGTTGAGAAGATAATTTGTAATCTGAGGCCAGCTTTGAAACTTCGGCTGCGCTTCATAACACACATCAGCAAAATGGAGCCGGCTGCTGTTTCACAGCAGCCCCTCAGCAATGGGTCCCCAGCACAACAGCCCAGCCAAGTGCCCGTCAACGTGGCTTTGCCAGTAACCCAGTGAAATGAAGTGCTGGGCTGACCTTAGTGTGAAGGCTTCCTCCTCTTACTGACCAAGGTGAAGTAGCATCTGATCTGAGATCTGAGGTGCTTTATAAAAGGACAGAGAACCACGTACAGACTTCTGCTTTGATTTGTTTTGCATCATGAAGCTGCCTGGCTCTGTGCATGCCAGTCTTCTTAGCTATTTATACTAGACTCTAGATGAGGGATATGTTCCCTTTCTCTGAAAGCACTGAGTAAAGGTCCTCTGCAATCAAATACGTGGATTTCTGAAGAGTTCACCGTATTCTGCTCCCTATCCTGGGTTGAGTCATCTGGATTTTTCCTTTTTCCTGCCTGTGATATGAGAGGACTCTGTGTATGTAAAATGGCCTTTTAAATTTTGTGTTCCGCCTTATTAAAATTTCTATTTTTTCATCCAACAGAAGAATTTAAATTCTTTTTGTCTTTTGGGCAGACAGTTAAAGCCCTTATAGAGAATCGCTCCTAGACAGAGAGATAGCATTGTTGCAGATTGACACTAAGAATCAGGCATGGACGCCGGTTTTATACATATGCCAAGGTCTCGGGCCAACGGGCAAAAAGTTTGGACTTCGTTTATTCTTACACTTATATACATATGTACAGACAATCAACAATTGGATGAAGAGGTTAAGCTTCTCTAAATTGATAGGATATAAATTCAGTCTATCACTTTCTTCTGCTTCCGGAGAAGGAATGCGAAACAGTTCTGAAAATACAGCTTAGAAAACATTCGTTACAAAAACATGGGCATTGTTTATCTTACAACTTACGAGAAAGTTTTTCACTGCTAACGCGAACAAGGCATGCAGTGAAAAACCAGGGCAACATAGCATCAATTTTATTGAGTTAATTACGACATCTTTCCAAAGAGTAAGAATGAACCTTTGAAAATATTTGTAAATTATGTGTGTACAGATTTCATTAAACACGCCTCAATGGGTTTGATGTAGTGTCAGTTACTAGACTGTTGGATTACACCCCGGAGGCTGTCTCCAATGAATCTGTTGGAAGTCTGCATATTCACTTCAAGCTGCGCTGTTTCATGTTTGATCTTTCCTACTTGGAAAATGGTGTAGTTTTTATTAAGTCAGTCCCATGAATTTTACTGATCTTACTCTATTTTGCATTTATATAATATTCTGCTTTGGGCTTTATGTGTACTGGGCTCAGGAGGGTTTGGTAACGAGTTGAAAGGCTCAATGTTTTGTAAATACTCATCTTTTTGGACAGATTTTTAATTAAAACCAGTTTAAAAGTCCAGATCAGTATTGTTAAGTTTATTTATTTTCTATACCCATTGCCTTAAAAATAAGGATTGACCATAGCAAGGATACTTCATGTCTCAAGTTCTCTATCAGCTTTACATTAATGACAGTTTTAGCATGTTACAAATAGAGTCCAGATTAATAAGATCAGGTCTGATCTGATTTACATCTCTCTAAAAATGTAACAGTTATGAAAAGAAGTTGCTGACTCAATGGGTGGAAGTTTTTTTGTCTGCTTTTTTTGCTGTTCTTGTGCCTGGATCCTAAATTCTGGCAAGTATAATTTGAGTAGCAGAACTGTGAGTGCTCGTTAATGGGCTTGTAGTCTGAGAGAAAACCACATTTATGTGTTTATACTGTATCCTGGCAGTGGTCACAAGTGGTGTTCCCCGAGGCTCAGTGTTGGGGCTAGTCCTGCTTAATGTCTATCAGTAATCTGGACAAAGGGATTGAGGCCACCTTCAGTCAGGTTACAGATGACACGAAGTTAAGGGGGAGTACTGACGTTCTGGAGGGCAGGAAGGCTCTGCAGGAGGATCTGGGCAGGCTGAATCCGNGAGTACTGACGTTCTGGAGGGCAGGAAGGCTCTGCAGGAGGATCTGGGCAGGCTGACTGAATCCATGGTCTGAAGCCAACTGTATGAGGTTCAGCAAGGCCAAGTGCCACGTCCTGCCCTTGGGTCACAACAACCCCTGGCAGTGTTGGGGGCAGAGTGGCTGGAAAGCTGCTCTGCTAAAAAGGACCTGGGCTTGCTGGTGACAGCAGCTGAACATAAGCCATCAGTGTGGCCAGGTGGCCAAGGAGGCCAATGGCATCCTGGCCTGGATCAGGAATAGTGTGGCCAGCAGGACTTGGCAGAATACCGGGATCTTACTCAGCACTGGTGAGATCACACCTCAAATCCTGTGTTTGGTTCTAGGTCCCTCCCTACAAGACGGAGATTGAGGTGCTGGAGTGTGTCCAGAGAAGGACAACAGAGCTGGGGAAAGGTCTGGAGTTGTACAAAGAGCAGCTGAGGGAGCTGGAGTTGTTAACTTGGACAAGAGGAGGCTCAGGGGAGACCTCGCTGCTCTCTGCAACTGCCTGAAAGGATGATGTAGTGTGGTGGGGGTCAGTCTTTTCTCCCAAGTAACAAGTGACAGGACAAGAGGAAATGGCCTCAAGTTGTGCCAGGAGAGGTTTAGATTTGTTATTAGGAAAAAGTCCTTTGCTGGAGGGTTGTTCATGCACTGAAATACACTGCTCAATGGAATCACCATCACTGAAGTGTTCAGTAAGCGCATGGATGTGGCACTTGGAGATGTGGTTTAGAGGTGAACACAGAGGTGCTTAGTCAAAGGTTGGACTTGATGATCTTAGAGGTCTTTTCACCCCTTAATAATTCTATGATTCTGTGTTTGGTTTTAAACATCTTCTATTCCATTCCGGAGTCAAGTCACTCTAGCGCCATTGGGCTTGGTTTTGATAACAAGACAAACAAATAATAGTTGGTCAAATAGTTGGTCTCCAAAATCCCAGTGAACTGTTCTGTACAGGCCTTCCCATAGGCTTTCTGGGCAGATCCAAGAAGCAAAATTCTAGTTGTGGGTTTGCAGACTTGCTGGCAGTGGGACTTGTCTTCCTAAGCACTTTTGGAGCACATAAATAGAAAAGCTTGTAGAAAGAGTGTGTTTCATGGCTATTCTGCATGCATATTCTAACTGAGCATCTTTGTGAATTGTCTTATTTCATATTGAAATAGTTTTGGTGCTTTATGTGGCACCTGGAGTATCCTCTAATATTTAAACTAGCACCTGTTTTCAGTCACAGGGATTCCAGAGGGAGTATTGAGGAAGGTGGGTGACTTCTTCAGTAGCAAATCCTGAGAGCTGTTGGAATTCTTTAAAGCTCCCTCATTGTGCCCTGTTGTATATATAACATATGTTTTATGTTATATATAATGTGCAGTTATGTTAAGCTGACTGTGGAACACTGGTCTGGCACTGTTGTGATGGGATTTGCCTCAGCTGAACTGGTGCTGGCCAATCATTGGAAAACCTGTGTTTCATCAGTACTGGACTAGATCTGAGCTTTTGTACCAGAGCTTAAAGGCTGTGCGTCCCTCTAATGGTGCTGTGAATTGGGACCCTTGCTCACCTAGCAGGATTGGGGATTTACATATTCTATACATTGTAAAATGCAAAGGAAGACCATCTGTTCTCCCAGCATGCACACTCTTTCTCTGCAAAACTCACCAAGTTTCTGAAGTTGCTAACCCTCACTAGCTGAAATAATATCTCTTCTGCAATCATCTACATTTGCATTTTCAGCAGCAGTAGTGGTCTAAAAATCAATTCTTATTGATGCTTGCTTTGAGTTAAACGTCTTGTCCTTTAAAATCCAGCTAACTAAATTCCCTTTCTAAAGTGCTAGCACAGCAAGACAAAATTCTAGTGTAATTTCAGACATATGTTTGTTATTGATTATGGCTGTCATATGGCTGGGTTTTAAAATTCAAAATATGTCAGCCAAAATCTGTCTGTCTGCTGGAACTCAAAATGGTTGAGAGTAGTGAGGAGAAACGAAAGTCTGAGTTTTAGGGTTAGACTTTCAGTTTTTGTTTGGTAGCCAAACCAAATTGCAGGTAGCCACTATGGAAGAGACACGGTAGTACCAGGCTTCCTCCATCTCCTCTGACTCTCACAGAGAGTATTGATTATGTAGGACTTGAAAGTCTATTATAAGGTGACTGGCTGAGTCAATAGATTCCTAAACATAAAAAAAAAAAAAAAAAAATTTAAAAAAAAAAATTGGGGCAGGAAAAATTTGAATTCCCTTTTTAACCACCAGAGGGAGATTTCTTCAAAAAATATAATCTGATCTTCAGCTGTTTCTGAGTATAATGCGACATTCTGAACACTCAGATCATCACTGGATCTACCAACACTTTTATCCAAGATTTGACAACATAGAGGCCACATTACACCATTGTCCTTGATGTTTGAAATATGTTTTATTTATCTTCCTCAAAGGCTTGCTGGAAGACCCCAGAGAGCTATGGGATTTGTAAAGTCTTCCAAACAAATAGGAAGATTTTTAGTCTTTCAGAATTGCTTTAGATTTTTTTTTGTAAAGGCAATCACTTGATTCATGCAACAGCCACCAGAGTTGATGACAGATTTTTGTACTTGATTACTTAAAAAAAAAAAAAATCAGCAGATAAGAACCACGTATTTGAGTTTGGTTTTTAATGCGATGGCTTTTTAGGACGTAAATGGATACCTGTGGCTTGGCAGGCTGTACCTGAAATCATGCAGCCTTTTCTGGAAGTGAACCAAGCAACAGTAATATCCCTGCAACTCTGAAAGGCGGTGAATATTTTTGGCTTTCCCTGTGCCTTTGTTACAAGCACAGTAGTGATTCTTTTTCTGGTTCAGGATCCAGAAAGCCAACATGGAGAGGTTCCCATCCAACCCCCCTATATATTCACCTGTGCACCTGCTGTTAGCCGTGATCAGGGGGATACCACTGTGATTCTCCATCCGATCTCAGAATCATTTCAATTAAAAGTGAGGTCTTTGTTCGAGGGGGTGGGGGTGGTCTTTTTTTTCTTGATTTCTTTTCTTTTTTCCCTTTTTCTTTCCCTCCCCCATATATCTGTTCTGTATAAGCTCTCGTGAGCTGTGCTGCTGTTCAGGTCTGTTCAGGTCTTCACCTCATTAATGTTTCACACAGAGACCACTCCATGACTTGGTGGTGTGCATCTGATGTCAGATTCAATAGGAATGAGGTAAGTGGGCACCTTCTGATATTTTTCTCCTGAAATGTGAGGGAATCCTGTGTCCTGGTGAGAGGAACGTGGTCAGTTCCTGTCAGCCATCAAAGGCAGAGGATCTATAATTCTGTCTCAACCCTGTTTCAGCCCTGAGCAGGCCCAGGCTGCTTTACAGTTTAATTTTTAATTGAAAGGCCGAAAAGTCCCTGCATCTAATTGCCCCCACATCAGTGCTACGTGGGAACTCTTAAGCAACCCAGGTACCTTTGAAGCAAAAGGCTTCAAAGTGCTACATTAAGGAGGAGAGGCTGAGGGAGGCCACGCAGCCAAAGGAAAAAACCCCAACATTCTTAAATTGTTCCTAGGTATATAATTTACATGTTGTGTGAGGCTCTGATCATACTGTTGTTCTAAAAAAAAATTGAAAGTTTGATGTTCCGGATTTAAAGTGGGACTCCATTATTGATTTAGCTCTGCTCAGCCTATAGTGAAATCAGCCTGCACATCTAGAAGAGCCATTCTCAAAGTTGCTGTCTCTCAGGTGCAATTTCTTCATCAAATGTACAAAACAAGTTTCATATGCTTCATGTTTTTATGATCCTGCTGATGGGATGTAATATCTAGTGATCTCTAGGGCATCTCTCATACTGCAAAACAAGCATGGGGAGGACATTCAAGTGTCTGTGAGTTATGTCTCACATCATTATAAACAGATGACTGGTGACTATGAACAGTGGGAAATGAGCAGACAGAAAGCAGTCTGACAGTCCTGTGTAACATTTGTACTGAGGTACAAGTGGCCTGTTCCACGCTGATTTGAAGACTGTATCTGTCATGACATCAACAGCAGGTATATTTAAAATTAGTAAAGTTCTACTGAAAGTTGTATGAAATACAATTAGCATGTTCTGTGGGAAATGACAGCATAGCATTATCTGTATGATTTGAGAGGAGTTGAGAAATTCAGTGTCAATTCCTACTGCAGCTATAGCACAAGGCATGCAATTATTTAGTAAATATGTCAAAGTCAAGAGCACAAAAAAGGTCCTGAATGAGCCAGTCCTGAGTGAGCCAGTCCCTGCACTGGTGAACTTTCAACCTAGAAATGACACTACGCAGAAAGAGAAAAATTGCATAGCTGAGGAAGAAAAAATCTGTTGGGTTTTCTTATTAGAATATCAGTTTTCCTGTAAGTGCTGCAAAAGCAGGATCTATGTGTGATATTTTTGAATGAATTTATGGAGGTGTTTGGCAGATGAAGAAAGGCTTTAAGAGGTGAGGATGAGATGAACACGAGAATGGAAAACTGTTAATGTTCTCTGAAGGGTTGTGAGGTTGGGTTCTCTAAGAAAATCCTCATGGGCTCTTTCCTTCCTTGATGCTGTTTCTGCTAAGATGTAATTGAGCAGAAAGGAGTCCTGGCGGTAGCTTATCCCATCAGTATCTTTTCTGTTGTGGGTTCATATTATCAAGCCCCAGCTGAACCAGCCTTTAAGGGCTCTTACAGGAGTAATTCCCCCATTTTTTTGCTGTCTTTCTTTAAAAGGCTAAATAAAATGGTTAGAGAAGTGCGGATTGACTCCATGCATAATAGCAGAGCAGATTGTCACCCGCCTTCAGCAGGCACTGAGCCCCTTCAGCAGCAGCAGTGCTCTGACCATAGATAGAAAGGGGAAAGTCAGAGAATGTATCCTTTCTACCACTGCAGAATTGGCATTGTTCTGTGAGTGAAACCATGTTAAACTACATGATAAAAAGTATTCAGCAGCTGCACTATCTTCTACTTCTCCCTTCCCACCTATTCTATTCATTAGTGCCCCCAGTCACTCCTCTCCTCCCTAATTGCAGAACTACCCTGTGAAAATAAAAATTACTTTTCTCTTTTGGGAATGAATCCTGTCTGGAATCTGGCATAGGAGAGGCTGGACGAGCACCAGGGCTTGGGGGAAGACCAGCATCACGAGCATCTCCCAGCTTCCATGCTGCAGGAGGCGCAGCTTGTGATGAAGGCGCTGGTGGAGGACAACATCCTGAGTGTGGAGCAGGAATGTCTAGGCTACTTAGCAGCTTTAGAAGGGAGGGGGGACACCCTGTGAGGCTGGAAAGGAAGGTGTGGGTGCAGTGCTGATCTAACTAAGCCACAGCACAGACTGGTGCTGGTGGAATTGCAAAGGACCAAGCCCACGCTGGTAACAGGTCCCTCGGCCTGCACGCGCCCACGCTCTGGAAGTGCAGGTCACACATCAGCCCTGTTACCTCCTCTTCTTTGATGGCTTTGTGCCTGTTTTCCTCATGAGAGCTTGCCTTGTGAATCAGATATTTCCAGAGAAATTCTAGGAGCAGCTGAAAACAGAGTCTTTACAGTCTTTTTCCTACCTGTGATCTCAGATTGAAACTTGTGATGCCTTGGAAGTACCATGGCCTTCCCGAGTACAAGACAGGATGGATTTCACCCTCCTGCTATCTGCAGGCTGTTGGCCCCTGCTGTGTTTGTCCCTCAGAGGGGCCTGGGTGTAGGTGCAGGGAAGTGGGCGCTGAGGGCTGACATGTTGCAGGTCAAGCTGAATTTCAACAGTACACTACAAAGCCTTTCTGAGCCTTCCACCTCTGGAATTAAAGGAGCAACTGAGGGAAGCCTGAACAGCCCCCAGATGTTGTCTGGAGTTCTGTGGGCCTCAAATTTAACATGTCAAAAGCACTGTATGTGCTGTACCTAGCTGAAGAAGCAGCCTCAAATAAGATTATTTTAATATGTTATGGCACACAGCTGCCTATTTCCACTCTTCAAGTGGAGAATTTTAAACTCTCTTTATTCATTAGGATGAGTAAAACTCCCACACTACAGATGGGAGAGAACAGCCACCATAGTAATTTCACTTTAACTTCCCCTTTTTTCTTAATAAAAAGGCATCTTCTAATATTTAGATTCACGTTTGCATATTTTAATAGCTGGTTTTGACATCTGCAAGGTTTGAGGCTTGGAGAAATAAGCCAAAAGTGCGGAGCAGGATGAGACAGCACCAAGGAGCCCAATTGTCCTGAACACTGGGCAAAATTAACTTCTCATTTTCCCCAATCAACCCCTGTGTTAAGTCCAAAGCAAAGACAATCCTGGAAGTTCAAAAAAAAGTCTATCCTGAAAGAAATATTTATAAAAACTCCTTCTCCTCCCCCTATAAAATAGTGTGGCTAAGAGTGTTCCGTATTTTCCATGAAGCTCTGGGGATTTTTTGTGCAAAAGGAACCAGCAGCCTTGAAGAAAGGTCACAGCCGGTGGCAACTTCATCATTTGCAGCCTCACACACTCTGAGCAAAAGTGTTTCTAGATTGGTCTGACAAAAGCTGGAGATGCTGTTTCCTGTCCCTTGGAAAGAGGAGCTCCAATTACTCTGGCTCACTGCTTCAACTTGACTCTCATCACGACACCTGCAACCACCTGAGGTGAAATTGCTCTAAGGAGGAATTTGTTTTTTCTTTCCATCCATGGGAAAAACAAAAGCACAAATCCAGCCGAAGCCAGTACTGCTTTCTTGCCCTTGAGCTTTTTTGCTGGGCAGCAATTGTTCCCCAGTTTTCTTAGACTATCTCTCTGCAGTCTGTCATATGACTGAAATGCCACTTTAGCAGATTTTAAGAAATACGTGTTTCCATGACATACAATGCTGGGCAGCACCTCTTTAGTATCTTTGAAGGAAAAAAGCATTCACAGAATATGATTCATGTTGCTATTTATAATTCAGGTCAAATTTTTTTCTGTCTTTTCCTTTTTCTTTTTCCCCCTCAACAGCTTCATTTTACAGCAGACTTAGGCATCTGCTTAAGACGGATAACCCTTGACAGATAACAGCTCTGTCACCTCTGCACTCTGGCAACTATTTCAGATTCCCTTTGAGATTTCCTTGGGGTTTTTCCTATTTTTTTTTTCCACTTAGCATTTTCTGTAGGAAAAGACTCACAAAATCAAGGCCAGAGGGCTTTCATGATTCCCCACAGCATTGCTACTCATCTGAGAAAAATTCCTGTGCTTCAGTGTTTGCAAGAAGCTCTGTCCCAGACGTGGGGCACAAGTGAGCAAGCACACCCTGGTAAGGCTCTGCAGAGCAGGGACACGTGCCACCTTTCCATGTCTGGCTTCCCAAGCTCGCCTGCATTCGGATCCGGCACCCCTGAGCTTTCTCCTCTCTCACTCTGCGAGCTACTGGAGAGACTCCAGACCAGCCCATGAAGGGTGGCCATATCATCCATGAGCCACTGCAATGCAGTTTCCTGGTTTTCTGCAGCCTCCATGCTGGCATTATCCCATTTCTTTCACTTTTCCATGCTCCCACTCTCACTGCCGTCATCACAGCTTTCCCCTGCAGAACCTCAGTGGCCACCAACCACAACTTCCACTGGATTCAACCTCCTCCAGCTCTGAGCTGCTCACCCCTGTGAACATGGGAAGCAGCCAAGAGCTGAGAATGTGTATTGCAAATAGTAGTAACCATTTGGTGAAGTCTTGGGACTTTCTGTCTTTAAAAGAGGGCAAGAGAAATTACAACAATCAAGAAAATAATAGATGCATTAACTGTAATTTCTCCCATTATTATTTTCAGAGAAAATATAAAAATCCCTTGAGAATTCTGCAAAAATGCAATGACCCATATTTGTCAACTTTAATGTAAATTATTTATTTAGTTGGTTTTTTTCCTCTCTCATTCACTATAACGTGTGAGTAGGATCAGGATATTTGCCACCTGCAAAGGAATGTCACTATTTCGTTTTCCATAGCTTTCTGAGAGATGTGCTATATCACATGAGCAGTGGCAGAGGTCCAACCTCCCAGTCTGCAAAGAGTTTTATTGAGTGTGTTGATCATGCTCTCACCTCTCTCAGAGGCAGTTTGGGCCACCTCTTTCTTCTCTTCAAAATGAGCACTCTCACCAGAATGGAAATAACAGAGTGCGATAATTATACTCTCTTTTTCTCTCAGTGCGTGGAATTAACACAGGAGAAGATGCTGGCTTGAGCACATTTCCAGCCAGTGTGCAAGCAGAAGCTGCAGCACTGCAAGCTGTTTATATAAAACAGATTTATATATGAACATTCCTGGTCTGGGCCTTACGTTGGAAACTGTATGCAGGGTGTTCAAGTTGTCCTGCACAGGAGGCTTTTCTAGTGTTGTATCCCAGAATACTGGTACAGCCCTTAGGATAATCCTTGCTCTAGCAACTCCCCAACGTTTGGACTCATGCAAGAAAGTCTTGAAGCAAAGAGATTGATCAGAAGTCTGTTCCTTTGGGTCCTCTGTCAAACTTCAGTGAAGCCCAGGAAAACCTTGCCATCACTTCACGGGGATCAGGATCTGGGATTTGCCCTTCTCAGACTGGCACACACAGCCCAGGCACCAGGTTTGCCAGCTGGGGTTGCTCAGCAGCTACCTGCAATTAAGTGAGGGCCCAAAGCAGGTTATGTGGAATAAATGATTGATTTAAAGCTTTCCAAGTGTGCATTACATCAGCCTTAAGCATTTAACCTGTGTTTCTATATACCTACTTGTTTTAGACTAAGGTGTTAGAGCATACAGTATTCAGATAACTCAAGGAAAATGTAAGATAGATTGTTGTATGAATTAAAAAGAGAGATGGTCTCCTAAAGCATGTGCAATGCTTCTGAAGTAGCATCCTGTGTCAACCCTGTTAGAGGAAAGAAAACCCTTTGAAGTGGATGGGGGACCATAAAAATCGAATTTCTGTGAACTGTCAGCAAACTATTTCTTCTACTCCAGTAGATGACATGCTAACAAAGCTTGT
This sequence comes from Oreocharis arfaki, assembly GCA_013398015.1. Classification (NCBI taxonomy): domain Eukaryota; kingdom Metazoa; phylum Chordata; class Aves; order Passeriformes; family Paramythiidae; genus Oreocharis; species Oreocharis arfaki. The sequence continues at coordinate 653,811 of VZRR01005165.1, read as the reverse complement.
TTTAACAAACATTTCATCTTGCTTAATAAATTATAAAAGGCAGCTTGCAAATGGCACATTTCATTCGCAGTGACATAAATCCCAAACAGATTTTTCAGCAGTGTTACGAATTATATAAAGTGATTTATAGGTTTCCTTGGCATCAGTTGTCTATCTTTTTCCCTGAAATTAGACAAACTAAAAGATAGAAAAGTAGGACAGCATTAAAAAAGCATTAAGATTAAACATTACAGAGTGGGAGTATTTGAGAAATTAAAGTATAAAATGATGACAAACAAGCAAGGCTCATGGCTGAGGTATGGGAAGAAACTGCAGGTTTGTCTTCCTGCTCTGACACGGTCTTCCCAAGATCTTAGACAAAGCCCTGGAATTCACTATTAAAACTTGGCAAATGGTGCTTCCCTACCTCCTGGTTGGACCATGGAGGCTGTAAAGTACTCGTGTAAACAGCAGTACGTAGGGCCATGTGATGGCCATGGAGAAATAACAGGGAAAATCATGAAATAACTGCTAAGTGCATCCTTCCCCTTGAGCCTGGTGCTGTCCTCTTTGGCTTCTGCAGAGGTTCTCAGACTTGTGCTCCTGTGCTGTGTCACTTTCAGCTGCTGCCCCAGTTTCTGCCTGTTACAGAAAAGTTTCTGTTGTCTGTTGTACCTGAAATCATGGCTTAAGTGCTCCACACCAAATCTCCCACAATTCAGGTAGGTCAAAATCTAAAACAACCATCAAGACAGAGGTGGGTTTTGTTTTCTCCTGAGGAAGAAGAGGAGAAAAAGAAGTTTCAGATAGAGACATAAGCATTCAAATGACAGGATCGTATTTTTTCTACAGCTTTTTTGCACACCCCTTGTTCATCTAAGTGAGTGACATTTCCTGCTGAAATCACTGTCCACAATCCTATTTATCACCCCCAGGACATGTCCCACCCTCTCCAGCCTCAGGCTGTGACAAGGAACCTCACTCAGCAAGATGAGATGCATGATGAGCTCCTGCTTCATTCTTGAGCTTTTCATTCTGCAGCCAGGTGACAGAGAAAAGACAAAAAAATTAATGGCGGTGTGCAATGGGAAGACTGTTGACAACAGCCAAACAATTAAATTCATCCCTGTAGTAACTTAATCAAACCCCTCCATCTGAAACTGTCAGAAAGAATTTGTGCAGAACAGAGCTAAGAACTTGTTTATAGCAGAGTTTGTGCTGCTCAGCAAGGCTGGTGTGTCAGAGTGGTGCAACTCCATAGCTCATGTAGTGGTTGATATATGACGCCCCTTGTTAAGCTCTTCCACCTTGCAGCGAGGTTGCTGTCCTTGTCCTTCCACTGTCCTTGTCCTTCCATGTGCTGTGCCAAGGGCTTTTTAGCTTCTTTAACCTCATTGTTTACAAAGTGGCAAAGCAACAGTACAGCTATAAATGAGGGAAAAATGGACCCTTATAATTTTCTCAGCTCTGTATTGAGCTGTTTTTCCTGTGAACAGCACCTCTGTGGTACTACCAGGAGTCCAGTGAGCAGGATGAACAAGCAGTCAGATACAGTCTGGGAGCATGGGTAGGCTGTGACTTAACACCGCTCTGTAGTCCCTGCCTGGTGTCAGGCATGGGGACAGTGTGATGGCCCTGGCTGCTGCTAAACGAGTCATGATTGGACAACATGGATACCTACTGTTCTTTCCACACAGTAACATGGATATTTAATGGATAATAATAGTTCTTCTCATTTTCTCACCATGCATGATGGTGAAGAAGCAAATCAGGGGAGGATCTGTCCACCTGAGCCTAAGAGGTAGCAGGGATCATGCTCTAGGTTGCACTGTCCCTGTTTCTCACACCAGTGTTTTTTTCTGGGAAAGTATTTCCCTGCTGAGCCCTGGGAAAAAAAAAGGCAAATCTAACACTTAAAGCAAAGTTACCCCTTAAAGCAAAAGGTGGGATGAAGGCCCTTACCTTTGCCCTTTCCTTTCTCTCTCTCCTTCTCCTTCCCCCTACCCAGCTAGAGCTCACGTTTTTCCCACACGCAGATAAGCAAGACCACAGTGAGTTGAAAAGCATCACTTCTGATCACATGCAGAGCTGTCTTTATTTCCCCAGAGTTTGTCATCTCACTGTTACCAGGTGTTTAGAAACAGGTATTGATGGGAATTTGTTCTCAGAAACTCTGGTGCAGAGAAATTTTCTAATCTATCGGCTGTCCTCCTCCTCCTCCTTTCCTCCTCTCCCTTTCATGACAAAGACATTTCCATTACTCTTCTGAACATTTGGGAGAAGAGTTCATTTGCAGAGTGTTGTAGAGCCTTGCCAACGTGACAGCTTCCAAAACAGCAGCTACTCATATCCGCAGGTAGTGGAGGGAAAAGAGTTTTGAGAGGTGTCATACAAATTTTGAGTGGAGGTTCAGGAATGTGTGAAGGAAGACAGATAACATACCGGTGCTTTAGAAGCCCCAGTAGTCACACAGAAATATTATGTTCAGCTTTGCTATTCCCCTCAGTTTACAAGTGAGATATTAAACTATCTTTCAACTGCAACTGATGCTCATACTAAAAGATAATTTTACATTGGCCAAATTCCCTACATATTTAGTCTGTTTGTCCATTGTGTCTCATTATGTACAAGGTCTAAAATTCCCTGGGACGGAAATTCTTTTTCTTATTGCATCTGTTCTCAGTAACTTGTAAAGCAGAGCTTTAATTCCCCTCAGCAGAGCTTTTAGACAGAGCTATGCTGCAGCATTAGGTGCTTGAAAACCCCAGACCTTCAAAGACGTAAAAATATGCAGATTCTGACATTTCCCTTTCCTTGAGATGTCTGCACAGCACCTCTCAAAAGCTTTGCTTGTCTTGCCGAGAATGCTATGAAATAGTCCTCTGCTGTTCATGCTTTTGGCTAAGAGCCTTGAAACAAAGTCAATAAATTGTAATTTAGAAGGATCTTTTATAGCTTCCTGAAGAGGGGGGACTAAATCCAGGTACTTATGCTGGCATAGCAGCCTTCCTCATAATGATATTGCTGCCACTTCAATAAAAAATCCTGACTTCCAGAGGAACTGGATTCTGCCACACTAAGAATATTCTAGAAGAATGAAGCTGGGTACATGTTCCACTTCATAAAGCATGCTCTTTCAAGGTGTTATATCCTTGTCATATAAACTCCCAGCAAATTACAGATGTCCATTTAGTCATGTCTTTGTTTTACATATTCCAAAGATCACTCATCCAGTCTTGGGTGTTCACCTTTACACGAAGTAGTGCTGTGGACATAAAAAACCCTGATGTGATAGTGCTTCAAAACCATGTGGAATGGATTTTAGCAAAGTAGAAATGTTGCAAGTATTCAGTAACGTGCAGAATTATTGTAATTATGTGCATTACAGTAAATGAGAACATTTTATAAAAATTCACAAAAGTTGCAAATGAAAAGCTGGAGTTTACTAAAGCAGTGCAGTCCTCACAGTTTTCCTCCAGAAAGGAGGAAAGTCAGACACATGTGTTGAACAGCAGTCAAATTGTGACACAAATGCAAATACCCCATTAAGGTAAGGAAGTATATGACATGCAAGATTTTATGCTCATCAGATGCTTTTCTTGGGTTTATTTTAGCAACAAAGATCAGAGATGTTCCTTCATTTTTTCTCAGCTAGGAAAAGACTATTACAACTTTTCCAACTCCTAGAACACTGTGATAGCACAGTGGGGGATTCATGAGTGCTTTGGTTAGGATTTAGAATCACAAGGAAATAAAAAGGAAAGCAGAAGGTTCTTCTTTGTCAGTGTGGTTTAAAACAAAACAGAAAGGAAGATAAGACATGCTGCTGTTTTCTCCCTCTGCAGAGAGTTTCTCTGTGGTGGCTGAGGGTCAGGAGAGCAAGGTGAGTAGAGCAAACCTAGCAGAGAGCTGGAGATGCTTTGCGATAGCCTGATATTCACCTGAACAGTGTCTGGTCTGCCTAAAATATTTCCCAGGCTGAATGGGCTGTTAGCAGGCAGGACCTTGTCCCTGAGTGGCTCAGGCAGAGGGACAGGCAATGCCTGCCAGTCTCTCCAGGCTAAGACAAGTATGGTGAGATGGCTCCGGGAGAACTGGGGTGAGAAGCCAGAAAAGAGCCAAGTTTGGTGCTGGTGGCTCACACTGCTGCTCCTTGCAGCTTAAACATCGTGTCACAAGTGGCAGAGCCAGGAGGACAAACCTGCAATGCAGCAAACACTGTGGCCACGTCTAGTCACATCCCTGTGACCTGCCACACCTCGGGCTGGTCGGATACCACAGGGCACATTGCCCAGTCCTGCCCAGCAGCGAGGCCACTGTGCCATGCTCAGCATGGTCAGACTGCGTGGGCTTAACCCGCACATCTCACACCTTCCTTATATGAACCAGGAACATTCACCTTCTGCTCTGACAAATGCAATGCGGCTTTACTAGGAGCCTTTTCTGCTGCACTGCCACTGGACATTTCCCATTTCTGTAAACACTCCCCTTGTCAACAGAAAAGCTGTAGAAGGCAGATTATGGAAAAGCTTTGGGAGGGCAAGAGAGATTTCTGGACCCTGTGGTAATATAGCAGGTCCCAAGCCAGTGCCAGAATCACAAAAGTCATCTCTGGAAGAGCTTTTTTTCTTTACCAACAGATGGACCAAAGTCAGAGCTTTTAATGTAGGCTTCTATCAGACTGGGGAAAAAAATCATGATATTAGTGGAACTGAAATCTGTTGAAATACTTTATACTTGTATTTAAATAAATCAGTAATTGCATATTTAATATACACTATTTAATAACTCACTGCATGTAATAATTTAGTAAATACATAAAAACAAAACTGCAATTTAAGAATTTGCTGCTGAAAGTGGTGTTCATCAGGTCCTGTACAGTAATGATTAGTGAATTTTTGTCTAATTTCTCTAAATCTATTTGTACATCACTAATATACAATTTTATATAGCCCTCAATGCTATAGCATACTAGCACCTCAGAAAACTCATCTATACCTATATATATACAGATACAGATGTCAGTTCTGCTTGTACTCGTTCCACCCACAACATAGAGGTGTAAAATCCCTCAACATAAAAAAAGGGACATGGAAACAAAATATTGGAATGAAAACGTCAAAGTATTTCATGTTAATGCTGTTGGACTACAATAGTTTGATGTTTCTTTCAAAACAACAGTTCCTATAGTTTCTAATATAGAATGGAAGCAAAATTTAAAAAAAAACACAATTGAAAGGAATTTAATTGTGCACAACATACTTTGTTTTATCTAAATGAATCGTCGACTTGTTTAGGTTGTTTGCATCTGAGAAGGAAACACTTGGTTTGGTGTGATTAAAGCTGTTTGTTTCCAAGAGGAGGGGGAGGACCGTAGTCTCTAACTGTTCACATGTGGACCTAAACCCCCGCATTTATACACCTGACCCACTTTTACTCCGCGTCCTGTCTTAAAAATTCCAGAAAAGCCTGGTTTAGGTCTCCTGGCCCTCTGGATCTCAATCCTTCCCTGAAGCTCATCCCTTCACTTTGACTCTGCCACGCTTCCCCAGGAGTGTTTCATCTCACCAGCCCTTGGGTAATGGGCCATTAGAAACACGTGAAGTGTCCTTGAGCTAATCGATGGTTACTATCTATGCAGCTTGAGATCACACTGAAGAGTTTATTTGAACACGTTTGTTTGCACAAAATGCATTATTTAACAGAGGTTTCTGTGCATTTTCCCTCATCAGGATCAGCCCCTCCTAAAGCTGCCTGGCGAGGTCGTTTTAGCGTGCAATGTTCTCTCTATGATGAAACATTTTTTCAGGAGGGGCCTTTGTTTGGCTTTTGACATGGAGAAGTAGAACAACAGCAGCACTTCAGCTGCCAATTCAGCTTTAAAAAAAAATACAAAAAAGAAGCTGCCTTATTTTTATCCTTAAATAATTTCAATCACTAATAGAGCAAATCATGTAACAAGCAGCTACCTAGTGAGTGAATTAGCTGTGAATTTTCTAGTTCGAATTCATCAGCAGTCATATCACCAGAAGCCAAAATCGGGAAGAAACTTATTATGTTTGTTGTTCTAATACTCACAGCTTTTGTCTTAAGTGAGAGGGAGCGAAGTTGCCTGACTGACCGACTGATTGCACCACGGTCTGATGGCAGAGGAAAGCCATAATGCTTTTATGGCTGCTTGGGAGATGACAACAAACGCTCTGATGGTGCCATTCCTGTTTGAGCTGGAACATGCAATCACTTCATGCATAGCTACAGAGGGGGAGAATTCCACGTATTTGTTGATAAGGTCCAGCAAAGGCAGGCGGCGCTGGAAGTGTGAGTGTGGAAACATGATACATGCCAGGCAGATAAAGCTTTCGCAGCCCTAATGCTCCCATAGATACTGCATCTGAATAAAGAAAAAGGAATTGACGACAGATGTGTCCCACACAATCCTCATAATAGCTCTTCTTTCTAAACAGATACTTTTTACTATTCTAAAGGGACCCAATAATGTATAAGACTTGCTTTGTTCCAAGGAGCAAATACGCATTTTTAAAGACCGTTCAAAAGGCTCTGCTGGTTCAAGAGGATGGTCTGTCAACAATCCCCTTGGCTCCTTTATTTTTTTATTTTGGAAGTTTCAATAAGAACCAAGGCTAGTTGTGAAAAAGATTTTCTGAGGAAGTTCAGACAGAACTGAGCTATAAACAGTGGTTTTTTGCAAACAATAGTGACAAATATATTTGTTTACTCAGTACCCTTGAGATTGGTGAGATCAGGTGTAAATTGCCTTATTTCCTGAAGAACTTTAGTTCTCTGTTGCCTCTGGTTCGCGGGAGTCTTTCCCCTGGCTCTAGTAGGAGGTAATGCTTGGAGTTAAAAACATTCTCAAAAGTTTCTGTACCCTCCAGCCCGGTGTCCTTACTCATGGGCAATCTGTCTTGCTGCTTCAGCTAAGGGTCAGAGAAGGGGATTTTAATGGGAGAAAACATGTGTAAGAAGTCCAGCACAAAGTGTCCAAAATACAGCAGTACAGGGTAAAATTCAAATTAAAAGTCTGAAATAAGCAACCAGTAATGAGCAGTACTCAGTACTCAGAATTGCAAATTCATGGGGGCAAAGCAAAAAGAGGCTGAAATTAATCCAGCCTGGTATAAGATGCAAAATTGATTTTTCAAGCTATAAATACTTTTTCTGTTTTAGGGTTGAATTTTAAATTACTCAGAAAACACAAGAAAAGGAAAGCACCATCAGTCAGCATTCCTACCTGGTGTGCTCTGTGGGTACACCGGAAACACACCTGTCTGAAATTCTCGTGCGTGTCTTTCTTACAAACAGGAAAAGCTCTCTTTGTGTATTGTGAGTGTATGTGTATATGGGTGTGTTTCTCAAACTGTGTTTATGCCCTCCTTCCAGAGGAACAGCAACTTGGAGACCGTCCTCCGAGGCACCTCTGTGGTCTGGGGTTGCAAAGGCAATGATTCCTGCCCTGAACTTTCCAAGCATCCCCCTTCCTCCTCCTCCAGCTAATCCTTTCCCTTGAAGGGCACAGCACAGAGCTTGGGGTACACCAGAGCAGTATTATAGCTAGCTCTTAATTTCATTTTCTCCCTGATGCAGGTTGTCTGTAATTTAAGCATTGAATGTGAGTCCTGCTATCAATGATTTCTTGCCAATCTGCCTTTAGAAGTTGTCAGGAAAATTAATCCACAAACACCAGAGGTTTATGTCCAAAAAGGAGACAGAGGAGCCCCTTTACTTTATTCGAATAAAGAGAGAGGTCCTGGGGCACTCCCCTGGAGTCTCTCAAATTTTTGGAGGCCGCAGCCTCCTTTTTATCCTATTTTTCCCTAGTTTCCCGACCGCATTTCCGTCTCTCTTTCCCCATCGGCTGAGGTACTCGAGAGGTACAGTCTTCCCGGAATGCCTAACATCTAAAAATTCTCTTCTAATGTATAAGCCCCTCTTGTCAGCAGACCTTTGGTATGTTTGAAGATGCATATCTCTTTTAATTCATCAATCAATGGAATCCTTCCCATTGTCTTCCTTATCTCATTGTGCTAGTCTTGTCTACCCACAGCTTGTTTGTAAAGACAAGTTCTGCATTCCTCTCAAAGTAATAACAAGTAAAATTCAGTCCACCCCTCAATGATGCATGTTTTTTTTCATATCCTCTGTCTGCCTTGATAGTGGGACAAGGAGTCGATACTGTCAATTGTCCTCAGCATATTCTGCCAGTGTTACCCAAGACTTTCGTAATCTGAAACAAGTATTCTTTTCATCTTTATAAAAGATAAGTTATTGTAAAAATGGGTACCTAAACTGTAATAAAAAGTGGAGAGTATCAAGTTCTATATCCTTAGTTCCAGCTGTCAAGGTTTGATAATACCAATATGTAAATGCATGATTCTTCGAAAATTCCTACTGTTGCATGTTTCCGTGCATGCTTTATGTAATCTTTAGATAAATTATTCAATTGAGAACTTTTTATTTCCATTTTATAGAGGGGTCAACTGCTTTCTATTTGTGTAACTGTTTCCCTCTGCAGATGAGAAGAAAATGCAGAGGAATTTATTCTTTACAGAGAACAAATATTAATAGTTTGTGATGAGTTTGGCATGATGGTTGCAACAGAAAAGTATCTGGTAAAAGCTACCTTACAACACACCATTTGTTGTGGATGTTTTCACCGCTTAACATTCACAGTGTGAATTATACTCAATGGGAGACGGGAAGGTTGGTTTCGTTTTGACACCGGCAGTGACTGCTAAGGCGCTGATTAACTAAAAGCAATGGCATAGTTGCTGAGTGAGTCATTAGCATCGTCAGTGAAAAGCATTAATGAGGAGTGGAAAAAACCCAATTGCTTAGAAAAAAAGCACAAAGCACATGATGGAGTATTTTAATTTGTTCAAAAATAGTTTCTGCTCCTCTGCTGGTATAATTAGGGCTTTATTAATTTAGAATGGGAACAGATGAGAACATGAAGCTTTGTGTGTCTGCATCAGCTCAGGCACAGATCATAAGCCTGAAGAGAGAAGACCACCAGGAACCACAAGCATTCAGGGGCAAAGGTTCCTTCACGGTATAGGTTGTGAGAGAAATGAATACCAGCCCCCTCTGAACCGATGTCTACTTCTGCGCCAGATTTTTGCAGCATGCCCATAAGGAGAATGAGCAGACCTCAGACGTGTGACTGTTTAATCATGTTCAGTATAATTTGTTTTCTGTAAGCTTACAATAAGAGCCTACAAGTAATGTGCAAAAGAGGCAAAATCCTATGCCTCTGCATGTAAACGGGAATGGGCATTGGAGTATAATCAGGAGTTCATCCATAATGTACTGATGTTCCCACATCAACTTTAATATATCCATTTTTAGTGCAAACTACCTCCAGAGAAATTCCTCAGACAAAAAGCCATTGAAAATTACAATTAACTCATGTATTGGAATTACTGAGGTCTCTATCAGGCTACAAGTCTGGACCACGGAAATCCAGACTTGGGAATCTAATTTTATTTTTTTAACCTTCAAAAAGTCTGGATCAACATTCCAATATTATCTGCAGGAGTACTGTGTGGAAGTCCAGAAATTAAATTTTTTCTGATTGATTCCACTACACATATTCAAAGAAAATAAACCATAACCTTGTCTAGATCGTCCACTTGCATGTGCTGACACTGAAAGTGACTTGCGTGTTCAACATATCAAGGAATCAGAGAACCATGGAATGGTTTGGGTTGGACAGGGCCTTGAAGATCACCCAGTTTCAACTCCCCTGCCATGGGCAGGGACACCTTTCACTAGACCAGATTACTCAGAAAGGGATCTTAACAATTCATGAACAAAGAATGAAGGTTTATCCGTGAGAGGCTCAGTGTGTCTTGAAACACAGATTCAGAAAAATCACAGAATATTTTAGGTGGGAAGGGATGTCCTCAGGTCCCTTCTACTTTGGTCTTCTGCTTGAGGTCTAGTCAGATCACCTTTTCCAAGGGTTGTGTCCAGTCGGGTCGTCCAAGGACAGAGGCTCTCCAACTTCCCTGGGCCCTGTTCAACTATTGGACCACCCTATTGCCAAAAAAGGTTTTACTGATATCTAGATCTTTACTGATATGAAGAATTTCTCATGTCTTCTGTCTTCTCAGAACTTCTGATCAGGCAGTGGCAGGCAGCCAGAACATCTCCCTTGAACCTTCCCCACAGGCTCTTAAAGAAGTGCAGTGCATTTGACTCCTACAGATCTTCACTGCTTCCTAATATCAGGCAGAGTTCCTTCCTGTGGGTAGCCAGACTGTGACATTACTCATTTCTACCCACTTCTCTCCTCTCTTTGTACCAGGTACCCTGTCTCTCTCTGAAATGCTATTTTAAGAGAATCATGACTTCTAATCTAGTTGCTGGCATAGCTCCCTCTACCCACAGGAAAGCACAGCAGCCGCTGAGACAGGCACAGAAAATCTGTGCCTGCCATTCTCACCCTGTATCCACCTGTGTGCTGGTGTTCCACTCCTGTGCACATGGGGTTAACCTCTGCAGAAAGGCTCCTGTGAACAGAAGTGGGATTTGAGCCCAGCACTTTATGTCCAGACTTAAGAAGCCAAAAATCTCTGTATATTAACTACCATACTGTGTGCATCCAGGTGTGTTGAAATCTCAGCACTGAGATATCACAATATTACTTGAGGATACAACACAAAATAAAAAAGAGGGAAAAATGGGAACAACAATGGATAGATGGAGGCTTGGCATCTGTGGAACTCACTCTTTATTTCTCATTCTCTTCACTAAACAATATCTGGAAATAAAAAGTTGGATAGCCCAACTATTTCCTCACTGATCTTTAATAGAAATACATTTTTTTTACTCATTGTCATAGAATCATAGAATCTAAGGTTGGAAAAGACCTGAAGGATCATCAAGTCCAGCCTTCGACCTAAGTTTAATACTTTAATACCGATTTCAAGGAGATTTGCAGGTGAGTCCAGGCAGAGGTCTTTTTAGGGCCTGTGTAGGCTTGGTTTTCAAAGGTAGTAGAGTAACAGCAAATGAGATTCATGCAGATGCGCGAGGTGGGGCCTTTAGGCAGCATTGCTGATGCCAGAACGACGGGCAATGCAAGCATTTCTTTGATGCTTCAGCTCTGGGCCCACACAGCTGAACTGGGTGTCTGGTCCCTGTGAGTATGGCAGTAATTGGGAAACCTCCAGGCTTCCAAACACAGGATGTTTGCCTTAGGATCTTGTTCTCAGTGCTAGTGTTGCAGTTACATGGCAAGTAGCTGAACTTAGTGTAGGAGATTGGATTAGGTGACCTCCACCCTAAATTTTACTGTGATTCTGTGAATTGCCAGATTAAATGTTAGGACTTTTCCCTTCCCTCTGAAGTTTTCCTTAACTTGGTATTGCAAAGGCTGATGATTCAAGAATGTTGAAGGAATGTTTTAGGCCTAACCTTTCCTGAAGTTCTTGAGGCTTTCATGTCTGATCCAACATTCAGGTTCACGTGGCCCTCGTGGAGCCTTTTGGAAAGCAGCAGTATCATACTTTTAAGGACAGCTCTGTGTAAGGACCCAGGTGGAAGTTAGCACCTATAGTATTCCTGGACAGCAGGACATTGCAGTACCTAATTTTTAGTTTCTCTCTAGGCCAATAAAGTTCTCATCGAATTCACTAGGCAAATTAAATATCTAAGACCTAGTCCAAGATAATACGGCAAGGAAGATGTAAAATAGCTGATGAGTGGTATTTGCAATTCCTCTTTCCATGCAAAATGGTGTAGCTCAAGGCTTGAGGAGCTCTCTGGTGAGCTGCAGAGTATCTCATGGCTGTTATCCACAACTGCGTTGGAGATGTGGGTCTTATGTGATGCAAACAACAAAGAGAATAATCTTGGTCTTCCTGCCTCAGGTGAGACTTCTAATACATAATTAAGGCAGAAAATAGGACAGGATCCCAGCTGTGCAATTGCTCTTGTTCACCAGATGTGACAGAGTGATTATACAAACCCCAGCAGGTCCCATAGCAGGAGCAAGGAGGGAAGGGATCTCCCTGAGAAGGCGGATTTGTGAGGCTTTGACTACCCAGGCAGGAGCCTGGGGAGCTTGTTAGAGGGAGTGCCAAAACCCAAGAATGGGAGACACTTGGAAGGTTGAAGTGATCAAGGTTTTGAAGATTACATACATTTTGGAGACAAGTAGGTAGCTAAATCCATCTATGAAATTGGTCTCCTTTCTTGGAATTGACCCTGTTTATTATATAAATCAATAGATTAATAAACAGAATATTTTTTAAAAATAATACTGCATAGCTCATGGGGCTTCAGGAAAGAAAATCGTCCATTTCAGTCTTTAAATCTTGCATAATTTTAGTTAAATCATATTTAAAATCCATTAATCATTTAACTGCAAGCTTGTCTTTTAAACTGATGGATGTTTTCCAAAATGTAGTACTTTTTAATATTTTTGATATCAAACCCCTCAATCTCAAATACTAAAGACAATGATTTTAGACAGTGAAAAAAAAGAAACTTCATCACTTCTCTGCCTGAACAGGAGAGTAGTTCATATTGATTAACATTTTTTTCTGTAAGTGTTGCAGACTTCCGGTTACCAGGAACCCTGGGAACCCTGTGCATTTGCACTTTAGTTTAGCAAACAGAAGCCTTGCTCTTCCATTTGTTTAGAAAGATTTAGAACAGCATTAGCAAGATGATAAAACACTTTGCTCTAAATTTTTAGAAGAGTCTATGATAGGTCATATTGCTATGTTGTCATGGTGATGAGAAGTGCAGATGTCAAGTGGAAACTAGAAAGTGGTGGTATATATGATTGTTTGATTATTAAAGGACTTGATTAAAGCAGCTTTCAGAGGACTCAGATGTTCTTTCTTCCAGCAGATTACTCAGACTTCCGTACCTGGAGGCCCAATCCGGAGACCACCACGCCCAGCAACACGCAGGCTTTTGGTTTCAGTGGGCTGTGGATATGGCCATTAGTAAGGTATTGATGTGAAACAAATGCATTAGTTTCCTTTTTGCACAGAGACAAATCCCTCCTGCAGACTGAGGTCCTGCAGCTGCTCAAATTAAATTTGATAGGGATTATTTGTAGATGGTTGTGTTTGATATATGGCAAACAGGGTGTTACTCTTGGTAAAGCTTCTAAAGGTATTTCAGAATTAAATCAGAATTAAAATTATAATTTACTTAACAAAAATGTGGAGGAAAAATGTAAGTTCACATACAAATTGCCAACATATAGTACAGAATATTGTGAGTGGAATTTAAAAAGCAGCTTTCACTCTACTCACCATGAAGGATACCTGCTGCAGGGGAGTAGTGGCAGCGATCAGGATCCTTAACAAGGATGACTACACTGAATCCATTCTTCCCTTTCTGTTCTGCCTTTGTTTACATTTTTAGTACCTCCTTGATACTTCCACACCACAGAGGGATGCTCTCACACATGAGCTTGATACAGGTTTTTGGTTCAGAACAGGAACATACGTTTTTTGTTTGGGTCAGGAAAACAAATATGAGCATGTGACATAGGAGGAGAGGCTGAGGCAAATGGGCTTGTTCAGCCAGAAGAGATGGCTTTGGAGGGAGCTAACTGTGTCCTTCAACCACCCATGTTACGGGTAGTGTCAGGAATCTCACGGCCATACTCTTCGTAGAGATGCACACTGAAAGGCCAGGAGACAACAAACACAAGGTGCAACAAGAAAAATTATGATTGAACATAGAGAGAAAGGAGTTTTGCAGCAAGATTTGTCAGGCCCTGTGACAGGTGCCAGTGGCTCTGTGCATCCTTGGTAGTATTGAAACTCAAACGGATGCAACCTGGGACGTCTGCTCTAGCTTTAAAGATGGCCTTTCTCTGAGCGGAAATTAGGAACAAATGACTTCCAAATTAAGTTATTTTTTGATTCTGTGTTTTTCTGATTTAAATTAGAGATACAAATCAGTGCTGCGATAAGACAACCCAGGCTTCTTCTATGCAATGCAATGCAACAAGCATCCTGTTTTGCTTTTCTGTTTAGATTTAGTGACATTTTAATGCCTCTTTATGTTCACTGGTCAATAACTTGAAGACCACACTTCACAGAAATGTCAGTGCATTTAGCTTTAAGTATTTCAGCCTGTTCTCCTCTTTATGTCTATGAAACCGTTGTTGCTCAGCCAGAGACCCCTGAAATCTGCAACATAGATATTTCTGCTATAGTTAAGTCCAGGGCCTTCTGTGGGGGACCACTAGCTTAATGGTAAATTCATTTGCACAGCTCAAAACCAGCAGTGGAGAAATGGTGGAAAACACAGTCCTCATTCCTATCCCTTTCCCTCCTCAGCTGTTGGCTATTTTATTTTTCCAATGGGATTCCCCTTGCCAAAAGCCCAAAACCTCGACACCACTCCAAGAACAGCAGCAGGTATATCTATCTACAAGGCACACAGCTGTGATGATCCTTCAAGCAAGGGTGCCAGTCTTCCCCACCCTTCCCTGCCCAGACAAACCATGTTTTCATCCCTTGACCTCACCTGAAACATCTTCTATCCCTGTTTCTGACTGCAGCCGCCATGAACCTTCTCACATTCTGCAGCACCTTTTCTGACTCTTGGATTGTAATTCTCTAGGTACAAAAAGTTCCTGGCATCATCTGCTTCAAGTACAGTTAGGATTTTGGGCTATTCTCAGTGTAGCAAGGATACCACTCACAGACGTCTTACAGGCAAGGAGAGGGACATGTGGAGTCACATTAACATGAACTGCACTTTTGAGCTCCAATCTACTTAGAGTTCATTGGGGGGATTTTTTGTCCTGACAGAGTCCCTAGATGTGACACAAGTAAATCTGCATGGCCAGTTGTGTGAACAGTGATCCCATCATCAGATCTATGTATTGATGGACAAACAGTATAGTGGTAAGAGAGAGAGGAGTCAAGACCAGAGGGGTTTAGTTGAAGTACAAGTTAATATCTAAGTGTCTAATTAATTTTATAATCCTGCAGTCCTCAAGGTTTCCCAGAGTTTTCAGGTCCAGCACTCTTTGGCTGAGGATGCATCCAATTAGATGGCAGTTCAAAATGGTGTGTTGTGGAGGCAGACATTTCCTTCCCCCAACAATGACACTATTTTATGTGGTCTGCACTGCCCTGCCACAGCACACAGCATGAAGATCTGAGCTTCTTCTCCAGAGCTGTGTTTCCAAAAAATGTGATGATCACTGAGAATGGAAGAGAGGAAGCACGTATTTCTCAGCACAAATCTTGGAGGTGAAGAGTGGGGTTGAAAAGCTCTTACAATAGACTGTGTGAGCCAAAGGAGCATTAGTTCTGCTTTAGTCTGTGCAGCTGTGAAAGAAATGAGTGGCTTGAGCCTTCCCAGAAACCCACAGAGATACCTGCAGGAACAGCCCAGATCCAGCCAGGTTGATGCTTGGACAAAAACCCAGTGACTGAAAATAATCTGATTGGTCAGGCGCACCAAAAGGAACTGAAAAGGGCTTTAGAGGTCAGAGGCAACAAGTGGAAATCTCATACATTAATTCAAGTATGTTGACCTCTGCCACATTATTTCCAGATAAGTAGAAATCTGACTCATTTCCAAGATGTAAAATTCATTTGATAGAATAGCAAAGGGAGTTTTCAAAAAGCAACTTGACTCTAAGTGCTCTGAGGACATTATTTGAAACTTAGTTAGCTGACAATCTGAACGAACTTCTCTGTATATACAATGACATTTTGCTTCATTCAAACGCTACCTTTGGTAACCAGGATTTTTGCCTAGCCCTTTCAGATGGCATTTGTTTGAAAGCCTGAAATGAAACAATGATCACAGGGATTTCAGTTTCAATCATTTCACTGTGTAAGGAACAGTAGTGAAGCTGTAATTATTCATTGGGTGATGCTCAGCTTCTGAAATGAAGGGAAACCTCCAACTGAGAGTACAGACGCTGCAGTGGAATTAGCAATGATGCATTGTGACCTCCATTTTCTGTAATTGTCACAGCTGCTATCACAATCAGGATCATTATTCCATCAGGAGGTAATGCTCCCAATATAGAAGGAAAGGGGGAATGTTTGTCTAATCATTTGGTGGTGACTTGTTCAGAGGTCACAAGCTCTGTTGCAGCTTTGACACTTCTGCTGCTGGATGAAAATTGCTATTCAATCACCCATGTCTGCTAATGGTTTGTATGAAAGCATTGCTGTTCAAAATCCATTCTGCAATGGATTTTTGGATCCATATTTTGGGATTCAATGCCTTAGTTAGAGGGATTGGCAGAAAGGAAAGTGAAGACCTGCTAAGGGCCATACTCTGGAAGGTGCAAAAGACTTTCACTGATGTCAATAGAAATTTAAAGGAGCAAATCCTTCAACTTCATTAAGACTTCCGTTCGTAAAAAGCAGCCTGAGTTTTACATTCAATGAAACACAAGAAGAAGAAATTACTACTTGAGAGCAAGTATTCTACGCTGAATAGTAGCATCCAGCTCACCCATAATGATGTGCAACAAAAGATAGATCTCAATACTGCACTAGAAAACAAATTAATGTCAAGTTCCGGGGTAGCTGAACTACCAGCTTCAGCTGTACACAATCTCATTTTGAAACGCATATTTCTGTATGTTTCATCAGTTTTAAGCTAACCACGCTACAAGGTGCTAAAGCAAAGTGTCTATTGTACCTGTCAATTACCATCCTCTTAGTGGTAATAGAGGGTAATAGACCCTCCTACTAGGTCTTTTCTGACCTAGCATACACTTCTGCTTACAGAGGTTAATTGCTGCCTCTTCCATAGTGATATAATAGCAAAGGCATTTCCCTCGTTTTCCAGACTTCAGCTTCAAAGGTGTTAATTTTCTTTACACAGTAACCAATCTACTCACTTCACTGACTTGTTTTTGGCAATCACCTCTAAGAAGAGTGGCAACATTAGCAGTTAGGTGCCATATGTGTCCGTGTCTGCCTTGTCTTTGGATGCACATTTAACAAAATCTGCACTGGCAGTGCACAGTAAGACTGTGAGACTTTTTTTGCTGTGATGTAGCTTCACCCTGTAACATAGTGAAGGGCAGCACTAACTCCTCAGAAATAAATGACCATTTGCTTTAGCTTTATGATCAATCTTTCAGTGCACCTGCCAGCGGAATGGATGTGAAGTAATCTTGCAGAAGAAATTTCAACAGAGACCTCCTGTGCCTGTAAATAAGGGCATAGAGTATAGATATGAGAGGGAAATGTTAACACACCAATTTCAGAGCTTCACAATCCTCCTCTGATGTTTTAATGTTAATCCTTTGTCTCCTTGAGACAGTTTACTACTTGCCTTCTCTATAGTGAGTGTTGTGAGCAAATTACTGCCTTTCTCCTGGCATGACTTGTGTCAGATCCTTTCTGCTTCTTTTATTATCTAGGACAAACAATTTGCGTTGCTTCCAACTTGTTCTGGAGGTTATGCTTTCTAGACTGCTTATAATTCCTGTTGCTCTCTGGCTGACTTTCTTCCAGCCATCAGTTTCTTCCCTGAAGTACCAAAACTGGGCTTGGTTCTACAGTCAGGTCTCACCAGTACTGAGTAAACCAGAGGAATTATGTATTACTATAGGTAACAGATACTTCATTTTTTACAGTCTGGGATGGTGTTCCTTTTTTTTTCTAAGGATGATGATAATTTTTAACTTGCTCTCAGGCTGTGATCAACTCTAGGACATTGTGTTTTCTGCAGGGCACCTGATAACTATCATCCCCTACTCCATACTTGGGCAATTGCTTTCTTGTGTATAATTTTTCACTTGTTAATTTGAGGTTGGGTTTGTTTTTTCTAGAAATTTTCTCAAATTTGTAGAGTTCTTTTCTATTCTCCTCTTGTAGACCAGGGTGTTTCAGCTCACCCTGTCCTGGCTTTGCTACCTCTACCCAGTCACAGAGTCAGGCACCTAAGTTTTCCTGTGAGGGTGGAGAGCATATGAGCACCTTGCAGGTATCTGGAAGATACAGATGCAGCTGAGTTTTTTGGGGAGAGGTCCGCTTAGCTTTTCACAAGAGAAGAAAATTGGTGCAGATACCTACACAGAAAGTTCAGCTTCAACAGAACAAAGTTAATCACCCTCTTTTCCTATGCTGGGGAAACCAGAATATCACAAGTGTTTGTCCCTGTCCTCTGAGTGAAATCATCAAGGCCATGGGCCATAACCTTCTCTGAGGTGGAACTGAGCTACTTGCCAAGTCCCAAATTGGGAGCTGAGTGTAATTTCCAGCCATGAGCATCACCAGTAACGGCAGCAAGAGTTCAGTGTCGTTAAGGAAATGGTTAAATGCAAAGTGACACAGAGGCCTTACCAAAGGAAGAATGAAATGCTCTTCCAGCATCACAAGTTACGAAGCATAGGTTCTTCTGCCTCCATATATTACTACTGAAAAACACCAAACTGCCACATTAGATACTTCTGTGGAGAACTGTGGGTCTTAATGCAGTTCATCAACTTTACAGAAGGTCATGTCAGAAGAGGTGTCCACATCTGCATCATGGCATTCTGCAGATCATAGTCCATAAGAATCACTCAGTTTCCTTTCAAGGAGTTCAGAGACATGACCTGATACTTCAGTCTTTCAAAAATAAAATGGTCTGTGCTAAGCTGAGAGCCAGACACACCAGATGGTACAAGTGCCCAAAGGCACCTACAGCTGCTGGGGTTTGCTGTGCCCAAGGACGCCGCAGACAGAGTGCCATGCTGCAGAGATTGTGTCAATCTGATCTAGAGACAAGTGTGACACTAGAGCCATTGGCAGCAGTTTGTAGGTAAGGACAGGTTTTGTGCAGCACTGCAGTGAGTCCACACAAAGGCTTTCCCTAATAGTCAGTGCATGTTTGCTGTCAGCTTGACAGTAGAATTGCTGTGTGTGAGAAACACATCTTACCCAGCGGGACACGAGCAGGGAGATCAGAGGCAATTGCAGTCAGACGGTTCTGGAAAAGGTTGCTTCTCTGTCAGAAGCCAATAATTTCTTGAAAGCATTTTGCACTGCATTGATTTCAACATTAAGAATGGAAATGATTCAGGATATTTTTTTTTTCTCTTTCAAAATGAGGTTTTGGTATCATTTTTAAAATATTGCATACTTGCTAGACAAATTAAAATTGGAATACTTTGTTGAAAACAAAACATAATCACTGATAACCTTATGGGTTTTTTTAATCAATCATTTTTCTGAATTTTGGTGGTTTGAAGCTTCTTTTGACCTCTGGTCAGACTGGTGTTCTGATTTTGTGGCAATCTTTTTGAAATGGGAAATTAATTTACATTGCATCATTGAACTGACCAGCCGATTAGGCTTTGTTCCTGATTCACCTATAAAGCTTAACCTGAGAGTTTCTGTACTTCTTCAAAAAATTACATGAATTATATTTCTGAGAGGTAGAACATTGACATGATCCTACTGCTGGTTTCTGGTGCGTCTTACATTTGCAAATCTAGACAAACCATCTCTTCGGGAATTCTTCAGTGCAATTTAAAAATTACTTCCAAGTAAAAGAAGAAAAATAATGTTACCAAGTCATGTATTGATTTGGATCATTGTGTGAGTGAATCAGATGTCACAATATAATTTTGCTAAAATGTTTGGTGGAGTACCAGAAGTTAAGGAAGTATGCAGGTGGGGCTTTTGATGTGATTATGCTGTCTTTCACAATGGTTGTGTCGTGGAGATCAGCACTTTCAACTGTTCAAGTAGTACACACAGGCCAGATTTTTTAAACACAATGTCTGCATCTCTGTTTCAAGACCTGTTATTCATTTTTCCAGAGCTGGTAATATCATGCTTGTTGAGCCAGCCAGGGTTTAGAAGTCAATCTTTAATAAGGTTGTACCCTTCAGAAATTCCATCAAAATGGTGAGATTACCCTGAATTTCCTTGTAAAGGGCCAATTTTTTCAAAAGACATGGGGATGTGAACATGCAGTTTGTGCTGTGTACAGAGCAGAACACTCAGAGTGTCTTCCCATTTTTCTTTGTAGCTCTTCTTTTCCTTTTGAATCTATTTTAGGTGCTTCAGTGCACAGTTCCCACCCCGTGACAGCAAAGGAGTCTTTATGTGGTGTAGGCTAGAACAGACTGCAGTGTGGGAGGATGGTGGATTACTGTAGCTTCATATTACCAGCAAATTTAGCAAGTGCTTTAAAAAGCCAAACTATGAAGTAACATCAATAAACTCATGACCAAAAAAAGTCTAGAAATATAAATCTGAGGCTTATTTTATTCTAAGAGCATATTTAAGTGGAGAGCAAAGGACTGATGATAGGTGGAAGAGCATGCTACTACAATAGTAGCAAAGGTCAACCTCAATGAATGATTTCCTGGCTAACTCACAATCCATTACAGTAATAGTATTATTGATTAATCTTTAACTAAATCCCCTTTTGGCCTTTTCTTATTTTAAAATATTTTAAAAGTTTAATGAGTTAGCTTAGCTAGAGATTAGATCGGTTGGTTAGAGCATGGTGCTAAAAACACCAGGGTTGTGGGCTGGATCCCTATACGGGCCATTCACTTAAGACTTGGACTTGATGATCCTTCTGGGTCTCTTCCAACACAGAATATTCTGTGATTTTGGTAAAAGACAACAAAGTGAAGACAGGATTCAGACATTATGGATACTGTGAATGTCAGAGTTCTAGGAACGCCTTAAAGATTTGAGGGATGTAATCCTTTCTTCTCCCTGATATGATCCAGCCAATTGTTAATACAGGTTAAGTAACTCCCCCATACAGTCTCCAGTACCTGCTGGCTTGTCTGAATGAGCAACATCTGCTGAAAGTGTCCAGTTTTGGGCCCCTCAACATAAGACAGACATTGAGGTGCTGGAGCAAGTCCAGAGAAGGGCAATGGCACTGGTGAAAGGCCTGGAGCACAAGTCTTGTAAGGAGTGGCTGAGGGAACTGGGGGTGTTCAGCCTGGAGAAAACGAGGCTCAGGGATCTTATCTGTCTCTAAAACTGCCTCAAGGGAGGGCATAGCACGGTGGGGGTTGGTCTCTTCTCCCAGGTGACAAGCAACAGGACAAGAGGAAATGGTGTCAAATTGCACCAGGAAAGGCTTGGATCGGATATAAGGAAAAATGTCTTTGCTGAAAGGGTTGTCAGGCACTGGAATGGGCTGCCCAGGAAGGTTGAGTCACCATCCCTGGTGATATTTAAAAGAAGAACGGATGTGGCATTTGGGGACGTGGTTTAGCAGTGGGCTTGGCAGCGTTGGGTTAATAGTTGATCTTAATGGTCTTAGAGGTCTTTTCCAATGATTCCATGAAAGAGAGAGAAAAGCAGCAACTGCCTTTGTCATTCAATAGACGGTGCTCTTCTCTTCTCTGAAGTTGCGGCTCATGTTGCTGATGCATTAGGTGGCTCACTTCAGGAGTGATTTAGGTCTACAGTTCTTCTGTCTTTTATACCACCACTGCTTGCTGTATGTTTTGCCAAGACTGTTAACCCCTGTGCCTGGGCCAAATCAGATTTATTGTATTTACTTCATTTATCTTCTCACCTGACAAGGATGAGTTGACAATATACAAGGCTTGTGTCTACCAACATTTTACTGTCAGCTCTCAGGAAAGAAACAATACATGCCTGGTGAATGGTCTTGGTATCTCACCAGAAGTGGATCTGCTGGTTTTCCATTTGGGAGCAGCATTGCTCTGAAATGTGTCTCCCACTCAGGCAGCAACACAGATTTTTCTCAGCTCTCTGGCTTTTCAGGACTTACGTCTACACAGGTGGTCTTCAAAGAGTCCAAAGGGCGCATGTACTGAGGCACCCACCCCACCAAACTTATTCCTGACCTGGGCTGGAGCAAGAACGGGGCATTCTCCAGCCTCCACCTGCCATGCTGCACCTTGGTTCATATCAGAAGAAAAAAATAACAATTGCTGTTCCTGCCATGTCCTTGATTTGGATTTGGTAGGAATGCTGAAGGCATGCAGGAGCATGTGTCTCCTGCTCTGGTTGGAGACAACCTGAGTGATGAGGTTTAAGGAGCTCAAGAGAAAATAGGCGTACACTGAGAACAGTTTTCACAATAAGGACAGTCAGGCAGGCGTGCAGGTTGATCAGAGAGGCTGGACCAGAGACCTCCTGCAGTCCCTTCTAGCCCAACTGTCCTGTGATACCACAATTCCCTGCTACATTACAGTTCGCTATAAAAGCAGAAGCAATCCTGAAAGATAAAAAAATTGCTGTGGTTATTAGTGACCTAAGGTGGGATTTTATTTCAGTCTGCTTTGAAGAGTCAGGGAATGGTCAGAGAAATGTGTACATGGGTGATGTGTTCATTTGCTCCCCTCTGAAGCGGGAAGAGTTTGGAGACTTACATTTGGGCTACGGATGAGCCCTGTGTGGGGAAGAGTTTGCCTGAGTTACTTCTCTTGTTCACAAGTTGGGCCTGGTTTCATTTACTTGGTTGTACTACTCAGAGATGTAAGGATCCACCAGTGAATTTCATGAATCTGAAAGAGCCATGCATCAGGGAAAGGAGAAGGATCAGTCTGGGCTGATGCCAACTTCAGTAGTAGACCTTGAGCTTTCCTTTGAGAAGACATTGCACAGCATGTAGCTGGAAGAAGATCCTGTCATAGAAATTGAAAATAGCTGTAAATATATAAAATGCTAATGAGACACTTCAGCTGTGAACCAACACTGCTGCCTGTTCATTTAAAAAAAAAACGGCTGCACCTTGTAATAAGGAAGGCATTCCTCATGTTCAAATAACAAGTTAAGTTTATAAAGTATGGAGAATCAAGTCTGATTAAAAAATGACCAAATACCTTCCCAAATGGCCTCCTGTCAGTATATTATAGATTAATATAAACTCTGTTTTGTCAGAGTAAAGGGTACTGCTCCATTACACATGATGATGTACCACCATAAAGAGAGATGGATGGTTTAATAAGTACTAACTACATTTTTTAATGATGTTGTGAGCAAATTAAACTGGTGCTCTTACTCATAAAAGTTAAAAATACATTAGGTCAGCTTTATTTAAAGTTACTGAGAAAGAACATTTTTTTTCCCCTTCCCACTGGATTTTCCATCTTGCTGCTGATTTCTGCCACAGTTTCTGCTAGCGGCACCTACTCCCAGCTGGACCTGCAGAAATGTTTCTGACACACATTTCTGTCACAATCTCTTTGAGGTTTGCAGAACACCCCAAAGCAGGCCCCTATAGTCTGCACTGCAGGAAACAATCCAGAAAGTCTATGATAATAATTCTGGAGTGATTGCCTCACAAAAATAATGATGGGATGAGATGAGATACTTGAACTCTTCTGTCTATGGCACTGCACAACACTGCAATAAAGAAAAACAATGCTGAAGGAGGGATGTCTCCATTACTACTGCAGTTGAAACTGGGACTATCCCATGTCAGTCTCTAAAAACATATTCACAGATTTATCACACCCTGCAGATAACAGATAGTGAATTCACCTTTTTTGTAGCATAGCACACTCTTAGTGAAAAGGCCACCATGCAAGAAGAGGTGTGGATCTAGTTTGTATGAGGACTAAACCAGAAGATCCCATGGATGCTGAAGTTCAGACTCTCAGGCTGGATGCAGTCAAGGTTTCATCCTCTAAATGAGTAAGGATTCAGAGAATGCCTGGAGCAGCAAACACATTTTTTTTCCAAGCTGGTTTGCTCATCCCTATTCAGAGGTAAACATTCAATACAGTTCTTAATCTAGCAAAAATAGTAAAAGCAGTCATCGAAATCAATATTGATTATGAGCTATTTTGTACTGAAAACAAAATGCAGAATGGATTTTCAAATTATTCCTTAAATTAATCAGCTTTTATTTTGATTTTTTCTCTGCCTCTTGGCATGTGGTCTACCATTCTTTACTAGCTGGATTTAACTGAACAGGATTTTTATAAGCTCTGACTAATCTTTGTAGTATGGGAAAAAATTCTACTGTGAACAAGGGGAAAGCAGGCAGCAGTAATTATCGCCAGCACAGAAGAACTCTATGTCAAAAAAATCCAACCCTTGAAACATATTTTCCTGCCGAAGCTTGGTTTAGTAATATGCTCATCAGCCATGTAAATATTCCAAGTATGTGTCATATAATATGAGTCGGAATGTGTTAGTGTCACATGGATGAAATATACAATCCTTTTTTTTCTTTTTTTAATTAAGAGCCTTTTCAGAAGTCTATTTCTGCTGTTGTGTGGTTGTTGCTCCCCTTCCCGCCAAGCCAGCAGGTGGCACTGCAAGGTTCTGGTCCTTGCAGCAGGAAAACTCGAGCAACCAATAATTTTTTTGGTCCTGAGCTTAAAGCTCAGCAAGGCCTGATGTCATCCGTGTTGCCAAAAAGCCTTGACATTAAAATGTTTTCCCTTGTTTTCCTTCCATTCCCTTGTCTGTTCATGTAAATGTTCAAAAATCAGATGCCACAAACCATCTCAGAAGACCGGTCATTCAAAACAACAATTTTCTCAATGTGTGTATTCTGCCAGCTGGGTGTCCCCTCAGGCAGAGCCTTTGCTGAGGGCTGCACCAGGGCCACCTACACGGTCCCTGCAGCAGATCAGGGACATGTGTCTTGCCCACAGGTCTCTGGCTTTCATCTCCTATTTCCCTCCCTGCCCCAGACAGGGAGAGCTGATGTTTCTGAGGGATGTGAGGGTGGCTGGCAAGCTGTGCCACCACCGGGTGGGCAGGTGTTCACGTGTTCAAGACATGTCCTGTGCACACTGAAGGGGTCGATGACTTCAAGGCCTTGACAGCAGGAAGGGCTCTCGGGCATCTGCAAGTGCTCCCTCTTAGTCCTCATCTGCTACCAGCACCTCCACAGGCACGCCCCAGACAGCACATACACAGGAAGCCTTCCCCTCTCCATGTAGAGAAGAGCAACCAGCGAGGCTCCCACCACCATCAGAAAGTGTTTGGGCAGCTGAAGGGCACTGGTTCCTCTTTGAGGCATGAAGGAAATGAGCAGGTCTGCTTGGCGTCTTTTTTAAGGACACTTTCCATGTCGTCTCTTTGCCAGCCCCCACACAATGGCTGTCTAAATGCTCTCTGTTATGGCATCTGGTGAGTTTGAATAAAAAGGAGGGCTGATGACACCAAGATTCTCCCAGCTGGTCTTGCAGCAGTAGGTCAGCAAATGCATCTGGCAAAGGTGCCAAACAGGGAATGCAGGTGTGTGTAGCCCAAGCTGTGTCTGTCCCAGAGGAAAGAGGGCAGAAGTAGCAGCATATTTTTTCCCTGAAACCTCCTGCTCCTAGAGCACTTCTTTGTACTTGGTGAGTGAATATATTTTGCAGAAGAATAAAAAACAGCAGATGTGGTTTTCCCATACATGCTTTCATGACATCACTGAAAGCTATTTGACAAGCTCAGGACAGGATTGCCTGAAATTACATGAACTTCTGAAGATACTTCAGATTTTGCATAGATTTAGTAATAAGGTGATTAAAATCATGCTCATATAAACAGCTGTAGTTTAGTCCCCTCTCTTCTGGTTTCTCACAGTGAAGGAGTAGTCAATATGGAAAACACTGTGGGGATTTCGTTTTTAACGAAAGTGCATCAAGTTAGGCTACCTTATTTCAATATTACATGCTCTGTCCAAATCTGTAAAATTTCGTCACTGGGAAGCAACTTAAACTTATGATGAAAGAAGAGGGCTTGGTAGTTTGGGCCTACATTTCTGTAAATCTATGATTTGTATCTTCTAACTTGCAGCTCCTTGGTTCTAGCCTCCATACTCCACCTAAAGTGGTACTGATAAAAAAACCGGGCATATCCATCTGCATTGATTTATATGCAAGACCTAAAACCCAAAGCAGACTAATTTGTTGCCCTGACGATTTATTTCTGGCTTGGGGGTCTTTTTTGTCCTCCTTGTTTTTATAGTTACTCACCAGGACACATATGTACTTTTTGTTCTACCTGATGTCTGAAAATGTATAATTTCCTGTCAAGGGCAGTGTCTGCACTGAGAGTAGAAGGGCTTCACATTTTTAATTAAACACTATTTAAAAATACGTTTTCAGCCCTGAAAGCCAGATGTTACAATATTGACAGACATTTGTTGATTATGGTCACCCCCATGGACCATGTGACTGATGTCCTTTCTAATGTTTTCGGTGGCTAACATTAAAAGCTAAGACAACTTACTTGAAATGCATAAAATTTAATTTCTCTGGTTTAAGCAAACTTTAATCCAGTAATATATAGGGCTTCATGTGGAGAACTGTTCTTCCATCACTCCTGGTTCTGAACATGCCATTTTCAGACTACCCGAGGTTGAAATCATCTCCTGATAGCCAGGCTTTCAAGACTAAGCAACACCATCCTTATTATTATTTTAGATGGATTAATTAATTACAAGGGACATACTCACAGATGTGCTTCCTCTTCCCTCCTAAATTCCTGACTTGTCAGTATAACATAAATCTGGCTGAACATTTTGTTTGAATTAAGAGACTGACATACCCATGCTGTGTATTTTTCACACTTGTCTTTCACATAGTCTTCAACAGGGCCTTCAATAAGTAATCCAGCCCTACTTTCTCTGAATTCCCTGGATATGTACAGAAGGAAACCCCTTCTCTCACACTTGGACTGAACACCAGCAGTGTGGGTCTGGCTCCAGGATTGCTTCTCTTATTTATGTCAAACTTTCACTGAACTGAGACCAGTAGCTTGACTGGGAGGTGAAAGTAGGGAATGTTCTCCCAGCAACACAAATCTCAGCCACTGGCAAATCTGAGCCCTGGGGTGAGTTACCCAAAACAGCCCAGTGCCCCAGACAGGACACGGATGTGACCCTGCTGCCCCCTCAGCCAGCCTGTGGGCAGGGAGCAGGAGGGGAATCCAGTCACACACCGGGCTAAGTCCTTGCTGAACCACAGAGAGTCAGGAGACGCTGTCAGGTGCTGCTTTGCTGTCCTTGCCGCACAAGTCACACTGATTTTATCATCACTTGGGTTACTTCAACCTTTAATTACTTCCAGTAACAGGAAGTGGAGGGTATTTAGCATATTGGAATAGATTTCTCTGAGTCTGGAGTACGGAACAGTTCTAAGGAGCAGTGTCCCTGAGGAGCAATGAAGTGCCTTAGGTCTCTAGAAATGAAAGGAATTTATGTCTTTATTGATTATTGTCTTAAATTTTGTAATCAATAAACTAACTGAGCAGAGCCAGTTTGATCTTCCAGGCTTTTATTTCTAATTAGACCTAATGAATAGTTGAGGGAACAAGACAGCAGAGTTATTGACTGAGTCATATAACAGATCTCTAAATAAATAAGCTACTTGCTTCCCTCTGGGAAAGAAGTCAGCAGCATGTCACTCATGGATGGTGTTACACTGACAGGTACAGGGATGGTTTTCTTATGTAATATTTAATCCCAAAAATATTTCTCAAGGCACTGTCAGAGCAGAAGCTGAAATCTGTGTAATGTTATATTCCCTTTGAATTCAGAGTGAGAAAACTTTGCAACTATCTAAGATCACAATTTGAAGCCTAGGAATGATAGGCTTTGTTCAAGAAGGATATGTAACTTTTCCACAGAAAGGTACACTGTTTCAGAATAACCCAGAGAATCTTTGTTCTTGTGACTGGTCTGGATGATACAGAGACTGCTTTTGAAGTCAGGTTCTTTCATTTGTTGTTGGGGTTTGGGTTGGCTTTTTTTTCATACCCTTTGGCTTATGCTCATCTTGCAGAATCCAGTCCCATGTCCTAGTAAGTTAAACTGCTGATCCTTCAGAAAGAGAAAATGGTATAAATAGCTGTCAAGGGGGCAGGATAGATAAGTGTGCTATCTGGAATCCCACAGATTCTAATATCAGGCCAATCCTGCGGCACTGATTCAAGGGGGAAAAAAATCCCATTCATGTCAAATTGATTTTTTTACACAGTCAGGTCTAGTCTGCCTGCATTTTCAAATCTATGACACATGCATAATGGTCATAAAGGGACAAAAAACACAAAACAATAGAGCCCACTCATCTTCAAAGACTGTGAAGTGATAATCAGTTTTACACTTCTCGCTGGGATGAAATCCATGCAGGGTTGAATGCAAAGATAACTCTGATCTCTCATGACAAATTCCTAAACCAGGAGGACTGGGCAGGAGTATGAGAGAGACATGAGTGACGGACTTCAAAGCCAAAGGAGTGCCCTGCTCATCGTTTGTGGTTAGACTGCAACACCCCTGGCACTCCCGAGGCGATGCAATGTATGTCATGATGCAATTTAAAAATTCTGCCTCATTTCAGCAAAGATGATGGGTTGTGATTCAAGAGAACTTCTTTAGTACATGTTGGAGTTACTTACATTTCACATTCCAAACTAATGTTTGATTTGAT
The DNA here is from genome assembly GCA_013398015.1 of Oreocharis arfaki. NCBI lineage: Eukaryota > Metazoa > Chordata > Aves > Passeriformes > Paramythiidae > Oreocharis > Oreocharis arfaki. The sequence continues at coordinate 625,481 of VZRR01005165.1, read as the reverse complement.
CTTCAGCGTACAATTCTTCATCAGAAAAGAGGGGAATAAACAATGAATTGTTGATGATTAGCAGCATGGGGGTTTAGACACAAGTTCTGCTTGCATTTTCTAATGAGTACAACTGCTACTTAATGCAGTAGTTTAAGTGAAATACTGGAAACCTCAATGGGTCACACAACTTTTGCATAGCTAATCCAGAGTCCTTAACCAGTTTTCTTGGCACAGACATATTTTTCATGGGGTTTTTGGTTTGGTTTGGTTTGGTTTTTTGTTTGGTTTTTTGTTTGGTTTTTGTGGTTTTCTGTGAGAGTTTAATACGTTTCTGTATGTTAATTATCCCTGAAGAGATCTTTTGGATTTGCTTCCTGCTACATTCATTCTCCATCTGCCTTCTTCCCTGCATCTGCTGCTTGCTAATCTTTAGCTTTGCTGTTGCTCCTGGTTCTGGTAAGGAGATTTTGGAAGGGCACCTCCACATTGTCTTCTATTGCAGGTACAAGGATACAGGTAACACGAACGGGCAAAAAGAAAGGGATATGCTGAAATCCTCAGATTGGAAGAGGAAATGCAAATAAAGTAGGAAGAGAAAAATTCTCATTCTCAAGTGGAGGAGTCTTAATAAAGTAGAGCATAGCATTGTAAGATACCATATGGTATTTTAAGCTACTTGTGTCTATTTCAAGATAACTCACCCCCAAAGCATTGACAGAACAGTCATTTCTCAGTACCTAACTCTCCCTCCTACTATTCAGCTACAGATATTTAAAGCTGATGATATGTTTTCACTGCATGTTATCTTTAACCAAGACCTGGGTGCATTCGCTCCTCGTGGCCATAAGATACCAACGTGATACAGCCATGAAAGGCGTTACTAAAGCCGAAGGAGAGTGTTGTCACAAGAATACACAGATAGGAGCCAGCCATCTATAACTGTGACCTGGAATCTAGGTCAAAGCATCCAAGCATCCCAGCTGTGAAGTGTTGCTCTGAATTCCTGCACAGTAGTGAGGGATAAAACTCAAACTGCAGTTGAAGATGGCACTTGAATACTTTGAGCTGAGCACTGCGCAGTAGTAGCAGGACCTACACCCCCAGGAAGATCCTTGCGTGCTTATCCAACTTGGAGAAGGGGAGGGCTAAGTTCAGAGAACACAGGACACACACCAATTTCCTGCCCATTTTTTCTTCCCTCCTCTTAATCTTTCCTTTTTCTCCATTTCTTTTCACTCCAGTCTGACCCTTTATCGTTATTTAGCCCTTCTTTCCTCCTCTGTGAGGCAGGAATACATCTGGGTTTAGGAAAGTGAGAGAATGGACAGCAAATAGAGAGGTGTAAAGATGAGTAACAGACTTAGTGAAACTATCAAGGGCTGTATCTTAGTGTGATTGCTTTTTGGTGTTCCAGTCTAAAAGTTTGGACATTTGATTTTTTTATGTTTCAGTCTCAAATTGGCACAAAGAAACTTTGGGATCAGTTATCACTTTTCTTCGTCTCCCCCCAAAAAATCTCCATCAAAAAAAAAAAAAAAAGAGAATAAAAAAAGGCTGAGTTTACATGGCAGGAGTTCACCTGAAAAAGCCTGTGAATCCCTTCCTGTCACTGAAGACATCCTTCTCCTCCAGGAAAGAAAGCCCATTTGTAGCAAACACTTGTTAAAAATTATCTGTGAAGAATGGCCACTGGAGTGTCTTCAGGACTAATCTTCTGCCCCAGCTTTGGCTGTAAATGCAGTCCTTCAGTGTAGCTACCTTCCTGTTTTGGAGCCTGGTGTGCTTCCCTAAAGATAACTGGAGCAATGGTGACAATGGCAGTGTCAGACAACTTCACAGATGTCACCTGTAATTCCTTAAACAAAAATTTTGCTATGAGGAAGTCAATAAAATTTCCTCCTATCGCAATTCTATTTGTTGAAACCCCACGACTTGCCCTTGCACACCAGCAGTAGGTCACATTTATGGAATTAGTGGTGCAGCACATAGGGATGCATGGCACAGTGACACGCCCAGAGCCCCCGGAAAGCGCCGCCCGGCGCGGCATTCACCCACACGGCTGCACCGGCACTGGGCTCGCTCTGTCCTTTCTTTCCTGGGTGGCAGGGAGCCATGCCCTACCACAAAGCCTCCATTGTTGAAACATAAAGAACAAAACGTGCATGTTTAGTCTGATCAGTGCTGGAACAAATCGCTTGTGCTTATCAGGTTGCAAGGTCCTTTCTGGGAACAGAAATTTGGAGTCCGTGGAAAGATGAAGAAAAACTCCTCAAAGTAAAAGCAAGTCTTGCAACCCAAAATACAGTGAGGTATCTCCACCTCTGAGTCATGGTGTTTCATGAGTTGCTCATTTGTGTAACTAAGTATTAGAGAGCTATTGTGAGACACATCCAGAGATCCGGACCAGAGGAAAGCAACTTTCTTATCATTAAATATTTACCTGAGATACTAATCCTTACTGCCTAAACACATATTTCTCCCTGTTAGAAAGGCAGCTGTAAACTAAAAAACTAAGAATTGCAACCTGATACAAGATTAGTCTGATGTCCTCTACTGCACCACATATCCCTGAGAAATTGCCAAGGGCTGTTTGTGGGTAATTACTCCCCAGGAAGTTTCTTTCTCTCACAGCACTTCAGCACGTGTCATCAACAAATCACAATGCTGATGACACATACTTCAAAATGCATGTATAATACACATCAAATTGTGACAGAGATAAAAATCAAACACATGTCATCTTTGTAAATGGTTGTCCCTTATTTAAATTTTGCCTGATAGGAAATGACCAACACATGTATTACTCCTGAACCTAACCAGGCTTGGAACAAGGCACTTAGGAAAAGGATCACCTGATACAATTGCTGAGATCTGTGGTTCAGTGACCTTGTCAGTTTCCTTCAGTCTTGTATTATTTCCAGGTCCCTTCCAACAGCCTTTTGATTGTTACTAACCACCTTCTGCATCTCTAAGTAAGCTATCATATGTTATTTCCCCCTAAGTTTCAATAACACTGAGTTTGGTGCCAAAGGGCCCTCACAGAGAGAGATCAGTCAAATATGTTCATTGTTGAGCTTCAGAAATAATCTGTTTATACCCATACTCTGTCCAAATAACATTTTGTTCTTCTGGGAGTGTAGTTTATTTAGTGTTACAAGTTCCCTACAGTAAGTGGACTCAAGGTTTCACAGCCTTCCTCTGCCTTTATGTTTAGTGTCCTTAGGGCTTGTCTCCTTACGGCTTCCTCCCTTCCTTCCTTCCTCCCTCCCTCCAGAAATGGCATTTTCTGAGTCATTCGCCCAACCTTAACCTTGGCTTTTCCCTTTACAGGTAAACCAAAAGATTCTAAATGTCTGACTTTGGTTTAACTGAGTGTGACAGGACATTTACACTTCCTATTTCACCCTAATTAACACTCATATTTCTTAATGCAAACAGGTCATTGCATTAGGAGTGCATATTTTGGCATTATCTGCAGTGCTCATAAAAAGGCCTTTTTAGTAAATATCTCTATTTTTTACTCTCCATATGGCAGAAGAAAGAACTAAAATAAACTAGCAGTTATTGTCTGTTCTTATTTCTATTCTTTTTCTTATTAGTACTTTTCTCTTGCAATAAGTCTTTAAAATTTTTGCAGTGTAATTCACAGCCTCCCTTCAGCGTAGGAAAAATGCTGTGTTTGGATATCTAGGGCATAATCACGGTTTTCACTGAAATGTGCATAAAGAGTGTGATTCCTAATGACTGGGTTAGCTCCCAGAGGCAGCAAATCCTCTGGGAATTGTCAGAGGAGCATGGCTGTCATGTCTGAAAGACACCTTACCTTTTTTACCATCCCAAAAATAAATGTTCTTTACTGGTTGTCCCACTATGCTAACTGGTTCCATTCTGTTAACTCCACAAATACAGCTAAGAGAAGTGATTAAACCTCACAGACACTGTTCAGTTTGGCGAGCTTCTCATTCCCAGCAGCTGGACAACTGGAAAACGAGATTTGTGAGCAGATAGCCATCCTGTCTAGCACAGTCTGAAAGTTTTACTATTGATTTTTATAGGATTTTGCAACATGAATGTCTCAGTCAGATGAAATGAGGTACAGCACTAAAAGCTGCTTTGTACATGTTTGCAGATGTGTTTAGAAATAAAAAGAAGTATAAATCTGACCAAACGCATTTCTGCGATTCCCTTCTTTCTGCTCCATCTTTTTCCTTAAGGCTCTTCTGTGAGTCACTCTGGTGAAGCAGCATCAGTGATTCAATAGAGTCTTTATCATTTTGTGGAATATACAAAAGAAATGTCATTTTGCATCCACAGCTTAATTCTTAATTGTTTTCCTCTAACTTGTGGAATGTATATTTTACATACTCATCAATGCTTCATAATGAAAAGGTGTAACTGGACAAAAGAGGCGTTTCTGTCTGCACCTGACCCTTTGACAATGCTTTCCTCATTGGCAGAGCGGGATCAGGGCTGGAGGAAGAATTTAAGGAGGACTCACAGCCCACGTAGGCCACTCGGTTTGATGACAGAACCCCACACAGTAACTGAGCTCCCTTCTGCTTTTATCAGGACACGTACCTGCCTGGAATGCAGAAGAAATAGGAAAAAACATATCACAGCAGTGTGACCCAGACACTGCCCAGTCCACAGGCTCTGTATTGAAACAGACCCCAGCATACCGCAGCCTTTGTCAGAACCCCAGTTTCCAGAAAAAAGGAGGACAGAAATGAGATGGGAAGTCAGCTAGGGAAGCCAGGGTGCTAGGATGCTGCTAAAGAGCTGTGCCTTGGGCAGCTCCTCTTGTCTCCATGTCCTTTCCATGGTCCCTTGACAGCATCCATGTGGAACATATGGGCTGTGGGACCCAGCCTGGGAACACCAAGGTGAGATATCCAAGATATTTATCAATCAAAATGTCAGCGGTGAATGATAGCGGCAGTGGGATGGGTTGTGTTCAATGTCTGAAAGCTGGGAAGAAAACAGAAGTGCTTGAGCAGTTTGATGGTAGAGCCTGGAATGACACTAAGAGCAGTATGCTGTAGTTGGAATTGGTGAAAGAAATATAACCCTAGTAGCACTGTCTTCCTTTGAGAATTAGGAAAATAAAGACGGAAAAGAAAGGAAGAAAAAATCAGGAAAGAATCAATCTTAGTAAAATTATTGAGAAAAACACTGAAAAACTTGGGCGCAGTTAGTCTGTACAAGATACACAGAGCAATGATAAAGGGTCAAAAATAGGCTTTCTGTGCTGATCAAGACAACATCAAGTCTGGTAATTTTGTAAACAGCAAAGATTCACAGCTTCAGAAAAAACTGTATTTTCAGCTTCTGCTAACTGATATCCATTTATGTGTATTAAGGTCTCCCTTGACAAAAGCAGTTATTTCATTATCTGTGAGCCAGCTGAGGTTAATGGTCCCTTTACAGCTGGAGGTAGTGGAGAGGGTGCTGAAAGAAATCAAGGGCACGGGAGGGCAATGTCCAAGCTGGGGCACGGGTTAAAGGGCTGGTGTTGAATGAAAGGAGATTCAGAAGTTCTCATATTCCACACCCTTTTCCCATTTTTCCCTGTGCTTTTGTGCTCATCGTGCCACTATTGCCTGTGGCAACGTGGGTGTCTGGGGTGAGGAGTGTGTCTGTTCAGCTGCAGCGACAAATTCTGCTGCCTACTAACCTGATTCGTGCTTGAACCAGTAACCCAGAGCTGGGAGGCTGCCTAGCTCATTAAAAATTCCCTGAGCGGGTGTTCTGACCCAGTTCCAAAACAACAGAGAAAGCTTTTGAAGTTGGTTTTCGGAATTCATGCCATAAAAGATTCAGGCAACATATGGATTATTTATTCACATAGGGGATTTAAATTTGCTGCTGTATTTAGAAAAAATGCATCTGATCTTCAGCACTGTCTTTGTTTTACAACTATTCAGGCAGCTACTAAAGGAGCAGGTGGAAGGGGAAAGGAAGAAACTGGGACAAGGTCCTAGGCACAACTACAAGGAACCAACAAATCCAGTTCTACTGCCAAATCATTTTAATAAAAGAGCTGAGTTTACTTTCTACGTGCCTGTGAAGGGCAAAAGGGCTCATTTATTATCTCAGCTACTTTATTTGATTCTTTCTACATAAAGGACCTACCCCATTCTCCATGTATCTTGGATTCATGAGAAAAAATGCTTGCACCCATATCTGCTTGTAAAGCATGTCCTTCATTTCAGCCTCAGACCCACAAGAGATGTGGCCAGGGACAGGTTTATTGAAGACACACCGACTGTGCTGATTCGTACCAGCTTCAGCTCTACTCCGTGCTCTGTTAACAAAAACAAATACAGCCTCACAGCTTCACCAAAACTATTGTGCTTGGCTTCAGGCTCTAGCTAGGAGCCCCCTCCTACCGCAGCTGTGTTGCGTGTCAAACCCCTTTTGAGGAAACCAAAGGCAAAAATAGAAAAGCAGTGTTGTTGTTGTTGTTGTTGCAGGCAAATCTCAGGCAGGCAACAGCCTCTCTCCATGACCTTCAGGTAAAGAAAATTTGTTTCTCCAGGAAAGCTCAGGAGAGCTTGAACACTTCAGCAGATATAAGGTCTGTTTTCTAGAGCCAGCGTAAGAAACAGAAGGACATCCAGCTGTAGTTTCTATTCCTTCCAGCACTGGTTAATGAAGAAATAAAGTGGGACACAAAGGAACAGAGTGTGAAGATACACACAGGACTTTTAGACCCCCACAAAAAGGTTGGATGCACAAAGAACAGGAGCTCAGAAGCAATGGTGATGAGCATGATGGAAGGAATTTGGGTCCTGCACATGGACACCGAAAGTGATGCTGCCGCTGGGGGGACCCCAGCCATTCTCCCTGCAGCATCACAACATCCCTGCACACTCTTCTCCTGCTCTCCTGGTATCAGGCCTCAGGTTCACTCCATGCCTTTCCCTCTGGATAAGTCTTGTNAGGAGTGGCCAGGACTAGGGGCAAGGGATGGAGGGAGACCGCATGGAGAGGGCAGGAAGCGATCAGGAAGAGGGGGTACAGTGCCACACCCAGCCATTCTCCCTGCAGCATCACAACATCCCTGCACACTCTTCTCCTGCTCTCCTGGTATCAGGCCTCAGGTTCACTCCATGCCTTTCCCTCTGGATAAGTCTTGTCTGACCTTGGAGATCAAAACATTCGGTTTCTGAAATTTTCAGCCCAGGAAAAGCAAAGGAGCTGTGCAGTGGATCAGAACCCAGCAGCTTTCCAGATGACAAAAAGGCAGATGTCTCCACACACTTATCTTGTAGTTCAAAAATTCCCAAAACAATGCAGCCAAAGTCACATTATATCTTGGATAAACATCTATTGCTGGACCTGTGGAAAAAAACCCCAGGTAATTAGCTGTATCTTGCCAATCTTCCCTGGCAAGACAAATAAAAGACTCGATGCAATTATAAGTCCAATAGCCTGAAACTAATCCAGGTAAAATACTCTACAGCTGATCTGAGAGTCAACTAATAAAAAATTAAAAGGAAGTGGTATATTTAATGCTGAACAAAGAGCAATTATGAAAAAGTAGCTTGTTATCTGTTGATAATATTGCGAGATTGATTGTAAAATCTAGCTGAGGCTGTTGTAACAGACTCTGCAGGGTGTATGATGTGGCACAGCACAGCATTTTGATTAAGAGGCAGAGTGGAGTGAAAACTTGCTGGTAGGTCTCAAAATGTAATGGGGACTTTTTGTTTTCATGGTTACGTTTCTAGTGCTTCCCACTGAGATAAATTTTTAACATTATGCCATTTAAAGCTCTTCAGTAACAACCTGGAGAAATGTAGTCATTTGCAAATGTTAAAAGAAATAAAAGGTGCACTAATCAATTATGAATAAAACAGGTCTCTGATCCAGAGCAATATGAACCTGTCAGTAAATAAGATGCAAGTAAGCAATATGTATTTGAGTGTGGCCTGTAATGAAAATGTGTCTCTACAAAGACTACAAGTTGTGTTCTGGGGAGGGCTGTAGTGGAGGCTAGAGGTCCTGGCACATCACCTCCTGAACATGAGCTTCAGAATGATGATGGCAAAACCACCTGCTCTCATCTGTCCTACATCCTGATTATAGCAGCACAAAGCAAAAGGAACAGAGAGGTTCATGACATAGCCACAGGAAGGCTGCTACTGAAATATTTGTCTCATGTGATGCCCACAAATTCAAGGAAGATGTTGATGAAGTTGGAGAAGATTCAGGAAGGGGCCATAGAAATTACTGAGGGACTGGAAAACGTCTTTTGAGAATGAAAAAAAGGGTCTAACCTATTTAGTTTATTCAGATGTATGTTGGCCAAGGAGCTGTTTGCTTTTTAAAGGTGGGGAAGGGAGATATGATAGTTAGTCTTCACTGTGACAAACAAATACAAACAATGGAAAATGGAGCTGGCCAAATACAGGGTATTTATTACATGCTTCCCTAGGGATAGAAAAGTCTATGCATCTTTCAGATCCACCCCTTGTTTTTCCTCTTCCTCTCTCACTCAGGCAAATTTTAAATAACTTTAGGGTGTTTGTCCAGTTACAACCAGCATTACTGGGGTGAGGCAGTGGGAAAATAGAAATCTCAAGGATATGACAAGTCCCTAAGTGTGCTGGCACCCAGCAATGGGGCAGAGGGGCAGAGCACTGTGCTGAATCACGCCCTTATTCAGAGGAGGGCAGCTGTGATTGTGTGTCCTGGTGTCTGACACTGGCACCAGCCAGTCAGTGCTCACACACACACACTGCCCAGTTAGCCAGTTCATGCTGCACTTGGCTTATACTAGATTTTTCTAAAAGCCTGGCCAAGAGTGTAACGAAGACAGAATCAGAGCAATCCTGTGGTTTGTCTATTATAGAGGATCAAAGTAGATATCTGCAGTAGCCTTTCTGGCCTTGCTGTCTCTGAATCCCTGACCATTTGACTCATAAAAACTAAGACAGTTCCAGCACTAGAGAGTAGGTGATACAAGGGAAAGAGCAAAGTGTTGGGGAATACAGGATGTAAAGGAGGTTTGAGCCAGGCATGAAACACTTGTGCTGCAGCACTATCAGCCAAATCTGCAAGCAAATGTGATTCACAGCCCCCAGGCTGTGAGCCCAGGTGAACAGGTGCTTCAGTGACACCAGCCTTTGAGCTGCCTCATTTAGCACTAACTTAGGTGTAACTACAGGACCTGCAGTCACACCTTTCAGTGTCAAAGGGGCATGTCCTACCAGAGTCTCGTACAGTAAGCAAGATATTCTCCCTAGTGAACTTCATTTATCCTGAATATTTCACCTGGAAAGCAGTCTGCACAGAAGGAAGGAAGCACCCTGGGTGCTGGGGCTGTGGGTGAGTTGGTGAGGAGCTGGCCCTCTGGGTGCTCCACAGCCAGACTCCTTCAAGAGACGCAATGTCAGCTTGCACAACCTCCTTCACCAGGGAACAGCATCCAGAACTCACTCAGAACACACTGAGAGGTAATTTAAGACTGTCACTGACAGATTTATTCCATTTCCTTTTCAGATAAGCACTTAGTAAATAGAGCTGAGGGTGCCGGGACTGCCGTAGGTGCAATGACAGACCGGCTTTACTTGAGTACGCATGTGGGACTTTGGCGCTCAGGCTGGTTATAGCCATCCAAACCTGGCTCTGGAGCAATCCAATATGAGGTTACCTCATGTATTTTCTGTATATGAAATGGGCAAATTACAGTTTTGAGTGGGCCTGTTCCACCTTTGATCTCCCAGCTTGTGCCATTCATGGGAATTCAAAGGTATCACCTGATGACATAGACAATGATGCGAGAAAACCGGACAATGCAGGCACTGCTGCTTCTGGATTCACAGTGGCACCTACACTTCTGCACTTTGTAACCCAGTCTTGCAGAGCTCATGAAGAAAAGCAGTCTACACTCCAGAAATGCAGCCTAGGAGAGGCTGGTGCAGGATGAGCCCAGTGCAGCAAGCTATCAACTCATGCTCAGGCCAAGACATAAACTGTCCATTTTTGCACAGTGTAGCATCTCTGCTGATAAGGCAGCTCTTATTGCCAGATCCTGAGCAAAAAACCATCTGAGCCCTGGAGAGTGACAGGGTTATTTTGTGTAACCCATTTTGTCAAATATATTTTTTGCTATAAATGTACACAAATGAATAGGAATTAGGAACCTTGCAAGAAGTTGTCTATTGCACTTGAAACACAGGAAGATCATTGGGCCTTGGTGGGTGTGATAGTTTCTCCAAGTCTCTGGAGCAGCCAACTCATCCCCACTAGCACAGGCATCTGCAGGCTGCTGGGACATTTAGTATGAACTCGGGGTGCAGCCCAAGTTCTCCCTCTTGGTGCAGTGCCTTAGCTGCTCTGCTGTTTGTGTGACACCCCAGAGCCATAGTACAACCAAGATTTGTTTCAAAAACTCATCAGCTGATGATGTGGGGCCCAGCAGATACCTTATAGAGGACTTGTGGCTGCCTCTCCTTCTGCTGTTTCTCATTCTACCCATCTGCAGACACAAAACTGAAGGTGTTGCTGACTCTTTCTGAAAAAACTGCAGCTCAAAAGGCTTAATGTCAGCCTAGCAGGCATAAGATAAAAGAAAGAGTACAGTTTTTGTGCATGGAGAAGAGGATGTTCACAATGCTTTTTCATGGAAGAAAGAAAAAAGCTCTGCAGGGGAGGCCTCTAAACACTGGAAATCTTTTAATAGCAGTATGTCTTCCTGAATCAACACAGTCAATCAACACCATTACAGAGTTAAATATCACACTAACTTCCTTCATATCTTCCTCCTTATGGTCCTAACCTTTACTCTTCCATATATGCTACCTGCCTTCTCTCTTCCCCTCTCTTTCTGAGCCTGACTGATGCCAACATGTTCTCCATCAGTAAATACCAGCTGCTCTTTAGAAGTCAGTGACGAATTGGAGACAGGGGCGGGGGGGGGGAAGCTGAAGCCAGATTTTCTGTGATGGTTAAAAGGCACTAAATCTGACCCTGGGCTGATACGCTGGGCTGACACCCCAGGGCTCCCTGCTCAAGGCTGTTGGCCAAGGAAAACATGAGTGGAAGGGGAAAGGCTGTGGGTCTGCCCATCACCCACAGCTGGGCTGGCATCAGGCTCTCTGTGAATTGCACAGAGCAGAGAAGTGAAGGCTTGCTTAGGAAGCAGTCATGCTTCCCCACAGACAGCCCAAAGGACGCATCTCTTTCTGCCCTGAGATGTTAGTGAGGGATAGGACCAGACCTCTCTGACCTTTGCCCAAATTTGCATCTAATTAACAATGTGGCCATGTTAAATTTCCTTAGCTTGAGCTAGACAATACCTGGAATTGCCTCAGAAAGGCTTGGGAGAAGAGGCTTTGATTGGGTTTAGGCTGTACAGCGTAGAGGAGTTGCTTTTCACTTTGGCAGCATGGACAACACTGGTAGGTATTCCACTTAGCAAGTCCTGCCAGCATTTAAGGATTCAGATACTCAATGGGGATTTATTATTTAGTCAAAAGCAGAGACAAAATTAGCAAGGATAAAAGAGAATTTACAACAGCTATGTGTAAAGCACTATCAAACAGGCTTTTTGCTCAGAGCTTAACCTACAAATATGCCATGTAGTTCTCCTTTTCATTGCAGAACAAGTGTGTGGTGTCTTTATAGTGGCAAGATCTAGCATAAGAATAAAGTCTTTTTTGCATTCATTTTCAGTCATGCTGATACAAACATACAGAGATGTCTGTAACTGTGCCTAAAGTGAAGAGCTACAAAAACTGCCATGCATATATTTTTTCTATACTCCCAGAAGCTGTGAGTCAATCACCACTGATTATGCATAGAAAGTCCCAGATAACCTTGCTGAAATTTCATTACAGGCACTGCATAAAAATTGTGCAGAAGTTCAGGTAGTATGCAGAAATACAAAATTTGACATGTTTAAAAACTGCTGGTAAATGCAAAGGAGTTTCCCAACCAGCATTCGTCAGTATAAAATATGGTTATATTTTCTCCCACTATTACCATAATATTTTGCTTTTCTATTTTCATTTCTTCTAGTTGAAGAGAACGCCAGTGTCAGCAAAACCAGTCTTCCCTTGCTATCCTAAGGGCTTGCAGTGAGCGCAGCCCCTGAGGTCTGGCACACAGGTACATGAGAGCGACAGCCCCCATGGACTCCCCCGTCCCTCTGGGCGCTGCCCACCTCAACTCCCAGGGCCACAGCAACGCCCAGGCCACCCTGGGCTTCACCCATAGTGAAGAGGGACGTGCAAAATCATGTCATGACAAAAATGGGATGGATGGCATTAACTCGGAGGATGTCTTCATCCACAGGATGGAAGGCTGTGCAAGGAAAAAGGCTTGCTCCGCCAGCTTCCCAAATGAGGCAAGCACAGGGGCAGCCCCCAGCTTGGCTGCTCTGGAGCAGGGTTAGGAAGCCGTGTGGTGATTACCCTGGGCTGTAACCAAAGGCACTCGGAAGTAGTCAGCCTTGTAGGCTGCTTGGATCATTTTCTCCCTTTTTTCTTTTCCTTGGTGTTAAGTACCATCCCTAAATAGCTTAATGAGGCAGAATCCAAAAACTCTGCTATTCATTTAGTTGAAAAACGTGCCAGCTTGACAAAGCAATGGTATATTAATTCAATAAGTTATTTGGATATCAAGGCATGTGGATAAATGGATTTATTACTGAGCAAGAATTTAGAAAATCTGCATGAAAGAATTTACGCTCAGAGTGTTCATATATGTCTCCTACCTTCTTCATAGAGGTGTGCATATATTGCAGTTAATATCTTCTATAGTTTGATATTTGTTCACATGCATATATATTTGGGATAAAACAAAGGGGTGCAATTAGTTTTTGAGTATGTCATAGGTATTCTGCGACACTTTTTCCATCAAAAATATTGTTATCTCACATGCTCACTACAGGAAAGGCATGAGCATTTGCCTGCATTTTTCTGTGCTTGGATAACCTAACCAAGGGTATTGTTCTTGAAGGGATGTATAAAAATTCTTGAGATTGTTTTTTATCACAGAGAAATAAAAACTGAACACCTCCTGTATTTATTCCTTTGAAGTATAGTAGTGAAATTCAAAAATTGGCAAAGATACTATTTAATTACTTCTTGAGGACTGAGATGTTAAAAATATAGCATCATCACAATAACAGCAATAGTAGTAGTAAAAAATAATAATATCAACAGCAAAAATATTAATTTTAACAATAATGCAGGGAGTCCTGGGCATCCTGGCGATCCCCTGCACTGTAATGGAGGGTATTGTATCTCATTGCCAGGGGACAACATACCCTGTTACATGGCTGCTCTGCAAGGAGAAGGGAGACAGTGACCATTTTGTTTCTCAGGACTTCCTCCTGTGACTTCAGGGAAAAAATTTTCATCTTCTACAACTTCTGGTTAATCTCAGTGGATTTTTGAAAAGCCTTGAATTTTATACCTTCCACTGTCCATGTTCATACCACTGCTTCAGGAGTGTAAACCTGAATCTGCCTTGGTACCTCTCTAGGCTGTAAGAGATCCAGGATTTTACTCCTTATTTTTAATTTTCCTCATCTTGAGACTTTGAATCAAAGACTAGAGAAAGCAGTGGCACTTTTCTTGCAGTTTCAGTTTTTCGTTAATGGTGGTTTCTTCTCTTTCTATACTCAGGACAAGTGGCTGCCTGGGATAGCTCAGACACCTATTACAACACGCTGTAGAAAACAACCCAGTACAAGCTATGCTTTGGCAGGGGAGCTCCATGACTGCACTCCCATTGCTTGGCTCAGGGTTCTGCTCTGCCACCCCTGAAAGCTGATTTAAGAGTGGGCTAGCGTCAAAAGAAGTGGTTTCATCTTTCCTCAGTCACCTCTCTTCCTGTCACTGGCCCCATGCTGTTGTGGTGTCCTTCAAACTGGTACCAATGTTCACATGGCCGTGCAACAAGCTGGATCCCACAGTTTATCTGCCTCAAAGCTGAACTTTACTTTTGTAACTGCCAGTGACAGGTTAATTTCTGACAGCTGACTGCACAAAGGAAGGGCTGGGTCAAGGGAGGAATTAAAGAGAGTAAGGAGAATGTACTGAGGTCTACAGGACCACCAGTTTAGTGAAAAACAGCTCACGTACTCCTTTTAAGTGACCAAGCGAAAATAGCACCCTTTCAGAGCATGGCTTGCAAGTTGTGGTGTTGTTAAGGAGCATTCCCCCCTCTCTGTCAAGTTTGCACTTGCAAAATACGATATTAAATAAACAACTAAAAGTACCATAAAATCGTTGACTCTTTTTCTACTCTTTACTGTTCTTTGATTCTGAAATAAAGCACAAAAGAGAAGACAGGAAGGGAATTAAGGGAAAGAAAGAGAAGATAAGGGAATTTAAAAATCAGTCTTTGACCTGAAAAGCAGTGATGAGAAGAGAATTTTCTCTTTAGCTTATGGAAATTACAGTCTGCTGCCTAGATAGAGATAACTCTGCAACGCAACTTCATTCTTGCTGAGCTTTTCTTTCTTTTAATCCCACTGACTAGAAACAGTCTATTTCTGTGCTGTAAGCACCTTCTACTTCAACTGAAAAGCTTTAATTTAATTTTTCTAGACAGGAATCATCTTGAGATTCATATATGTGACTATTGCTTTCTGACTCCATTGAGAGAATAAAATTTATAAATCAGGTACTGCAGTTTGTCTGCATTTCATCTGCTGGGAAAGGGGGAATGAAAGGGATTCCTTGTGGAGATTCATCTAATAACAAAATTATAAACGAGATGCTTGCATGGCAGCAGCAGTTGCAAGATGAGGAATGCAATGTGGAGTACAAAAATGCATAGGTAGCTCGTGAACTAGTCATAGCTGGCTGAATTTCACTGAAGTTGCTGGAATTGTGCTTGTATTTTCTTTCAGCTGAAGAGCAGAAAATAAAGAGCTTTCATCAAAAATAGAGTGAGATGTATTTCACAGAGACTTAGATATTGGGCGGATGTTCAAGGCAGAGGAAAAAGAAGACTGTAGATAGTTTTTCTCAATTGTTGGGAATCACTGACACAGACTGACACACCACAGACAACTGATTTAATCCCCTCAATATCTCTGTAGGAAAAGATGGAGAAATTGCTAACAATGGTGAAAGGGCTGGCAAGACAAAATGCTGCAACTCTGCAAGAAGCACTTCATTATGCAGCCCTGCGGCCATGGTCATCTGTACAATAAAAAAACCAAGCTGATTGTTTTTGCACTGCCTCTGTGGATTTGCAAAGGCTCTGACTATGGCTCACGGGTCCCAGCAGGGCTTTCCCTGCTGCAGCTCCATGGGCTGCAGTCAGTGTAAATCCATCCACCACAAAACAGCCCTGCTCCGCCCTATGATACATCTGTCAATTTTTAATCTCCAGTGTTAGACACAATTTTTCTCAAATGTCTTTTAAGTTTTTGCATGTGTTTTTTGTCATTGTCTTCCCTGTGTTTCTCTCATAAAGGCAGAAAGTCCTTTTGCTCTCTGCAGCACTTGATGCAGAGCTTTCAGAAGGTGTAAATCACGGAAACAGTGGCTCAGTGCAATGCCAGTTACAAGTATCATGGATTTGTCAGCAGCAGGTCACACACCTATTTCTATGTTTGTTGTAAAATAACAGATGCTGGCCGTGCAATCACATTTTATGTTTGGTGTCAGAGTTGTTTATATGAGAGAGCAGAGCAGCCAGCCAGCAGCTCCCACCTGTGGCTGCACCACAAAGCAGGGAAGCGACGTGGAGAAACTAAAGGGAGCAGGAAATTATGTTCTCTCTTTAAGTCTTTTGTAAGTTTCCACATGCAGTAGAACAGAGGCCATTTGACAAGAGGCAGAGGGGTATCTCTAGGCAGAGCAGCAAGCTGGGACCCAGACAAAGACATGGGCTTCTGTCTCATGTAAACTGCTAGTGCATGGCTGAAGTTAAGTGGGAAGCAGGAGTTTAGACCCTCCCTCCCCTAGCATTTATTGGGAAATTAGACCAGTGATGTCAAAACTATTTTGGCTGGGCAGTAAAAGAATTTTGAGCACCTCCCCCCAATACTTATTTACGTATGTATAAATAAATGTAGGACTGTACTAATATTACAACAATAGAAATAAAACTAGGATGAGATAAAGGAAAAAAAATGTTTATTTTGTTTTTAAATTTAATGAACTAATGCACAAAANGCCATTGTGCAGCCTTGATGTGTGCACACCCTGCTTTGGACAGCCCCTACACTCCTCGTGTCCTGAAACCCCCTGTGGAAAGCAATGTCTCCTTCTTCCCCACAGGAGGCCAGGGGTGTTTGCCTTGCATTTGGACACCTTCTCCATCCACTTGGCTCAGAGCAGAGCTGTCACTGCCTTTAGAAATTCTGTGCCCTGGGCACTCCTGTTAACCACTCTAATGTTGCTGATATCAGATTAATACAATCGCTTAAGCAGCAGGTGCTGAGTTTTAATTACATCCATGTCATGTTCAGCCTGCACAGCACACAGATGTGTTATTTTTCTGCTCAATATACACATCTGTTCAAATTATTCTAAAGAACTGCTGTCAGAACAGCGCAAAAATATCAAAGTATGCTCTTTAGAATTTTTTGTACAACTAGTGTTCAGGCAATAAAGTTTCTCAGACCTCTTCATCATTCCCTTTATCCTGTAGAAGAAGAAGACCCCACCTCTCTTCTGGAAATATTTCCCATGTTCTGCTCTAAGCCTAATGCCACCAGTAGCCACAGCTCCATCGCAGTGTGCAGACACCTTCCACGAAGCCAAGCAACAGAGAAGCCTAGGCTAACACATTCATGTGCCTTCTCCAACCTCTCCAGACCTAAGAAGAAATTGGTCTGACCATCTTCCTAAGTTCAGGAAGCAGGTCCTGCCCTTCACAGTGAACAAAGCCTTTGGCTGTCATCAACCCCGGCTTTCTTCTTTCATCACTTTGCAGCCTTCTGCTCTTCTTCCTTCTTCCAGCCCTAACCCTAGGACCAAACAGAACCTCAGTGACTCCCTGGGCAGAACTTGCAGCATCATTCACCCTTTTCTTTGCTTTTAGGGGTGTTGTTTTGTGTAGGCTCCATGAGAAATCAAACTGCGGATATTCCCTTTGAGAGATGTGAAATGTGCTTGGCTCTGCTCTGTGCCAGGGCTGACCCACACCCACTCAGCTCTGGAGGAGGCAGCCCTCATCATGACTTCAGGATCCAGAGGGTGAGAAGCATCTGGTTATCCTTGGGGCAAGGGCTTTTAATTTCTTTCTCAGGAGATTTTATGCCAAGTTATGGTTTCTGCGGGGGTTGTAAAAAAATTCTCACAAAGCCCAGAAATTTTTCATGCATTTAGTAGGATTTGACCACCACCAGGACTGTGGCTACTGGTGATAACTGAGGGGTCTTGTTGCCTACATCTTTGACTGGGCTTGCGAGCTGTCATTTAGATGAGGGCTAGGGTTTTATGTGGTGTTTGAATCAAGCAAAGTGAAGCTTTCAAACCCCCCACTGCAGACTTCACTCTTCAGGAGGCTGAGCTAGGAAGAAGGCTGGGATGACTCGTGTCAAAAGCCTTTTCTCACCTTCTGCAGTCTGAGTGCTGCAATGTACCTCAGGGATGCTTCTGCAAGCTGATCACAAATTTAGGCTTGAACCCCATGGGGAAAAAAGACTAATGGTCTCACCAAACCCTCATAGCCGATGACGTGCTCTAAAATCCAATAACTAACTGAGGATGTTTGCTCTGGTCTGTAGCAACTGAGAGGTTATGAGAGCGGCTGCCTTCAATTATAGCCCATCTTTTCTCTCTTTTCTCCACTGTAATTCTCTGCCTGGATGGATTTAAGGGCAGGGTGCTGGAAAATCAATAGCCTGAGGAATGAAAGTCGTTGTTGGCATTTATATAAACTGCAGTCTAGAGAAGGAAAGGAGCTGAAAGTATTAGTCAAGGGGTTTGTTCTTTTCCTTTCTTGCTCTTCCTCAGTATGTTACTCAGGCCAGGTTAGGATTTCTTCCAACTGGGAAGGCAGATTCCTCCTGGGTGAGGCTGGCCAGGGGAAGATTCTCCATTCTACTTGTTGGAATCAGAATCCTTTGTCTGCTGGAGCAAGAAGTAGTTTCCTCCTTATTTATTCCATGTTAGTGTCGGAGTTATTTATGTTTTGCCCTGGAGTCAGGCAAACCTAGAAACATTGCAGAACACTTAAGTCCTATGACCTCT
This sequence comes from Oreocharis arfaki, assembly GCA_013398015.1. NCBI lineage: Eukaryota > Metazoa > Chordata > Aves > Passeriformes > Paramythiidae > Oreocharis > Oreocharis arfaki. The sequence goes on along the minus strand of VZRR01005165.1, from coordinate 607,326 downwards.
TTAAAACAACTTCTGTACCAAGGCAAAGCCAATGGATGCGTAGCTCAGCCTGTTAGAAAACAAAAAGGCGAAGCAAGACTGCTGCTGTTGATGATAAGGTTCAGAAAACATTCTTTGAAACAATTTTCCAGGTTTCATTTTTCCTTCTTGTGAAGTATTTATGACAGGAGTTAAATTTGTAAAAAGAAAAATGTTTTTCTTTGGCAGAGCTATATTCATTCAGTATCTTAGAAAAGTAATTTCAGGAGAAGATACTTAGGTAACACTCCAGTTTGTCTGACTACTTTCATAAGCAGTCACCTTAATTTCTTGGTCGTAATGCTAAAATTACAAACTTCGTCATTATTCCATAAGGAACAGACAAGATTCAGTCTCTTTGGATTTTAAAGTAGCCATAAGAGAGTAACATTCCTTACGTTTAACAGCTTTTATAGATGTCCCTATTTTAATAGCTGTATCATTAAAGAGAGTATGTTTTAGGTGAAAACATCAAACTTTGAAATTCTCTCAGAATGTCCTGTTTGTCCTCTGTTTATAGCATTTTTTATGGCATGTGTTAATAATTTATGGAGAAAAAAAAATAATTACAGTTAAAATTCTACTACTTCCTGCATAAAAGCAGTTTATTGACCTTTCTAAAGCCTTTTCTTTCCATTTTTTTATTAGCTTATCCATGTGTTCTGTTGGAAGTTGAGGTTCAGAAATTCCTGATGCAACGCATAACTTCTTCTTTGCATGACCTGAAGTGCCCTGAGTCCAGTGAAAATTCAGGAGGGAGAAAACAGAAGTAACAAGCTGATGGTGTGTCATTTCTCAGTTGCACAGAATATGCCTGGACCAGCAAGTCGGGTAGAACACAGCAGAATATGTTTTGCTATCAATGATGTTTTGGGACTACTTCCATTATGCAGAGGCCTGTCATCAGAAAAAAAGGATGAGCACTGTGAATACTGTCAAGAGATGTGTTCTCAATGGCACTTTACATCCAGAAATGCACAAACACTTCATGTGCTTCAGTTTTTACAATGCTACCTAGCTGCACATAAAGATGGGGAAATGGAGGAACCAAAGAGCCATTGCCTCAAGTCCCCTGCTCTGAATTCCAGTTTCTGCTCACCCCTCTCGAAGTCAAAAAGGCGAATGGAGAAGACAGCTTGTAGGCACACAAACAGCATCCTGGTTTTGACAACAGCCACGTGCTGCCAGACACTCAGCCTGATGTATTTTCAGCCATCTGACGTGCGTGACACAATGCCAGTTCTGCAGTCCTGCTCCTCTAGTTACAGCACTAGCCCCTGGAGCTTTGAAAGTAATGGGCTTTGGGGTATTTTTGTGACAACACATGGGAACAGAAGCACCAGAAACGTCAGTTATTTTTCTGATCACTTTTGGCGGTTTCTTTTCTCTTCTTTGCTCTGGCCTATGCCTTAAAAACAGAACAGCTTAAGCGCTAACTGTATGGAATTGGAGCCTAAGGAAAATATGTTGTTTTTTTCTAGAAAACTTCTAATTCTACTTTCAAATTATCATGCAGCTCTGTGTTTGAATCTAGCTGCAGTAAACAAGAACTTACTGTAAAGCAATCAATATTCTACTCAAACTGGGCCTGGAGGAAGAAAAGGGCCTGATGAGTCATTAACATCCCTGGTGCCAGCAGAATTTATACTGTCTGATGATCCATCTTCTACAGTCTGCTCTCAGCATTGTTGTATTTTTTTATCCTTCCTTCCATTTCCCATGTTATTGAAGCCTTTCTTGGAAGAGGTCCAGCTCTCTCCCGGGGAAGTCAGTTTTGTGGTACCAGATACACCAATACAGGCTTCAGAGTGCTGCGGATTCGTTCTGAATGTGATGAAGCTCCTTCCACTCTTGCATTTATAGAGGGATGCTGGTTCACAAGGACCCTGCTGGCCATGCTGGCTGCAAGCTGGTCACACCTGGAGACTAAATAAAAGCCTTGTGGCCTCCCCAGCCTATAGGCACAGTTGGTTGTTTTCACCAGTTCAGCATCTCCCATTAAAAAAAAAAACAAACCATCACACACAATGCCCCAGGGAATTCACTTTCATTTGTAAATCTGGGGATTAGCCCACTGTAAATACACCAGACACAGCAGTCAAGCTAAATGTTGAAAGGCAATGCTGTACCATCACTGCATTAATTCACCAAGCTCATCAGAATTTTAATCACCAGGTCCAGGTGGCTTTTCAGAAACATGGGATTATTAGAACTCAGTGGGATTCCTTAGATCTATTGCCACTTTATTCAGGAAGCAAGTATTTTGTAGAAATAATAGACTTATTTCCTACAGCTGTCAAATGTTGACAGCAATACATACTAATGTTTCTGAGGAGGAGCTCTTCCTGCTATCTGGAGGGCAATGGGCATCTGAGATCTGCAGCCTGCAGTTCAGCAAGGCTGAGAAGTAGATTCTGGCATTAAGGAATTAAAAACCAAGTCATGTTTCTCCTGGCCTGGATAAAACCACCATAGTTCACTTTCAGCCTCCCTTTACGTTGAATGTGCCAGCTGAAGTGGCTCGGGGTAGCGCAGGGACATGAGGAGGAAAGGCACAGGGACATGTCAGCGTACTCAGCTGCTCCCACGTGCTGCCCAGTGCCTCAGCTCTGCTGCATCCGATGGTGTGTAGGTACCATCAGGCTGAGGAGGAGGACAGAGAACACGGAATAGGATGTCAGCATTATACAGTGGCTTGTTCCAATCTCTGGACTACAGGACCACAGGGGAAAGGTACGACATGTTAATTTAATGCTGCACGTGGACAAAGCCACGGAAACAGGCAGGGTGCAGCTGTGGGCAAATGATAAATGACAACACAGAATTTTGCCTAGTCTTCTTTAGATTCAAATCATCAATAAACCTGCTGAGGAGTGCTGCAGCACTGGGTGTTACTTAGCTGCTGCAGCTTTCCCTGGGAGCGCAGCGGGGGCTTCTTGGGACAAGGCAGGGATTCTCTGCCCTCCTGCAGTCCATCTCGGACGCCCCGCACCGCTGCTCCAGCTGCCAGCCTGCAACTTCAGTGATGGCAAAGGAGGGGAGAAGGCTCTCCTCATGGCACTGCAAAGGTCTTTATTCCATGCTGCCTCCCCAAAGCCTGGGGCCAGCACACAGGCTGGCCCCCAAAGGCAGAGGAGAGGAGCTGTTCGCAGGCTGCTCCCAGAGGCAGAGAGAGGGAGAGAGAAAGTGGCACATGGCCCGGAGCCTCACTTTACCCGGTACGAGTGGGGCGGGGATAGCACATGGGCAAATGGTTTCAGGGCACAGGGGTGGTACATGGGCGGAGTTGGGATACAGGAACCAATAGGGAGAACTCGAGGAGTGGCCAGGACTAGGGGCAGGGGAAGGAGGGAGATCCCATGGAGAGGGCAGGAAGCGATCAGTAAGAGGGCGTACGGTGCCACAGAGGAGAAGCATTGTGGACTCCTCATCCTTGAAGATATTCACAAGTAGACTACGGAAGGCCCCAGCCAACATGATCTAAGTCATGTCGCCCCAGGGGCTCCCTCCACCTTAAATTATTCTATAACCCAATAGCTCAGGAAAATAAGTAGATAGCAGGTAAAACTACACAAAACATTTGTAAGGAGACATTGTTATGGTCTCTATGGTAAGAAATACTGATGTGAACCCTGAAAGGTGACTGTGTTCCAAGTTCCAGAAAGGAGACATCAATTAGCAGCACCACAAAAAGGACAGCTTCTCAGTGCAGCATTTTAATAACGCGTATCCCGTACGGTACTTTTGACTGAGAGAATAAGCTTTTGTTCACATTGTACTGTGTATATATTTCATGGCTCTTCACTGAGATGCAATACTGAGTACTATTACATTAGATTAGATATATATAAATAAGTATTCTAGCAAGAAGATAGTGAATCAGTAGTCTTAGCATTTGAATTTGCCGGAAAACTCTTTTCTTAGAGAGCAACCAAAAGCTTTACTGAGTATAATTCATCACTTGTTTTGACAAAAAAGTCATGTTTTCCTTCTGTGCTGCTAAGGACAGTTTGCAGCTTGGCTACAGTCCAGCAGCACCAAGCTCCAGGAGGTTCCTGAAGTGCTTTATTGTTAAGTGTCAAAAGTTGTATTATATACCTTAAATATTCCATCTGCTCCTTCTCCTCCTCTTTTAGAATATGTGTGTACCCTTAGCCTTGGGGTCTTTACAGAGTTGAAAATTTTTTTTATTGGCTTAGCACAGAGGAAAATCACTGCGAGTCGATCTCATGGTCATGGGCTAAGCTGGCAAGCTGCACTGCTTGACACAGTGACTTTGGGGACTGGCATGTAGGAACAGGCCCTGGGTAGCCAAGACGTAGTACGGGGCCTATTGCTGCTTCTGAAACTCAGATAAGTGATTATAAAGTATCTTTGTATGTAAGAGAAGTATTTTTTCCACCTAAGGCATTTGCACATCTACTTTAGCATAGTAAGTCTCTTTCTCACATCAAGAAGAGAAATTGATGCCTGACCTGCCATAAAACAATAACCTCTCCCACACCTCCTCTCCTGTTTCCTCTCCTGTTTGGTTCCTGGTTTTAAAGTCTTCAGTTTTAAACAAGTTTAATATCCAGAAATCTCATCTCATCTCTTTCTTTATTGCCTTTTCTTTTCCTCTTTTTTTTTTTCCCTGCCCTGCAATACATCAAATGATTGGAGTTTGTTTAGAAGCAGAGAAGCTGAAAACAGTTTGTTTTATTTTCTCTTCTGGCACCAAGAACTTCCCCCTCCTCCAAATTTCTAACCTCATAATTGCTATCACAGTCATTTGTCTTAGGCTTTAAAATGGTGCAAAGCAAAATCAGCTAGAGCTGTACTCAAAATCTTCTTCTGATCCACAGCATCACAGAGTTTCCAGACAGAGATGGCTGTAGTGGGAGAGGACACAGGTGAAAAGTGACAGCATGGTTCTTGCATGTAAGGGGAAAGAGAAGTGAAAAGGTAGCAAGGACAGCTCAGCTTCCAGAAACACTGATCGGAAGCTGTGGCAGCCAGGAAGCATCCCAGCTCAAGCATCCAAGCACTGTAGGAATGCTTTATAGTTATAGTATAATTATAGTATAGAACTATTTATACAGTTCCAGCTATACCTTCAAATGCCATGCTTGTTTCTTCCTGCTTTCCTATGCAGGAAGGCCCTCAGACTCATTCTGCTTCTGTTTTTGTTGAAAGATCTGTGGCACCAGCAGCTTCATGAGCTCCCAAAGCTGAGGTAGAGAAAGGCAGAGGGACGGAGAGGAATAAGTGGTGCATTATCATCACAGCAAAAACATCTAAAAGAAAACAACAGCAAAAGCAAAAGTTGCTTTAAAAAAATATTTGGTCAGATTTAAAAAAAAAAAAGGGGAATTGAGATCCTGCTCTTGTTTCTGCCCCTCTGTAGTCCCTCCAAGCATTAGAGAAACCTCCATGGTGCTTGTGCCAGTGTAGCACATACCTGTTTCTAGAGCAATGCAGGATAGAGGAAGGCAACACTGTGTTTGTGCTCTGAAGTCTTCCTGAACTCTCACTTTATGCAACTTTATACCACTTTAGAAAATCTTACACTGGAAATTAATTTCTGTAGAAGAGAAACCCATTTCGTCTGTTTCACAGCTAGGCACAACCTGTCACAGAAACATAGGAGTTCAGAAATATCTGAGACCGGCTCTAAGTCACTTCATTTTATGGAGTGGGTTGAAATGAAAAAGTAATACTTCACTCATCCTTTTCCACTGCTCTTTTTATTGGTATGAGAAGATAAATTAAAATATCAAGCTTATTTTAGACTTGTGTTTATGTTAAGAAATCTTGCCAGTCTATTAACAATGAAGAGTTTGCTGTTTTCAGTCAAAACACTGATACAAGAAAGGAGGAAGTAGAAATGCACTGAGGGAAAGCTTCACTCCACAGAAGACTGGTGACTTTCAGTCAGGAACACTTCAAAGAGTCATATTATAAAAAGAAATGGTTTACTCTTAGGCATGTTGATAAGACAAGGTTTGTAGGCAGACTTGACCTTTTTACTGAATGAAGGAGCTTAGCTGGAAAAGAAATGAGGTTTTGGACACCTCTTCTCTGAAGAACCTGGAGATTTGAGGATTGTTTAATTTGTTGATATCTATTATGTTAGGAGACTTCTGTTGGACAAGCCTTCAAACTGCCTCCTCTGCTTAAGATACCTCAGCTTGAATATTCAGAAACTCAGTTGAGAAACTGAGTTGTGGAATATGTGAAATAGGCACAGTCAAAGGGATTAGGCATCTTAATAGTTAAGCTAAATTGCATCTTCTTTGATTTCACGGTCCTTATTAACTTCTGATGGAGCTTGGCAAATATATCCGAGGGCATGGTTTGGGTTTTGAAGTGTAAATTGGCCCCTCCCTATCCTAGTTCAAAGCTCTAGTGTATCAATTTGCAAAACCTAAGAGTAATTTTTTCACACTGCTGTTGTAATATATTCCACAAATTGCATCCGCAGTGGCAGTGTTACAACCACTCACGAGCCAGCTAAACACTCAGCCTCTCCAACACTGGCCTGCAGAACTCATCCCGCTGGAGGTAACTCTGATTCCTTTGAAGCTGGCAAAAAAACTTCAGAAATCCACCAAGAATTTCAGTTCAATCTGTGAAAGGTGAGATCAAAAACATCTAGAAAAACCCCTTGTGCCAAAGAGACTAATACAGAGTGTTGCTCTTGTAATTGTCACTTAATTAGACATGTTATGATTTCATGCCTAGAGAATTTGAAGGAACAACGTAGCCAATACACATGCAAGCACACACCGTCTTTGCTCTCTTCTGCTAAAACTGCTTGTTCTGACAGTATTTCCAGAATAGCTGAAGGATTAATAATCATTAATCTAGATTATTGAAAGATAAGCACAGATCTTTCAGTATGCTAATAAGATAGGCACACACCCAGCAAAGCACATATTCAGCAGCTGAGTCCACATCTCCTCGGAGCAGCAGTCCTTGCAACGCAGAGGGACAAAGGGCATTCAGGAGACTGAAGCGAATACAGTGTACAGCATGGAGCAGAGGAGCACTTTGATGTCCTTGGATAAAAGCATAAAATATTTTCTGACACATACAGGATAGGTCAAGGTGAGGTTAGTCTTGTTTCTCAAAAAGATGTCTTGTTACATTTTGATCTTGTAAAAACAACTTTTAAAATTCACAGTTTTTTTCAGAATGCAAACTGTCACTCGTGCTCTCCTTACTTGTGTTTTTCAGACTGAAGCAGTGTCTAGTCTTACTTTTTCTTCCTGAATGAAACCCAGAATAAACCCAGCATATGTTCATAATAACTAGGTAAAAGAAATTGCAAAAACATGCCCAGTGACCCGCTGATCAACTTTCTGTGGAAGCTAACGGGAAAAGGGCGAGGAGTACAAGGACGTGGATGCCTTCCCTGCTCCAGGAGTTAGGAAGCAAGGTTGGGTGAGAAAATGCTGAAAGCCTCACAGGCAGCATCCCTGCTGAGGCTGGTGTCAGCACACAGCAAGTCCCCGTGGCTGAAGCAGAGTAAGCGGGAAGCGAGTCTGGATGGCTGCTTTTGTCTCCTTGCAACCTAATTGCATGGAAATGTTTTGGGAACACACAGCTGCTGTTACACATGGCGCTGGCCCATATTTGAAAGCAGACAGAAATGCCTGTTTAACCAGCCCCAGGATTTCTGCGTGGCTGCAGGAAGATGTTCTTTTTCTAACACGGGCAGACAAGCCCCTGGCTGTTTATCAATCCACAGCAGCCATATGTTTCAATAAGGACCATTTGCACCCGAGGACAGGCGGGACCCTAAATCCGCATGGCAAAAATTATGTTTCCTCTCTGTCTCTTAAGACAGGCAGCTGCCAAGTGACACCTCCACCATCACCAGCTTTTTAATGAGGAGCAGCAATTGCTGGAGGTGTTTGGGAGCCCATTTAACACGTGGCCTCTTCTGTCCCCTAACCAGCAGCTTTGCTCACCAGCAACACTTTGCTCTTTGGTATTAACTGCTGCCTTCTCCATTTGTCCATGCTGACCCCACCCCAGAAACACTCTCACTCCAGCAGCTCTGTGCTGCCTGAAGTGCCAGGCACCCACCAGACCCACGGCGTCCTGCAGTCCATCCATGGGTGTGCTGCGCCAATTCACTCCTGTTCTCTCATCTGGAAGGGGCACCTGGCCCTTGGCACCTCTTGCTCAGTGGTTCATCCTTTCAGGGAGAGGTTACTTAGCTCACATCGCTTTTTTGGGGTCTGTTTGTACTTGGCTGGCTTTGAATCACACCCATCTTCTTCCCACCAAGGCACTTTGGCAACAGTGCCTTTTTCCCACAGCTCATCTGGGTAAAAGTGGGGAAGAAAACCAACTGGGATTGTGCTGGTGAAAAAGTGGCCCTGATTTTCTCCAGCCTGCTAAGCCCACTGTGACTCAGGAGTGACAGAGCTGTAGCTGGCTGCATGCAAATTTAATTGTGAGGCTTTTAAATGGATTTAAATGGGTTTAGCTATTCCAAAGCAGCTTTCATATGTGTCTCTCAGCTGCAGAGTGTTTAGAACTCCGTGGAGAATTTGACTTCTCACAAACTAGCTTTGTGGGTTTGTTTATGCAAGGATCTAGGCATTTTGAGTGTTAAAGAAGCTTTAAAACATTATTGGCTGCAAAGCGAAAGGACCTGGTTGTTGGCCCAGGGTGGAGGCAATAGCTGATCCATCTGATAAGAATGGTTTATTCAAAATTAGATCTGTCACACTTCAGGCTTACCACAAAAAGTGCTTTCCCTGATCACATCATAAATTCAAAGTTATCCTATGCTCCAGGATAAAGACTATTCATAGAAATTGAGTACCTTTTACACGAAGGCAGAGAACAATTAGATCACAGCCTGTCTCAAGTTATTAAACCAGTTCAGAGCCTGAAAATTTTCAGTAATGTCAAGACCCGCAGGGAAAATGCCCTTCTTGAATTGCAGCCACTGCTTAAGATGTGCACATGCTGTTCAGCCCCTATAAATTGCAGTTTCACACTGGCTGCTCCATTTTCTCCCTGGGATAGCATCTCACTGGATTTGCCTGAGAGGATCAGGTTATCTGTGTATAACTGCAATAGTGTTTTTCGTACCAAGCTTACTACTTACAGCCCCATGGAGCCTGGCAGCTGCGCTGACCTTTGGTACATCTGTTATTGCCCACGACTGAGGCAGACCTATAATTGTGTGTGATGCCTTATGAAAACAAACACATCGTTACTGCTCCAAGGAGGGACCATATCAGTTTAAAAAGTGCTGTGCCAGTATAGTAGTGGGAACAAGGCTAATGAGCTATTCAGCTGTGATCAGGGAGAAGTGTAAGGATGTGGCTGAGTTTATTGATCTCAGCCTGGCAGAGCTCAAACTAATGCCTCTCTCACCTGGTATCTCCAGCAGTAAGAGCCCATTCAACACTTGAAACAGCAATCATGGAATTGAAATAACAGAGCATTAAACATCAGGCATTTTCCACCTCCATTATTCTTCCTGCAATAAAACCTAGCTTTGCATGGAGGAGGCTGCATTAGAAGTGAAACCAGTGTGGACAGAAACAGTGATGCCAAGAGAGGCACTTTGCACAGCACTTGAGGCTGAGCAAATTGGTCAAAATACTTGTGTTGCTTCAGTTCATTAGGAGACCCAAACACCCACTCACCAGTGCTACTGCTCTCCTCACACCACACCTGCTCTCACAGCAGAATATGTTTCTCCATCACCCACCCAGAGGCTGCAAGAAGGGGAAGAGGCACAGCAGAACACCTCTCCAATGGGAGGTGCTGAATCCAGATGACTTAGCCTGCCACAGCCAACAGTGGCTGAAGAACTGAATCTATTTTGAACTTTTTTATCTTTGGAATAACCTTGATGCAAAAAGCTGCTTGGAGCCACTAGTGCCCATTTGTTCTTCCCAATACATTTTTCTAGAGCAGAACAATGTGTCCTGTTATGAGGCCTTTTCATCTTATATCCAAAGCTCTAGTATTTGTGGAGTTTACCTTAGGTTTCAGAAACATGCAGTTTTTCTCTGAGTGTTGAACAAACTGTAATGCACAATTGCCTACAAATTGCCATCAGATGGATGTTGATTACAGTAAATAAGAACTGGAAAGATTGTACAGAAGGAACTTGAAAGCAACTAAAATGAAGCTCATTTATGTTTTCTCAGCCCGCCTTCAGTTGCTTTGTTGAGTATACACTACATTTCATACCCTGATTGAAATTCAAATTATTTTCTGTGTGGGAAGGTCTATTGAGAGCTAAGGATACCCCTCATCTGCAGATTTGGGGATCTTGTATTTAGTGTGTGGTATTTAGCCAAAGGGCAGCTTGTCAAGCCAAGCAGCCTGACCTGAGCAAAAAACGGGAAAGTATTTCAGTGAAGGGAAACCTTCAGTGCAGGGTTTGGGCAGAGTGAGACCCTTGCCCCCACCCCGTCTGTCCCCTCACAAAAATCTCTGTTAGTGCTGCTGGAATGGACTAGGCAGGCACCGCAGCAAGGGAGTGTGAGGGAAAGGCACAAGAAATTAGCCCCATGTTCAGATAGTGTAACTCAGCAGGCCTCCTATCTGCAATTAGCCCTTTTATAGCACTGCCACTCCAGCTCAGCAGAGCCTGCCAATGAACCAAGAGCCATTAATACATTTTTTTCTCAGGTGCTTGCTGTGAAATTGCAGTGACATGGTATGAGGGAAAAAAAAGGGCTGGTGAAAGCGACGAGATGCATCTTCCAAAGAGAAGGAAATTTTATGTTTCCAAAGGAGAGCAAGCAAGGTGCAAAAAAGATCAATGGCTCCCACCACCTGATACCACTTCACCAGTGAGGGATGTCTGGAGTAAGTGGATGCTTTTTAATATTTATAGTGCTGTATGCAAGCGAAGAGAAAGCCCAGTAGCGTTTTGCTCCATGTCACACTCCCAGTTAGCAGCAGGAAAAAGTCAAGTTCTCCCTGGCTTCTGAAGAAGGGTCTGGAGCACAAGTCTGATGAAGAGCTTCTGAAGGAGCTGAGATCATTTGGACTGGAGAAAAGGAGTTTCAGGGGAGACCTTATCAGTTTCTACAACTGCCTGAAAAGTTGTATCCAAGAGGGGGTCTGCCTCTTTTCCCAAACAGCAAGTGATAGGATGAGAAAAAATGGCCTCAAGCTGTGCCAGGGGAGATTGGGTATTACAAAAATATCACCACAGAAAGGATTGTCCAGCACTGGGACAGGCTGCCCAGGGAAGGGTTGAGGCACCAGTCTTGGTGGTGTTTGAAAGACATCTAGTTGTGGTGCTTGGAGATATGGTTTATTGTTGGACTTGGCAGTGCTGGGTTAATGGTTGGAATTGATAATCTCAACGGTCTTTTACAACCTAAAGAATTCTATGATTCCATATTTTTGTTTTCATAGCATGTTGGCAGTGTTGTCCTTCTGATACAGACAAAAA
>VZRR01005165.1:570647-594950 GCA_013398015.1 Oreocharis arfaki | reverse complement strand
GAAAGGCACAAGAAATTAGCCCCATGTTCAGATAGTGTAACTCAGCAGGCCTCCTATCTGCAATTAGCCCTTTTATAGCAGTGCCACTCCAGCTCAGCAGAGCCTGCCAATGAACCAAGAGCCATTAATACATTTTTTTCTCAGGTGCTTGCTGTGAAATTGCAGTGACATGGTATGAGGGAAAAAAAAGGGCTGGTGAAAGCGACGAGATGCATCTTCCAAAGAGAAGGAAATTTTATGTTTCCAAAGGAGAGCAAGCAAGGTGCAAAAAAGATCAATGGCTCCCACCACCTGATACCACTTCACCAGTGAGGGATGTCTGGAGTAAGTGGATGCTTTTTAATATTTATAGTGCTGTATGCAAGCGAAGAGAAAGCCCAGTAGCGTTTTGCTCCATGTCACACTCCCAGTTAGCAGCAGGAAAAAGTCAAGTTCTCCCTGGCTTCTGAAGAAGGGTCTGGAGCACAAGTCTGATGAAGAGCTTCTGAAGGAGCTGAGATCATTTGGACTGGAGAAAAGGAGTTTCAGGGGAGACCTTATCAGTTTCTACAACTGCCTGAAAAGTTGTATCCAAGAGGGGGTCTGCCTCTTTTCCCAAACAGCAAGTGATAGGATGAGAAAAAATGGCCTCAAGCTGTGCCAGGGGAGATTGGGTATTACAAAAATATCACCACAGAAAGGATTGTCCAGCACTGGGACAGGCTGCCCAGGGAAGGGTTGAGGCACCAGTCTTGGTGGTGTTTGAAAGACATCTAGTTGTGGTGCTTGGAGATATGGTTTATTGTTGGACTTGGCAGTGCTGGGTTAATGGTTGGAATTGATAATCTCAACGGTCTTTTACAATCTAAAGAATTCTATGATTCCATATTTTTGTTTTCATAGCATGTTGGCAGTGTTGTCCTTCTGATACAGACAAAAAAAACCCCAAAAAATCAAACACCAACATTTTTCACAGGTACTTGTCTAATTGTCTTCCTGTCTCTAGAAAACACTTCCAGCTAAACCTACACAGCAGATGCAGGAGCAACACCATGATTAGAGAGTGGTGGTGAGAGACTCAATCTGCTTAATTCAATATTTTTCCCTTGCTGAAAAAAAGTTGTATTTTTTTTCCCTTTTCACTCTTTTATTTTAAATGATTGATGCAATAAATTAGCAGCAATTAGGCTCTGCAGGTTTGCATTCTTCAACAGTCTCTAATTAGCCATGTAGCACACTGCACAACCAGCCTGGTCCCCGAGTGCTGTGGGAGATCACTGCTCTGGGGCACCCCACATTCTTACCACATGGGCTGCTGTGCCTTCCCTCCAGGAAGAGGGCACAACACAGAGGCTGCCTCTCCAGAGCCTGAACAGGGCTTTCTTGTCAGAATTTACAGTTGTGTCCCTTGTCCCTGTTGAAGAGATGGAGCTTTCCAGCTGTGGCAGCTCCCCCTGGGGCACAGCTCTCTTTCTCCCTCCTCCTCCTCCTCCTCCTTATTCACAGCTGTCTGCAGCCACCTTGGTGGTGAGTAGAAATACTGAAAACATGAGAAAATGTAAAGCTGTAGCAGACATCCTTGAGCAAAAAGGCCTCTGAAAGCTGTAGATGTGACTTGACAATTTTTAATTTTCTGTACTGAAAACTCCGATTTAAAGTGATGGGTTTTAAATCAGCTTTTGGATCTGATTTTCAGGTTGGCCTGAGCCATATCTTTTTACTTTTGGGTCATGATAAGGGCAAGAGTAATCTGGTGAATATGAATGTCAGTCTTGATTCAGACTCCAGTGGAAATGAACCGATTAACAGAGCTGGAGACATCCAAGGTGCCTGATTATAGGTGTTCCTGCCCTTTTTTTGAAAGTGAATAGATCTTCATATGTATGAATTAGGGATTTTTTTGTATGATCACCTGTCTAAGGTGCCCTAGAAACCTGCAGCTTGTGAAGAAATTACCTTTGTCCCATAGGGAAGAAGATATTTTTTCTGTCTCAGTTCCAGTTGTGATTTCTTCCCTGCTACTCCTACTGCCGGTATCCTTCTCCAGCATACCTGGATGTTCCCAATTCCTGCTCAGTAGATGCCCTACTCTCTTGGGATCTTCTGCTGTTAAAGGGCAGCAAAGATTGCACCATCCAGCATTAATGGCACTGCAAGTTCTGGGCAGCTGCTGCTGGTGCCCACCACACCCAATCCCAGAGAAAAAGCAGTGCTGTAGCACAGGCTTCCCTCCCACATGCCCTGCAGGAGGATGAAGAGCTGCACTGATAGAAGGGGCTGCTGCAGCTGAAAGCCCCAGGCCTGCGGCGTGCAGAGAAACAGGGATAACACCAGGCAGGTCTGTTCTGGGAAACGCGACCTTGGGTTCGTGTTCCAGCAATGCCTTGGCATAGTGCACCAAAGAAAGGTGGCACAAATACCTGATATAAAGGCAGGCTGGCTCTGAGCACAGGGAGAATGAGCAAGCACTAAGGAAGCTTTGAAAGGAAGGACAATATGATGGGTAGGAGCACTCTTTGGGTCATAAATGTGACCACCCATGTAGCCAAGATGTACAAGTAGTGACAATTTCAACCCAGATGGACAGAGCTCTGCAGCAGTGCTTTCTTGTGCTGCATCAATGAACTGGCAAGGCATCAGCTGGAGTCAGTCTGTGATAGAAAGGCCAGACCACCCCTGGCTACAGCAGCCACCCTCTCATAAAAGGGCTCTTTCCACAATTTTTGCTTAGGGGATGTCTTGGTTTGAAAGACAGGTGTCTTCTAAGGAAGGCAGAAGCCCCCTTTGGAATGGAAGATGCAACCCCCTTCCCTCCGGATTATTGTAAATTTTAAAATTAACGGGCTTTCAGGCAAGGGTATGAGAAATAGGAATAACAGTTCTTTACTAATTNAAAGGGCCTGGTCCTCACCTGAAGGTCCAGTGATGCAGCCTCCCGTCCTCTGGAAGTCCAGTGGAGAAGTCTGCCTTTGTGCTTGGAAACCTTTGATTATCTCCAGGTGGGAAACATTCAGTTCCTCCTCCTGGAGGTGGACTCACAATGGGGTGGTGAGTCACAAGGGAAGGCACTGATGGGCCCATTAACAGGAGATAGTCCTGAGGGAGGAGGCAAGGAAACACTGCCCCACCTGGTTTCAACAGCTCACGAAGATGGTAATAGAATACACTGCAACCCAGGACAGGGGATCAGCCTGTAATGTTAATGATTGTGCCATCTGATTATTGCTTTGTGAATTTAACAATTTTCAGGAATTAGGAAGAGAGACCCACTCATCCTGCAGGATCTGTGAAAAAAAAATAGTGGGCTTTGGAAGGGGTATGTATTTGATGCAAATAAATGGCAAATTCAGAACTTAAGAGGTTTGTTGTTTTTTTTTTTTTTTTTGCCAGAGTTGTCTCTCTATAATTGTGCGTGATGCCTTACGAACACAAACGCTTGCTGTGTGAAAAAAGGCATCACGCACAATTATAGAGAGACAAGTCTGGCAAAAGAGTTGTCTATAAAAGTACTACACATCATTTGGTTTTCTAAATCATCATAATCACTATACATAACAAAATATTCCTGATGTGGGTGACTGATGGGGAAGCTTTAAGATCTCGTAATCCCAAAGTCAGAGCACAGATCTGCAGTTTAACTAAAAGTCTTCAGAAAGTAGTATTTGGAAATGCCCTCCAGTTCTTGAAAACCTTAATTGGTAACAAGTGACAGGATGAGAAGAAATGGCCTCAAGTTGTGCCAGGTAAGGTTTAGATTGGACATTCTGAAAAATTTCTTCTCTGAAAGGGAGGTCAGGCATTGGAAAGTCTGCCCAGGGAAGTGGTTGAGTCTCCATCCCTGGAGATATTTAAAAGACATTTAGATGTGGCACTTGGGGACATGGTTTAGTGGTGGACTTGGCAGTGCTGGGTTAATGCTTGGATTTGATAATCTTAGAGGTCCTTTCCAACTTTAGCAATTCTATGATTCTGTGGTCAGTGAGCTGTTAGCTCATCCACGATTATTTAGATAAGGATTTCTTTATATATAATACTTTTATGCTAGTGCTGCTATCCCACACCATTGTTCTTGTAACTGCTTTGAGGAAATGCAGATGAGACTCTTTCAGTCTAAAGATTTAATTTTTCTCCTGCAAAGTACAAGGTGTGAAGACCAAATGCTCTTCATGGTTTAGTCTCAAAAGCGCAGTGCACTCTGTGGTTATGGTATGATTGCATCTTTGCAACACTCCTCGAGTGTCCAGGGACACGAGCTATTTCCCAGCTGGGAGTGGGACATGGTATTGGGACTGATCTAACAAGGAGGTGACAAGCCCATGATGGTGGGCACTGCCCCCAAAATTCTCAGAAGAAAGCACAGCTGAATTTTCTCACTTGGGTAAATAAAAGCTTTGCCACCCAAACCTGGGGTCTTGGCCCCATAGCACTGCTTCCTTTACAGCACAGTCAGTCATGTGTGCTCTTCCCAGGAAGAACAGAGATATTCCTTGGCTCCCAAGCTGAGACGTTCGTACACACTCAGCTGCCACAGCCTCCTCAGGGCTACCACCGAGGTGGTTTTCTTTACAATAGGAGGCATTGAATTAGTAACAGCAGGAGCCCTGTCAGAGCAAACTCTTTTAGTTGATATGTTTGTGGCACCGTAATGATGGCAGTAAGGCAGAAATAATCTGACCTATCCTTGACTAATTCGATCATCTGGAGCCTTTAGGAAACTGACCCAGCTGATCTAATCATGCTGTGGGAGTAGACAAATGAACCATCAGAGGTTTCTGCATCTCTTTTTCCCCGCACTCCCAGCTTCTAACACAGATGCTGGATGTGGCTCTTTGCTCCTCCTGTTCGTGGCATCCCCTCTCCACTTGCCAGGACAGCAGGCACCTCTGCTCTACCTGCTGGATACATGGGACTCTGGCATGTCTCCAGCCTTTGAACCTTACTTGTCTTTCAGAGGCACAAAAATTATTTACCTGGAAGAATGGACAGCATTGTAGGAGACCTCTAATAACAGGACTGCTCTGAGGAAGTTCCAAGGATTTTCTCTGCCTTTGGTGTCACCTGCTCACAAAAAGAGTTGGGAGCACTCCTGGCAAAATGCATTTTGTTTTCACATTCAGGATAGAAACATGTTAGTGAATATTTACAGAAATATGCTGTGTCTTTAGATTGCATTATGCTCACAACAACTGAAAAATCTTCCCTTCCTGAATATACACTCTTTATGATAGTTGCACGTGCTACTCAGCTGTACAATTGTGTGATCATTGGGCAAGCCTTGAATCGATTTTCTAATATGTAGAATAGACCAGGGGGAAAAAATGCAAAGGAATACATTTACACAGTGTCCTAGTAACTTAATCATGCTTGCAATATTTTCTTTCTGATGCCTGAAGCAATGATTTGGTGTAACAGAGATATGCATGTTCAAAGATCTGTTTCTCCTTTGAAGTTGTTAAATATGTCCTCAAAATGTATCAATGGAATTGTGAAAAGCCTGATCGATTTTTACTGCCAATAGGATCTCTTAATTTTATCGGTCCTCACATTGGGTCCAGAATCTTATTATTATGGAATAAACAGGCTGAATTAATGAATGATGAAATAACACATTCTGGTTTAGATCTCTGCATTAAAGCAAAAAACCCCCTTGACATCAGTCCAGAGCAGAGACTGAAACAAAACTGAGATAGTATACTGAGGGTTTGGGTTAATGGATGAATGTATATCTTATTTTATGTTTGTGTTCTAGTCTGGTAGGACTCCAATCCATCTCTGAGACTGAGAGACATCTCTGTGACTGAACAAATGAGCCATACAATGAAATTTGTTTACATGCTGTGCTGGACCTGCCTCAGGTTCAGTTAAGCTGAAGCATTCAGAGTGGTCTGTGTCTGTAAGCACACACCTCCCTGTGTGCTCTGGTGGGTAGTACCCATTAGTTATAAATAATCTTACTAGTTTTAAAGAATCTTTTGCTTTAAAAGAAAATGGATTATAAATAGCAGTAGCATCACTTTTGCTTGGTTTCCCATGCACTGGTTGTGTTGCTCAAAGTGACACAAACCCCACTGATGGAATGCAATAAAATGTCTGGATGTTGTGTTTCCACCTAATACCAAAAACTAGAGGGACTTACTAACAAAAGTGGGCACACATACCTGTGAATCCCATTGACAACTAATCAACTGTTTTATTTCTATGAATAATTTAAAAATCCTACCTGTTTATTCCATTTTTTGTTCTGTATTTGAAAATGCTTCAAGCTACCTGTATCCTGTTGGGATGTCATTAGCAACTCCTATGCAAGATAAGAAAATTCAGGGAATAAATTAAAGTCCATAGATATAACCAATCTATCCCCACATCCTAAAAGAGTTTGTTGGGAAGGCTTTTCTGTATTAAGAGACCAGAAGTTTCAGGTGCTGTGGAAGGGTGATAATAGTTTTTAAAATACTATCATTGTGAATTATGTCATGTAACACATATATAGCAGCCTGCCACAAGTCCTAGAAAAAGTAATAATTAAAAATAAAAATGGAGAGTCACTTCTGATAGAATTTGTTCAGTCCACTTTAGTTATGAGGTGATGGCTGTGGTAAAAATTGCATGATTGCAGCATAAATGTATCTTTCCAAGTGGAAAATAAAAGATGTAAAGAGCTTCCTTAATCTATCAGAAAAAAACCCAACAAAACAAACCCCCTCCTGGAATGCAAATCCAGAGAAATCCAATCAGCAATTGGGATCATATTCTTACTAGAAAGAGCACTTAGTGGGACATGCTGCTTACAGAAATGAAGAAATCTCTGGTTTTCTGGAGAAAGCTGGGTGCATTTGTAGGAAAAGAGGGCAGGAACTCGCAGTGCATGTAGGCCGTGCAAAATGAGAGGGACTGCATGGGGTAGGGAGGCTGAGCTGGTGACAGCAGCCCTGTGACACCACACTGCTGGGCATGGGCAAGACACCCCTCCGCTCCCTGGACAGAGGAAAATCACTGCCCCTAAAATCTGATCTGCTGCCTTTCAGCATAGATACTTTTGTCCAGGTGGTGGCTGAAATGTAAATGCTTTGAGATGTCTGACAGGTGCTGTTTTGGGGATCTGCACCCTACTTCAGATAAACAATTTCCCTTTTCTCAGGGCCTGTGCACCCAAAGGCAGGACATGGACATGGACATCCTGGTATTCCTGACTCCACATGCCAGATGCATATACCCTACCTGTCCATGCAAAACTTAACTGGTTTTGTCTGGGTGATCCTTCCAGCATGTCAGTGGGGCAGGACTGAATGTATGGAGTGCTCTGGGCTTGTTTTCACTCCGTCATGGTCCATTTTCTATGATTGTCCAGGGATTTCATTTAATACAGTGAGTCTGAAACCTGAGCGATGCCTGCCATTCTCTGCTCTTCTCTCCAGCGCATTATGCTTGCTGACTTTGACCACTTACAGCAGGTTTTAAATCTGCTAAAATGTGTTGGGAATGGCTTCTGTAAACGTCCTTTTTATCCATCCATTACCTGTGTGCAAGCTGGTCTGCCTCTGTTCAGCACTCCTACAAGGCCAGTGCTTGCATGCAGTGACTGCAGCATCGTATTTTCACTGTGGTTTCAGCCTGTGTGAAAACACTTCATTTCCAAGCTGCCTTTCAGCTTTCAGCCTCCACAAAAGGTGGTGATTTGGGTTCTTTGCACGTTTAGTTCTGGTTTTGTCATCCCACTTCCAACAGACAGCCATGTGCACTGGACAAAAGTGGGAAAGAGCAACTTGCACCATCTGTAGCGCCTGAGTGTCCAATGGCACATTACTCCAGATCCCAGGGTTCATCCCATGCCAAGCAAGCCCCAGCAACTTCTTCTGCTCAGTTTGCTCCTTCCCAAACCAACCATGAGACACTAAACACTTGCCATGCTCAGCACCAGGTACCTGGCAAGCCAGGGGCCATGCTGCCTTGGCTAGCCCTCATCCACAGGGGATTTGAGCACTTGTTTAGTAGGGTGAAGTGAGGACAAAGGAAAGTAGAGGAGCCTTGAGCAGCCCAGCTCTGAGCAGGAGAGCTGAAGGAAAGGGTTTGTGCTGCAGAAACCTGAACTCTCAAAGCAGCAAGGATCACGCCATTTTTTCTCAGGATGTAATTAAAGCTTCCTTATTTGTGCAAGCTACAGTAGAGAGAATTGTATTTGTTTTAAAGATTGGAAATGCAGAGGACTGTGTGGTAGTAACTTTTCCTGCTTGCTGCCGTCATCTGGATGCCTTCAAGCATGCCTAGGAGCAACCCCCAGAGTCCCAGAGACCGCCACACACTTGGGTTCTTGGGCACGACTGGAATGTCATTTTAAATGATGGACAGCGCTAAGGGGCTCTGCAGGGAGGTTCAGCAATGGAGGTGGTGAGTCTGCAACATGGGGCAGGGCTGGAGGGCCCTCAGCCAGCTCAGGAAGTGCTGTGGCTCATGAGACACTCAACTTCCCTGAAGGAAGAACTTGTCCCAAGACAGCTCAATGACTTTATTTCCACAGACAAGAGCTTTGCACAAAATTAAGCCATTTCTGGCCAAGTCTGGATCAAATTGGGGTGTTCCAGCCAGAGGGAAGGGTCTCCTGCCTCCAGGAAGCCTACTGGGAAGCCTACTGCCCTTCTAGCACGGTGGTCAAAACCACAGTGTGCTGGCAGGGAAAGGAGATGTCTGTCAGTGCTGGGTTTAGGGTAAGGAGATACCCCAAACACCCCATGATGCTCCCTTGTGTCACTGGGACAAAGCTGAACCAAAAGGGGCAGGTGTTGGGGTCCCTTCCCTGAGGCTTTCACTGTTTCTAACCTTGCTCTGGTAACTCCCTTTTCCCCACTAAGTGCTCAGGCCTCATCACTGTCCGAGACGGAGCAGGACCCTGGAGCTGTGTGCCACATGACTGGCCCCAGGGAGTGGCTTTGTCAGTGGTGGCAGCAGGGAGAGGGGTTCTTTCTGTGGCAGGAGGATGCTCAGGGCCCCTGCACACGCTCACAGGCGGACAAAGCACAGCTCTGCCTGCCTGTCCTGTACCTCAGCAGGTGGTAGGGCTGAGAAGAAAGAAGGAATCCATGGAAACAAACTTCATGGACAAATGCAAAGTTCTGGGAAGTGTGGGCAAGAGCCAGAGACAAAAAACAGACTGACAGTTTCCATATTGGTATTTACCCTCAGGGATATATGACTTGACACTTGGGATTTCCATGCTGGATTATGGGACTTTGGCAGGAGGATTTCCCTGCTGGAGACTGACTCAGAAATTCAGCTGACATTTTCCAGTAGCATCAGGAAAGGCCTTTGCAATTGAGGACTTCACTAGCAGGGCTTTTTCATGTCTGCTTTATTACTTTTCAGATTCAAAGAAGGTTTGTAGCAATTCAACTTTCAATATCTGATCTTTCATACCATAAATCAGTGCCCATGCTTATTCCTGTTTTTACTTACACATCCCATGACCGAAGTTGAGTCATTCTGGTGGAAGGATTGAGCACGGATGAAGTGGCATGTTGCCACTTCCAATGACTTTAGTCCTGTTCTCTGCAGGCTGCGGAACATGAAACACCAGATGTGGAAGTTTAGCATAGTTTTTCCTGACTAGCAAACTCACCTGTCCTCTGTAAGGTTTAATGCACCTCTCAAAGTGTATGTTGTGAGACCTTACAGCTGATCACTGCTCCAGTAACTCACCTAAAGGCTCTTGAATGCGAGTAGGAACAACTTAAAAATAACATGTTTAAAAGACATGGTATGAACTTGTTGGGATTTACTGTAAAAAAAAGTGAAAGAAGTTTTAATTTTTTCCTCTGTGCTAGTGAGCATTTAAACAACATGTTCTCCTAGACCTGTAGATGTCTAAGCTGTTTCAAAACTTCAAAACCAAACCAAGCCAAACCAAACCAGGTCCCAGTGTCCCAGCTAATGACATCCATAGTGTGAGAGGGTGCCATGCTTCCCAGCTTATGCTGGACAGCAGCCTTAGAGGGCCTGCCTCAGTATTTGTCAGGAATGCCTTCAGCTAGGCCAAGAAAGCCTCCCACTTCTCAGCCCAGTACTCAGTTTAATAGATGCTGGGAGGAAAGGAGGGAGGGAGGAAAAGTGATTTACTAAGTTCAGAGTAGAACTTCCAAGGCCACACAAAGTTGCTTCAAAGTTTGTTTTAAATAAGATAATCAATTAAAATGCTGCTTTAAGAACAACCAGGTAAGGTTAGTATCAAATACCATCAAAACACCAAAATAATGGTAAGAGGGTTTTGTTAAACAGCAAATAGCAACAGGAAATGTACCTCTCTGTGCACAGCAGGGAGGAAGAGGAACCGATCAATAGGGGACTAATGAAAGTACCAAACAATTAAATTGCCTCTGGCATTGCAACTGAGAGCTGTAGACGAGTATGCGTATAAACTCAATTTACAAGGTCAGAAGAGGACTCATGCAGCCTGCAAAGAAGTGGCATCAGATCACGCTTAAGAGATTAAGAATATTTTAGTTGAAAAAAGCCACCCAGCTGGAAAAACTTACAGAGATTGCATGTTTGTTTCTCGGTATTTTTGGCATTTTACTGAAGGAAGAGAGACCTTTCCAAGAAAAGAAATGTATGAGCAGCTTTTCGTCAAAGGAAGGCTTGTGCCTCAGATTTTAATTTCTAAATAATAATTAATGCCAAATGAATGTTATAGGATTTTTAGGACTTGCTAATTTTTGCTTTTTCATGTTTTGTTCTCTGTTGCAGAGATGCTGCTAGGACTGAAACTGCTGCATAGTTGAGTTAAACTGTTACCAAATGTTTCAGCCCAAATGGAAACAGGAAATCCCAGTAATCATAAGGGAAACTTTGTTCTAACGCAGGCACAGGGTTTAGGTGCTTTTTCAGTTGTGTATCTAAACACCTACTGTTATCTCTAAGTGGATTTGCCAGGATTACTTACCACTGGTAGTTGAGATAACTGGAGGCATGAGACTGTTGCATTTGCTTGAATTTATTTTAAATATTAAGATGACAGATTCTGTGAATCAAAGTTCAAGAATTTGTACTCTTGCAAATGAGTTTTGTGCTGTGGACTGTGTCTAAATATACAAGAAATTTTTTTGTCTGGATACATCTGTTTGTCATCGTGGAAAACATAATCCTAAAGGTAAATTTTCAGGTAGGTTTATCCTGATGCAGAATAAACTCAAGTCAATAAAACTACATTGGTATGTGCCAAATACCTTCTCTGGTGCTGAGTTTTACATTTGAAAATAAAGACTTAAATCCTTGAATCTGTTACTCTTGCCACATCCCTCAGAAGGCTGATGGGACCTCGAATCTTTCAGGTCTGCTTTCCATAGTGCTAAAATCACAGGCAGAGTTGCCAGTACACTTAGCAGGTTTGGGCTCGAGCCATGGGTTGAACAGGGTTCTGTTTCCATCGCCAGCAGAAGGGAAAGTGCTATGGCAGAGTCCTCGCAAGGATGAAATTACTTGCACATTAAAGAAATGAATCTCTGAAGAGAAAATCAGTCTGGTATTTGATGCTTGATATTTAGTCTAGATTGTGAAGTATCATTACCCTGAGTTTTAGAGATCACTGCAACAAAGATATGAAGGTTACACAGGAACAAAAAAAATTACTGCTTGAAAACTGCAACGTAAGTCCAGATGGTGCAAAATGGCTTTAGCATTATAAAAAATTGAAAGCATCTTTCTTTTTGAAGGCTAGAAACAAAGTTTCTTGTATAAAATATTATTACCTTCAGCATGCAAGGTTTTTATTTTTGCTAAATTCTCTCTCAGAACTTAATTTCCTACTCCTTAAATTGCCCAAATCTAAATACAGTAAAAAGAAAAGAGCTATTGTAAATACTTGGAAGATCTCCCATTGCCTCCTTCCTACAATGAACGGCTCTCTGGGCTTGTGCCCTAATTTCACCTGCATGAGCCTTGGCAGAAGGATGAAAGGAGAGAGCCATGCAATTTTACCTCCACTAGAATCTCTATTTTCTCCCCTGAGGTGAACCCATTCTTGGGAGCTTTCATTAGCCAAACTGTTCATGTGAAAGAGAAGAAGGACCCTTTTTCTTTTTGGTTGCCAGGCCTTGTATGGTCCGAGTTTCTTCTGGTAACTGCTGAGTTGAGAAGTAGCCAGTTGCGCACGAGCTCCGCTATTTGAGCTTCTCATATAGGAAAATAATCTTATCCATGCCAGTTTTATTACATTTGTATTGATAAAGGATCTAGCACAGTTTTCACAGTATATTTTGGCATAGGGACCACTAGAACCTTTCAACTGAAAGGGCACTGTACACTCCACTACGGTCACTGGCAGCAGGTGCTTGTTCTTACTATGTTCTGTCATGACTTTATAAGTAGCATGACAAATCCAAAAGTCCTGGAGCTGAAAGCAACAGATACAAATGAAAGGTGCTGCTCACTCTAGCTGGATGAGGTGCTAAGTGTGCACTGCTTTCCCTCTGAAATGAAGCAATGGAGCAAAATAGACCCAAAGAAATCTGGCTACCAGAACATGAGTAATTTCTGCATGACTCAGTCCTAGGACAGTTTGAAATGACCACACTGTACCCTATTGCTTAAAATAATTTCAGATCCCAAGGACTTGAAAGTGGTAAATGTGGCATCAATATTTAATGAAACCCCTGGGGAAATTTTGAGAATTACGAGAAGATAAATGTGCCTTACACACTGAGCACATTATTGGGAAAACCTTAGAAAATAGATAAATATATCATATATAGAATGAATCAACATGGCTTTTAGAGTAAAAGCTGTTGGAACTATTTGAAGATATCTACAAACATACAATTAAGGATGAGCTAATCATCACATTTTAACAATGTCACTTCTCAAAGTGCATTAAAGAAACTAAGCAATTATGATTATTAAATTAGTAGAGCAATAGGAAATGTAGAACTCCATAAATGTTTGTAAGTGATCATGAACATAATGTGAGGATTTAGGAGACACATTTTGCTGATAGTAGTGAATTATTCACAGTAGTCAAAGCTAAGTCTACTGAGACCTGTAAAATACTTTGTGAGAATATCAATCAGTAATGAAATGTCTGAATAAATTCAATACTGATAAATACAAATCAATGCAAAACCTACCTTAATTACACATTCACAATAATGGTCTCTAAATGAGCTATTGCTACCCAGGAAAAAGATCTTGCAATCACTGTGAGTGTTTCTATGAACATTTCACCTTAGTTCAGGGCAGTCACCAAAAAGCTAAACTGAATGCTATGAATTATTAGGAAAGAAATAGGGAATACAAAAGAAAACATCATCATGCCAGACTATATGTGACTCTGGAATCATAACAATGACTTCAGTTCTAGTCACATCAGTCCAGCAGGTCTGTCCTAGAGCACTAGAGGGGTAACAATGGCCAGCAAGGATAAAAATACAGAAATATAAAATGCTCTCTCTTCTCTCCCATATGAGAAGAAAACACACTCTCAAATAGAAGAGAAAGAGCAAGTGGGTTATTTGTGTTAGTAAGGAGCTCTAAATTCAGCTAAGGTGCAAGGGATGAGGGTAATTCCCTGTGCCAGTGGTGGGAAGGATACTGCTGAAGCACGAAAATCCCCTTGGGCTTTACAAGGGCAATCTGCACATATTATCACCTTTAGTAGGCTTTTGTGAATTTACCAAGCCTATGATTATATTTTTATTGCTAATCTGATCACAGCTTGATAGCAATGCTTTTCCTGGATATGATCAAATGAATAGTACAGCAATTTTCCAAAGCCGAAGGAGTGAGGGTAACAAAGCCCACATCTTTTACAAACTAGCCAAATGAAACATTTATAGAATTTCACATTTTAAAAGACAGAAATAGCTTTACACTTGGGGCTTTCCTAAAGTGGATGCGGTTTCAGTATCAACCCACAGTGGATTTCCTGTCATCCATTCATCCCCCAAGCCACATAAAGATTTTCCACTAACAAGATCCTCCTGCAGTAGGTTCCACAGGTCGATTATCTACTGTTTGCTAAACCCTTCTTCTGTTTGTGTCCTGCCAGCTTCCTCTGATGTCCCTTAACTGCAACACAATGTTTTGAACGGATCCAGGCTGTTGAAGCCCCAAGTAATAATACAGACCCAGCCTGCTGGCATGTCTTCAAGAAGGACCATAATTTAACAGAAAAGAAATAGGAAAGGAGCATAACAGAAAAGCAATATGAATGATACATTCTCTCCAGTTAGCAGCTCTGGTGCACTAAGAAGGACCAGACTCTCTCCTAGCTCTGGCAATGCCACTTCACCCCCAAACCCCAAAGTGGAAAAACAAAAGTGTAATTTCAATTTTAATTATTATTCAGGCAATGTTTCATCCTGATGTAATTGCACACTAAAACCGTTTTCTTTCCAAATAAGTCTTTATTTTCTGCAATCATAATCTATCATGCATTATCTACTTGGTCCAATGTATTGCATTTGACTCTCTGGTCTAGTTGAAATACATTTGCCCTGAGAGGGTGTAAATTACCCAGATTGCCTGCCTGTGAGAAGGTGACCTTGCTCAAGGCACCACATCTATGCCAGGCACAACCACATGGCTGTTCCTCCAGTTGGAGGCAAATCTTTCCAGGGGGTGAGGACTTGCAGTGTCCTGTCTGAAAAACAGAGCTGCCCACCAACCTGTTTCTGGGAACATCTCCCTGACCTCGGCAGCCAAACAGTTCTGATTTGGCACAGCAATAAAAGGACAGCTGTCAGTCTGAGTATCAAACAGCTTTGGGCAAGGCTTGCTAGGGATGCTAAGAGCCATGGTGTAGTACGAGCCTGGCCATTTCCTGTGCACACTGTGGGTACAGATTTGTGGCCTAGCAGGGCATAAGAGCAGCATAAGCCACTCTGCATTTTCCAGCCCAGCTCTGCTTCTGTGAGAGCTGGGACTATACCAAATAGCACTCAAATTATTATTGTGCAATAGGACTGAGTTTGTCTTTTGCTCATTAATTCACTTATGACTTCCACTGTGTTTTATTATCATCTTATGTCTCTTCTCTGCTCTTTGGAAATAATTTTCATTTTTGCTAATCAGGCTGGTAATCAAAGCCTTCAGTTCCAGATGCAAGTTCCCACTCACAAAGTCCCTGAAGGGCTGATTGCTGGAAACTGGGAGGATGTGCCAGGGAAAGAAACACTCAGCTGCCCCTGCTGCAGCAGCCACTGCTCCTGTAAGCAGGAACATGGCTCTTTGTGCTATCTCAGTTCTTACATTCACATGATTAAAGCAGAGGGAGGAAATTTTTGGTTTAAAATAATATGTTAATGCATGTAAATTACCATTTGATATGTTTAATACCTGTTAAGATAGGAAACAGATTTCCTATTCTCATTTGGCTCTGAAACCATGGAATATTCTGAGCTGGTGGGGGCCCATGAGGGAAAAAGTCAAAACCAGACAAAAAATATTGAGTTCCTCTAATGTTTTGTTTGTCATAAAAGCTTGGCTGATTTTTCTTGAACAATTTTTTGCATGATTTTTGATCCCATAAAAAGCAACATTGTGACTTCTGGAATGGATTTGTAAGTATGCTCACAGGTTTATTTTGCAATTATTTAACTGTGTTTATCCCAGAGGCTCAGAACAAGGGTTTTAAAGCTATTCGGTATTGGCCTTAGTATATTTTATTTCTGTTAGTGCAAATGTGACACCCTGGTTATATTTTTCCCATAGACTGTTGGGGGAATTTACCTCAGTTGGGTAGCAAGGGCATTTTCAGTTCTTAAACACACTTTAAAGTAGTCTGATTAAAAACAGGGCTACTTCAGACATCATGCCAGCAGCCCACTCTATAAACCACTGCCTAATAAATATTTACTGATTCAGTTTTGGGATTCTACTTCCCTCCCTGCCCTCTCAATAGAGAAATCTGGGTGATGAAAGACATTCATGATGATTACTTTGGTTTGAAATCAGATCCTCTAACTCCGGGGTCTCCTAGCCCAGGTTTGCTTAGCTTCTGGGTGTGCTGCCACTCTGAGCCTCTTTTTCTCACCAGTAAAGCACCTCATGGTGTTCACATGAATGAGCAGAACACTTCTTGTCATGTAACTCACATGAATGGACTTCTGCAGCTGCAGAAGAAAGTGCATGCAAGTGCTTTGTGCATAACATGGCGCGTCTGCTCGTACAATTAATAAAACTTCAGGATAGCAGCTAAATCCACTGGCAAGCTTTTCTCTCTCTCATTTCTTCTGAAAACTTCTTAATTTATTTGTGTGATTTCCAGGTTAAGTGTTGGTAGGATTATCAAGTTTCTTTAATGTTGGGAGATGCTGAAACATGTTCACACCAGACTATGCTAGGTCTCAGCTGGGCTTGGGTTTGTCTCTTAACTGGTCTTACACAAACCTCCAAATCTAAATAACATGGTTAGTGAAGGATGAATTACACAAAACAGCCGGACTGAGCATTCCCACGTGGCATAGCCCCCACCAAAGGAGCACTGCAGGACGACTCCCAAGTAAACCACAGGGAGGAGAAGACTACGTGCAATACGGAGATTTTATCTGTGCATTCAATGTCCATTGCCATAGGATTCCATTTGATTTTGTCCATTGGCTTCCTGTGCCTCTGTGACTAATCCTCTGGGGCCAGTTGTGGCTAAAGCAAGCTTCTCTTTGGATTTCTCCAGAGGGAGGAAAAGAGACAGGGTGAGGAAAATGTCCAGTATTTTGGCAGAGCCAAGTGCTCTGAGATTACATTCAAGAATAATGATTAACAAATGTTAGCTAACACTTCGCTGAAAACTCCTTAATCTAATTCTTGCAAGGACCAGCCTGAGTCTGGAATACAAATAGTAACATTAATCTACCCATGCATAAGATAATGTAGTATTTGGATGGAAATGTCTGCTCCTGTGGAAAACAGCCCACATGGACGTGGCGAGGCTGCTGGGCACGTTGCTGCTGCCCCAGCCTAGGAACAAGGTCTTGTGTTGACAAGTGGCCTGTGCAGCTCTGATGGAGGCTGGGTGAAGGATGTGAGATGGGGTGGAGGTCAGTAACGTGGGAATCACTGGCTCACACAGCTGGTGGACCAGCACTGGTGGAGGGGGTGGCAGGCGGCAGCTCAGCACCGTGGAGACCTCGGTGCAGGGGATTGTGGAGACCAACCCTTCTCCTGTTCCATGCTGGCCTGGCCAGCAGAGAGACTTTGGGGTGTGGAGCATGTTAAAGCTAACCTTAGGAGTTTGTAAAACCCCCTTTTTTTAGGTGTTACGTAACAAACAATAATTTTATGCTTTTGAGTTGTGCATGTCCAATTTGTGGAGTCTCTTTATGACGGGTTAAAGATGTCCAAACAAACTGACCTGGAAGAGAGGCCATAACACATTTTGAGCTAGGACCTGCTCATGCTCACCTTCCCAGCCCGGGTTTCCCTATGCTGGTGGTGCAGGTTGTTCCTCAGTTTGGTAGAGCACATTGCTTTATCCAGAGAGCAGGCTCCTCATACAGTCTTTTAGCCTCTCTTCATGACCCTGGTGACTTCACTGACTACAGAGAAGATCCTTCTTCCCTTTGATCCAATGGCCTCCAGCCTCTGTTACCCCATCACACTCCATAGTGTAAACTGTGAATGTATATAAATTATTAAGTCATGCTGATGATCCAGAAAAGCTACCGCAGTAAAAAACCCAGAGACTTAGTAAGTAATTATGAAGGAGCATCTCTGCAGTTAGATAGATGAAAAGTGGTCTTCCAAGAGTCTGAGGTTGAAGGATGGCAACAACACAAAATGAGACAAAATGATCTGTGGCTTCTCCCTACTTATCTTTTCTGTAACACACTAAATACAGTGATTTTCCATAACGTGTTTTGTCTGTGTTATTTTCAAAGTAGCACACCCTTGCATACTGAAAGTGCAAGAAGTGTCTAGTATATAACTAATAAAGTTAATTCTAATAGAGGATTAAAAGTAAAAAGGACTCTGGAAATGCTTTCTCTGAGTTTTAATTCAAATTGTAATTTTGATAAATAAACCCTAGAGTCAATCTTGACCTCAAATCATCTCTGCCTTCCTTATCTGAAACAAAACCAACTTTTATTTCAAATAAGCTTCTAGTGAAATCCTCATGTGTAATTTTTTAATCATCTCCTCTTAACTATCCTAATTCTGCATTTTGGATTGGTTTAATCCTTAATCACCAAGAGCAAAAAGGGGCTTTATTTTCCAGCAATGAGGAGAGTTCCTTCAAGAAACAATTCCACATCCCAGTCTCTGCTAATGCATTTTTCATCCAAGAGCCACTAAACAAAGCGCATAAACAGCAGTGGGAGCTGAGACCACAAACCAGCAGTCAAACTCCAGCCTTTTGCTGCAGAATTATTTGCTTATCAATGCCAGAGTGCCCTTTTTGCTATGCCAGGAATGGCAGGCATATCACTTTTTGTTTTCCCATGTACTGTTCTAATTATTGCTCCACTATGAGTGTGTTTTATTTCTCAGCCCAGCCGTCTCTTGGGACTGATTTTCATTCAGTACAAATGTTCTCATTATAAAGGCTTAACATGAGGAGAATATAAATGAGAAGATGAGTGCATGCTAAGAAGTTGCTTATACAGGAACTGTATTGATCAAAGAAACAGCAGAGTAAAACACATGTCAGCATTAACGTGCTCCTACTTCCACGGTTCAAACAGTTTCCTTTCCCATAAGAATAGTGCAACTCCTTGCCTCTGAAACCAGGCCAGGAAAGACTTTGTTTAACTGAAATAAAAAGTGCAAAGCATTTCTATAGAAGATTATGGTGTGGCACTAAAGAGCTCTTCAAAAGCAAATGCACCTTCAACACTTTAAGAGATTACCTCTTGTCACTATGTGAAAACTTACAGAAGAGTAGAAATTCCGAAAGGTCTTCACAAATTAGATTATTACATGACCATGACTTGGAATATTTTTCGTAAAGCTAAAACACCACTTACTTTATCCAACTGCTCACTAATCATGCAGCTGACCCACTCACCATGTTGGTACTGGTGCATCCCTTGGGAACTGCTTTTTTCCAGTGGTTTTGGGCTGTCCTTGTTGCCTCAGGATCAATCAGTAGTCATTGCCAGATGAAGACTTCAGTGAACCATCACACAGGCCCTCCTTTGACCTCTGGCCCATTGAGTGAGACCAGAGGTGTCTCTGCAAAGACATCAATCTCTTTGGGATTTCAGCAACAACTTCTCCCCTCCTCCAAAGGGATGGAAACAGCTGAAAGCCACAGTACCAGTTCAGCCTCTCATTTTTTCAGGCCAAGACAATATACTACTAACAGCTGAACAGAGGCAGAGGGCATTCACAGATAAAACACTGCTTTGAAAAAGACTATGAAAAACCAAGTCTGAGGCTAAAAGCAGAGTGAAGCAACCCTCAGGTGTCTAGCTACCAGAGGCAACCAGATTTCCTCCTGCCTTCCATGGGGCGGCAGCCAGCTCTGCAGGTAGTATCTCATCTGCAGTGAAAAAGCTTCAGTTTACACTTCATTTCACAAGCATATTCTTGGACATAACTGAAAAAAAAATTAAATGTGTGTTTTTACTAAATTTCAACTTATAAGTTCCACTGAGGGCAGTGGCTCTGCTCTTCCATTTTTCCTGCTTGCTGACTACATAACTGTGTAGGACATCTCTCAAGACTTTTAAAAATTCAGAATTTTAACAAGAATATATGAGTCATGTCTAGACTGACATAAAAATGAAACAGTATCATTCTTGTCACCAGAATGAAGCATGGCTCACACTCTGATCCATGACACACACGCATGGTCTTTAGGCTAGAAGAGCACACAGAGAAGTGTGCACAGTTATAACCAGAAACTTCTATAAATATGTAACATGAAGCCTCTTGAATCCTAGCTTACAGACTGTATAACCTTGCCAAGAAGTAGTATTTTACCAAACAATTCAGTAGGACCATCAATAGATATGGGGTGTTTTCCAGTGTGGGTCCCAAAACCTGTATATCCGGACACAGCATTCAAACCTGACCTTAAGCTCCAATCTGTTCTAGCTTTCGGTCACCTTCAGTCACCACAGGAACACCATTCAGTTTCCTTTTCACAAAGACCTTGATGCACATTCAGCTGGTGCATTACCCCTCAGCTACCAGACTGAGCATCCTTATACCATACGCACCTGTGCTTGGAGACAGGGGTTTCCTCAATAGTCTCCCTTCCCTCATCAGAGAACTGGTGTCTGTTCGTCAGGACTTACATGGATTTACCGTCTCTCTGGTTACTGTCAACTCTTAAACAGCTCTGATGCACAGCCCAACAGTGCGGGGAATTTATGGCATGGGCTGCTCACATATCCAATGCATGCCATCTGCAACTTTTTCGGTCTATGCCTGGACCAAGCCTAGATGTCAGGAAGTTTCTCAGTAGGTTATGGGCAGTTCCAGCTAGATTAGTCCTGGAAGCTAAGCTACTGCTTTTAAATCTCTCACAGACAGCTCTACAATCAGCAGTGTAGAAATACTCTTTGAGTACGAGCAAACTGGAAGGTAGAACTGAAAACAAAACACGGACAAACTTGCACCATCTGCTTTGAAATGCCGACACTTTCCTAGAATAACCTGTGCATCACTACCATAAGACATTCCCCAGAAGAAGAGCTTATTTAAGAAACAGAATTGTTGTCTGAAAGTGATTTGTAAGTGTGAGGAAGGCAACATATTTGTTCTGGTGGGTGCAGCTCTGAGCTTCACACCTGCCTATATTAGGTTCAGTCCCTATGTATCTGCATTCTTCAGTGTTCATCTCACAGCTCCATACAAGAGATTTATCCTTCAATTTGGCAGCCAGGCTTCACTGCCAGTGGGAAAAAAAATAAATAAAGCAAGCAAGAAGGGTTGTCATAAGAGAATGAATCCTGATGTAAGTTTTTTTTCCCCTTATTGTTTTGAATTTTGAGTAAATTAATAGTCATATCTTGTCAAAACCAGAAGTAAAGGCTATTTTAAGAGAACATGAATGGTTCAGAAACACAAGCCCTGTTGCTTTTCCTGTCTCAAAACATCTGAAAATTAAAGATGAGTTTGGGTTGCTCAAACATAGGTATCCAGAGTCTTTTTAGAGGCTCTGGGGTGACCTCTCTCCCACAGTTTCTGATACAGTAGAAATTGTATCCTTTGCAGTTTGTGCCATATTTGGCAGACCCACTCCAGCACATTTCAGATGATGCCTAGACTCAGGCCCTTAACTCTCCTAACATCTTTCAGAGCTGCTATTCTTGATGCCATCCATAGGAACAGCATGAGCAGGCTCTCTAATAATGAGGTCACCCATCAAAGTGCCTGGACATAAATTCAGTGATTAATCTCCACAGTTTTATTTGAAACATGAGAACAATGACTGTTACAAGCTGAATGATATAAAAAGGCCCTTAATCATTGAAATTACTTGCATAGAGGAATGGGAGATGACAATCCATGATTCGGAGATAATACAATAAATTGTTTTCCTGTTTTCACAGCTGAGTGTCTGGTTTTGTGTTCTTATGTTGTATTTAAAGTGCATGATAGCCTATGAAAAGCTGCCTCTCTATTATCTCCAGGGATGATTTCAGATTCAGATTTAATTTTTTTATTTATCATTCAAGAGTATTTTGAGACTACTCCTTAAACTCACACTTCGAGAGTGGACCTCTAGGAAGTTGTACCCAGTATTTACTTCTAAACACGTGCTGCCCAGAATACAAATTAATCCCAAGAGTTTCCAAGTTTTGTCCTTGAAAACAAGAATGACTTGGGCCTAGTTTATCTGCATGATTTCAGCAGCCAAGCTCCAGAGCAGTATGTTGGCACAACACCCACAGTCAACTTAATGGTGTGATTCACTTGAGCACTATTTTTGTCCTGTAACCCTGTTACTTTCAAGTACTTAATTTGGTTCAAGTCCATTTGGAAACAGGTGAAAACGTACACAGAATGCAAAGGAAAAATGTTTTATTGTGAACATGGCATGTATAAGATGCATTTCAGAATATACTGTTATACAGCAAATGAGGAAAAAAAACAGCTCTGACATGAGATAAATGAACAGTGCATGAGACAAATGAAGAACATGCACACAGCTGTTCTAACAGCACAATTCTGATACCAATCACAAGATATTACACAGCTTTTGTGACAATGTTCATAAAAATTGCAAATATTGGACCTACTCCTGCATTGCTGTCCATCATCCAAATCTTCAGTGAATCTCGCAGGTGTGTGGAGGGAACAATGAGAGCAAACCGACACCCCACCTCAGGCAGCAGAAGGTAGAGATGGAGGAAACATCAAAAACAAAGACAAAACCACTGTTTTACAAAAGTAAAAAGGCAAATATTATCCCAAGGAATATTATTATTTGCACGAGAAATCTTAAATGCAGCATCCTGACTCCATTAAAGCCAAGGAGAGTATGCCATTGAGATCAGTGGAGCCTTAATTTCATACTGAAATTTAAAACATTCTTGCATTAGTGTAAACATCAGCAGAAACTAAATGTCAGCATCTATACAAGTATTCAAGTGCTGTTTAAAAAAACGATAAAAAACAGACAACGCTAACCCAAAATGCCAGTACATATACAAAAGGCAGATAATAAAAGAGGAATTTTTTTTCCAAATATACATTTTGAAGTATTTAAAACCATCAATTTTTTAGTACTTGTACATCATTGTTAGGGAAGGAGTATATGAGAAAAAACTGAGTTATTTACATTGACAAAGGAAGGGCACAGTGTTTGCTCAGATCTATTTGAAACCAGTATTTTTCCACTTTAGAGTCATGACATATACCTGCACACTCAAACATGTTTCAAAGCAGTGCTGAGAAGTGGCTTTACTTCATTATTATGAAATATAATCCTTCTGTGCAAGTATTTTAGCATGATTTCTCACAAGCTGTTTACACCCACTCACATTTTCAGTTTAAAAAACCCAAACAAACCAACCTGAAAAATTTCTTGCAGAAATATTTTGTCTTTAAAGAACCTGATGAGATTTTACATCATGGCAATTTACAGTCATGCATTTGGAGACTCAGAGTCAGTACAACTTTTCAATTTACTGTTAGAGTTGTGCCTGTCTTCAAACAGTTCTTTGCTAATTTTTGAGCGGATCTCAGGACTCGTTAACAGCTCCTTTATCTGATTCAGTCTGGGTAACAGGGCCTGCGTTTCTCTGTGTAAAGCTTCCTTTACTAAGTCTGCTTCATGGCTCTTTCCTAGAGGAAAAGAACAATATAGTACATTTTATAACAACTAACGCAATTTAGAGTCATTAATGTACAGAGATAAAGAGATCATATCTAGTTTGGACAGTAGGAAGTGCTCAGTCTTTTACCCATAGTGATTTTTTATAAAAAGGTATTTCATCAAAAAATATAATTTACATCAACAAATGCTACCAAAATGTAAAGAACAGTACAGCGTCACATTTAAGGGAAACTCCTGTCTTATTACATACTGTGTAATAGTATCTGCGATGAGTATCTGTAGTGGTAATTTTTAGCTTGGGATTGACTGCTGTTGACTAGGAAACAGCGCGTGCTCTCACACGGAGCAAGCAGCCCTGCGGCACTGCCAAACCCTCGGGCGCAGGGCATCGCTTCCACTTATGGCAAGGCCTCTTCCACAGCCATCCAGGACAATGCAAAAGACAAATGCTAAATGTTCAGTTTCTCTTCAAAAGCAAGGAAGGGACTCTTGGTATCAAGAGCAAGTGAAGACTGGAGCCACCTGCTTCACCACTCTTGTCTTTTTTCCACCGTCCATCCATCAGCATTCGACAGATTTTCAGCAGTGCAAGCACTTATTAAACCAGTAGACAGTGTCCTTCAATTCAGAACAAACTTTTGATAAGAGACTCACAAAGCAGAGTGCCTGACACTGAGCACCACTTAGAAAATTTCAGCAGGGAGCTGGGACATGATTTTGTAGTTATTCTTGATGGGATATTTGCTCCCAGGCTTTTTCCACAGAGCTCACTTGCTGTTATCATTGTCGCTCTCATTCTTACTGCCGCTTGCTGCTTCCTCAGTTTTTGCAGGGCTTCCATCAGTCTGTCTGCTTTTGTTTTGTGTTTCTTCTAAATATTGCTGCACAGCCTTCAGCACCGCGTTCTCCACAAGCCTTTTGCTGAGGCTCACCAGCTCTGCATCGTCTGGCTCTGCTGCTTGTTTTTCACCTATGCGTCACAACAGACAAGAGAAGGAATTCATTGCCATGCAAAGACACTAGCTGTGATTGTATCAGGAGCCTCTGGCTTGAGCTGGATTCTAAGTTATTAG
Source organism: Oreocharis arfaki (assembly GCA_013398015.1). NCBI lineage: Eukaryota > Metazoa > Chordata > Aves > Passeriformes > Paramythiidae > Oreocharis > Oreocharis arfaki. The sequence continues at coordinate 570,686 of VZRR01005165.1, read as the reverse complement.
CTGCCTCTTCCTGATTGTAAAAAGTAATTCCACACCCCC
>VZRR01005165.1:545912-570630 GCA_013398015.1 Oreocharis arfaki | reverse complement strand
CCCCCCCCCAAGCTCCAAACCAAAAGAGTTCCATAAAAATGTGTACAGTGTATCAGACTCATGTTTCTTGTAACACTCCAGCAAAAGCCACTGGCTAACGCTATGACCACTCATTTAGCTTAGAAGAGAAAGTGTGCAGATTTAATTTTTTTCAGGCCAATGATCACCTGTGACATCTGGGCAAAGATCACAGAGTATTCTGAGTTGGAAGGGGCCCACAAGGATCATCAAGTCCAACTCTTAAGTGAATGGCCCTTAAGAGAATCAAACTCGCAACCTCGCTGTTATCAGCCCCATGCTCTGACCAACTGAGCTAACCTCAGGGTCAAACATGGCAAAAAGTAAATTTACACTTTAGCAGTATTCCTAAATTTAGGTGCCATCATTCTGTGATTTTGCTTAATATATCTAAAATATATCTATTTATTTATTGCTTGTAATTCAGGAGTTTCTCATAGGAAAAAATACTAAAACACTGAAAGCACAGGTTACAAATATTTTTCTAAACAAAGCATAAAACTTAGAAAAACAACAGAGTCCCTCCCTGCCTCTCTTCTGTCTTCTATCTTAAAGCTCTAACATCAAAGGATTGAAGGTTCCAGCAGTCCATTCTTAAACACCTGCTGATAAAAACAAGAAGCTGACATTTCCCTGTTTTACTAAAGCTTCATATGCATAACACACACAACAAAACGACATAGTGACTATTCTCACACATCATTACGTGTAATTTGAAATGGTACTTTTCCACGAAACATTTTCCTGATAAACTATAAACCCTACTGCAGAATCCTCCTTTTACAAAGAATTTGTTCCAGGAAAAGCAAATTTGATTGTCCGATTTTCATTGGTCATGCTATTTCACAGTCCTCTGCACTAGGTAAGTAACTGTTTCCCTCCATCTGTATTTAAAGGTCATACATTTCATGTCCTCTTCTGGCGTTTGCATTCTGCAACCAGTAATAAGAGGCTGCTTAGTCACACGCATCTGGTGAAAGGGATATTATTGTATGCTCTCAGCATAAAGCTTTGTACTGTTCAACTACCTAAATTTGTCATTTTTCATATATGTGAATTTATTAAAGTTTGCCAGCACATACAGATAATAGTTACAAAAGACTTTTATTAGTCTTCCTAGTGGACTGCACAAGCTGGGAGTGATTTCACTGATTAAACATAATTCATATGGGGATTCAAAGAGGAGAGAGAGAAGCAAACAAAACTCTTCATATTCAGAGGTAGTGCCTCTATTAGCTGTTAATCTGATCATTCCACTCTGGAACAGCAGCTCTTACAGTTCTGGGCCTCCACAGCACTGGTACTACGGGCAAGAAAGAACTGTGCTCTCCCCCTGAAGAAGCACCAGACTACATCTTGGTAAAGCACTTCTTTACATTTTGGAGAAAGTGTAGATAAATACTCTAAAGATATGAAAAAGAATATCTAGAGGGATAGTTTTGGTTAAAACCAAATTTTAAAAATACAGGAATACATTAAAAACAGAATTATCCAAGCAGAAATATTTTAGGCTACTATGCAAGCCCAACAGAGGCAGAGGCACTATTCCCAAAACCAAACAGCTACATACTCCACATTCTCTGACTCACTGTTCACCATATCCCTTCACTATCTCCAAATCCTGGGTCTAAGTCTATCCTTTAACTTACATGAAGGAGGGACTTAATTCAGACTACTCTCTCTCAGGGCACCCAAGTTATTTATGAGCAGCATCTCCCCACAGCTTTTCTGAATTGATCCCACATGCTCCTTTAAATGAAGCCCTTTGATTCCTGATTTTCTCTGTTTTTAGTAAAGATTCTCAAAAAATGTGTTGGTTGCCCTGGTCTATTTATTCACTGGAAAAAATAATTAAAATACTTAATAATTATTTAAAATACAACTGCTTTCTAGTTGCAGTTTGTTGTTTTTCAGAATTGCTTGTGGGCCATGGAAATCATTACTCACACAGTGCTAATGATCTATCCATGCAACTCAGAACAAAATCAATGGGAAATACGGTGCTCAGCCACTCTCACACTTGACCCTGTAGTGCTTAACATGCAGAATATGACTAATCAGTCACAGAGGCCTCCAGATACAACACAACAGTAGTGATTATATTTACTCATAATGTAATTTTAGTTGTAGTACAGCACATATTATGGTCTAAAATAGGCCAGAGCTCTTCTCCCATGAATACTTTCTGCAGAAAAGTTCTCATTTACAGAGATATGTATAAAATCCACATATCTACTATTGTGCTTATGATTTCAAAATAAGTAGGTAGCTCACTTAGAAGTACTTTCTCAAGCATGAAAAATGTCAGATTACTTAAAACGAGCCTTTTAAAAGTACAGTTTATATAGCTACAGAAGAATGGGTTTGTGGTTTTTTTATTTGTTTATTTTTTAATATTTTGAGATATTCATGGCTCATCAGAAGTGTGGGGTGAAGTCTGTAGCACCTCCTAAGAGGGCTCTGCACTCCCACTGGCAAGACATACACGGGCTCTGACTGACGTGTGAATGCAGATGCATGCACATCCTTGCATAAAGACAGTGCTTGGATTTATCCGTGCAGCCACCTCGGTGGACTGGCACATGAGCCTATATGATTCCCTGATGCTCTGTTTCTGTTCTCATACTCCCAAAATAGCAGTTGTGGGAGTGTCTGCAATGCCGTGGTTCGCCGGCAAGGCAGCTGAATACTGTTCTGTCATTCCTATTCATGACTGTGGATAAAATGAAACAGGTCATGTGATAAAAAAGAGTATTGATCATCTGTATCTACTTGACAGTTTAACACACATATCTGTCCTGTTTCCATCTCTCCTTCCATGCTGCATCTGCTGCTCGCCTGCTTCTGCGATGAATACAATTCCTTTGCAGCAGGCAAATGCTTCTTTGAGTGGACTCTCTAACATTATTGGACAATCTGTAAAAGCCATTGCAGGCATGAATGTTTTAGATTTACAAGGGAGGTTTAAAAATTCATACTTGTTCTGTTTGTAACCTCTGTGCAGAAAAGCTAACAGATATACCATAGCACGGTATTTGCATTAATATTGTGACACTACTTTATTTCTGTGCCTATGAATAAAAAACTTCAACTGTCTTTTCCTCCATGTGGCTCAGAATAAAAATGAAAAAACCTTTCATTTTGTTTATCCCAGAATTATCTTCTATAATTTTCAAAATATGAAAACCAATTCATACTCTGTGAATGTACCTCAATGCATTCAAGCTAAGCAGTGCTTTTTATTACTGAAACTGAAGCATACCAGTTTGTCCTGAAATGACACAATTTTTAACAAAGGGAACTATCAACTCCACTGAATTATTCAAAAGGGGCTTTATGATCCTACATCCTACTGCTAGCAGTTATGGACACGAACCAGATGCCTGCAACCAAAGCCAAGTTTGGATTCAAATTCACTGCTGTATCTTTCTACTGGACTAAGTTTATTCTCCAAGTCTACACCCCCTTACACATTACAAGATTGTGAGCTGAATTTTGAAATACTGTATTGGAACAAATCAGATATCATGGTCCTGGTACAGCATTTTCATGGCCCTGACACAGCCTGTTCAGAGTGAACGTAGATATCTCAGATTTGGAGAGAGGCATGACAGTTGTTTGAATCCCTCTATTGTTCATATGATTAGGCCACAGATTGCAATTTTTTGTAACAGATTTAATTGAAGGAAGCAACAGGGGACCCCTTTTACTGGAAAAGCCAGTTTTACAACCTTTTTCCAGCTATGCTCCAAGACAATGTTCTGCAATCCTTCCTGCATCACCTCAACATACTGGGCTTTGTTTTTCCTTCCAACAACCTTTCTTGGCAACAAAACAATGATAATATGGGGAAGATTATAAAGGAGACCCTCAGTATTTTGAATAGGTGCCCGAGACCACCTGAGAAATTTGTACTCTGATGGCAGAGGTTCTGCTCTGCAACGTGGGGAGGGCTATAGTAACAGAAATTCCTCCATCTACCTTTTGGTTTATTCTAACAACTATTTCTAAAACAGTTTTTACAAACTCTATGAACACAGCTATGAGCATGTGCCCGTATCTAATCAACACAGTAAGTACAGACAGGAAAGTCACAACTCTGAACATTTCCTTGTTAATTAAGAAGGACTTGCATGAAAAGTCTCTTAAGTGGTCACTTAGGAACTGACACAAATAAGACACTACGAAGAAAGTGAAATTATAATCTCATTATGACATGACGGTGATGACATTTCTGTTGCTGGATGTTCCCACCTAACAGCTAGCAAACTTCTTTAGGTTTACATATATTGTTCTGCAAATACAGGACTGTCTTACAAGGCAATACCAAGCTGTTCTTCATGCTGAATACACAGGTTTCTAGTTCGCTGGAAAGGTTTTTGTATTTAATTTGGCACACATTATATCATAAATATATGATATAAATATAATAATGACATATAATTATTTATATCATATAATAATATATGATATAAATAATAATGACATAAATATCATATTTATTATGGAATAAACCTGATAAAGTCAGGAATTTCTAGTAAAGAGGAAATTAAGGGTGTTGCAGCAGTTCAGGGAAAATGGTGCTCTTGCCAGATTCAGTAATGACAGCAGGAATACCTGCAGGACCCTTTGAGCTGCAGACTTGGCAAACACGGCAAAAGTTTGTTTTGTTTCACACAAACCCCCGTGAAGCTCTGATATAAACTTTCTGACCACCTCTAAATGAAGAAAGAGGATGTGATCTGCTAAATTTACTCTTCCTTCTGCAAGCACTGTGATGGGATGTGATGCCACAGGCACGAGCCTCCAGAATAAACAAAATAAAAAAGGTAATGTAAGACCCTAGGCATACAGGGAGTTCTGCTAAATATCTTGGTTTTATTTTTCAATTAAAAGAGACCTGGTGATAGAGAAATTCCCTGACTCCTTTAATGTAGTTTAATGCCTAAATTGAATTAATTTATAAGAAGTCTAGTGCAACAGGCAGGAAAGATAGCAAAGTGGCTGAAGGAAACAAGATGGCTTAAAAAGCTGACAGTTTTACCATTTTTCTCACCAACATTCTGGTAGAGCAAACAGGCCAAGTTACAGAAGTAATTTTACATAGCCACAGTAACATCCACTGTGCAAGACGGCAATGGGAGAACCAAAGGACTGAGGCAGATAGCAAACATCCAGGCAACATTATTCACTCCCCTTCACCATTCACAGTGCTGCCTGGTGCCAGCAGCTCATGGGAACAGGAAACAGGAGTGCTTGGGTCAGCAGGCCCATCAAGGAGAGCAGAAGAGTTTCTACTCCCTCTAGGATGCAGCCAAGGGGGAAGCCTCCTGTTGTTTTCAGAGCCTAAAAGCGAGAGAGATTAGGCTTCCCAGTTTTCCCTGGAAAAGTTGAATTCTGGAGCAGGACAGACACGTCAGTCCCTTGCCTTCAATAGGCCTCCACAAATAATACTGAGAATGTAACACACTGTGGGTGACAGTGTAGGTTGCTTCCCCATCAACCTTGGTCACCAGTGACCACAGACAGAGCTGGATGGTCTTGAAGGCAAAAAATCACCCTGCTATGTCACCTAGCTGAGGAAGGTGTAGGCCCAAAAAATGCAGCAGCTAACTGGACGAGTATATTCAAAGATTTTAATTGCCCTAATTTGATTTTAATTTAAATTTTAAATTTTAAAGATTTTAATTGCCAAAACCTTAAAATCCCTGCTCACAGACCTGTCAACCATGGAAATCAAACATTTGCTCACAAGCATGACATGGCAAGTAATTTAATAAACATTCACCTCTTTAATAAAACATATACTGTTTTCTTATCCTTCTCATAGTCTATGTGAACTTCAGTTTCATGTCTTTCGGATTCATTTGTTACTATACAGCTTCCAAAGGGATGCTATTTTGGCTGCGACTTTTCCATGCTACTGTCAAGTATACTAAAAAAAGCAATCTTTTTTGCACTAAGACAGATTGTTAAACAAGTGTTAATAAATGAATCTTAACAAGCTGATCCCATGTTGTTGCTCCTCCTGAGCTCAGAAAAAGACCCCATACAAATTCCGACAGTCTCTCACACAGTACATCTCTTTCGCTAGGGAAAGCAATTTTGAACATATTTGGAAGTTATGGACAGAAAAGTCAAATTTTAATCAACATGAATTTTCATTTAATTATTTCAGTTGCAGTAACATGAGTTGTGAAACACAGCTGCATACTGTTTGAACCACAAAAGGAAGATGAAATCCTGCAAAAAAAAAAGATATAATTGCAATTCAAGAGTATGTCCAACAGTGTCTATAAAACACTGTAATTTTAATTTTTAAATTCTTAATTTGATTTAATAATTTTAAATACTGTATGATTTTAATGGAAAAAACATCACTTGCAAGGTGCTTTTAACATCTCTGTAATCATACTTAGTTAGATTCTGAATCTAATGGGAGAATGTTAGAGTCCTCTCTCTTGGTATGAGCGTCTTACATAGGTTTGAACTGGTAGCATAACTGCATCCAAAGGCCGTCAAAACAGATGGGTCTAATCCTTTTCCCTCAGAATTTTCCTCTTGAAGGAACTGAACCCACTTTGTAAGCTTCTTAGGCAAACCATGAAGTAATGTATTTTTGAACATCCTAGTAGTGTTGCTATCTTTCCTTTCATGGATCAAGTCTACAGAATCTGAGCAAATTTGCTAACAGCTTTGGGAAAACTAACAAGACACCCTTAAGCCAACTTGGATTGCATTTAAAAAAAAACCCCTAAAATTAAGTACTTTTCATGGCCTTTCCTATCTGAATCCCCTTTACCTATTATAGATTTTGCCTTAAATAATGTATTTAGCTTTATTCTTTCTTGCCTCCCTTTTGTTTGCCACCTAACTTCCACTTTAAATGTGGTGGTTTTTTTAAGAACTGGAATTTGGTATCAGTTTGTGAGAGGTAGCTGTATAATGTTCACTGCTCTACCACAAAGGTTTGTAAATATGAGACTTACCTTTGATACTTGGAGAATACTAGTACACAGAAGTTTAGACCTCTCTTTAAATGCTCTGGCCCTGAATCCATAAAACCACTGCTTAGGATCTTCTTCAGGACAAGCTCTTCCTCAACTTTCATCTCTCTCCGAAAGTCCAAATATACCCACTTGTAAGAACACTGAATCACAGAACGATTTGGTTTGGAAGGGACCTTAAAACTCATCTGGTTCCTACCACACTGCGACGGGCAGGGACACCTTTCACCAGACCAGGTTGCTCAGAGCCCCATCCGACTTGGCTCTGAACACTCCCAGTGACTGGGCATCCACGATGTCTCTGGGGAACCTATGCCAGTGTTTCACCACCCTCTTTCATTTTAAAGCCATTGCCCTACCACCACATGCCCTTGCAAAAAGTCCCTCTTGATTTCCAAAGAAAAATATTCCAAAGACAAGATAAGCAACAAATTCAGATGTGCTTGGTCATAATAAATTGTTCTGTGCCATGGGAGTTTTGGTGACCTCAGATATACGAAATCAGAATAGCTGGAGATAAAGAGTTAAGAATGCTGAAGGTATGACTACAGCTCACTTAATCTAATTCACAGAAATCTAAAAATTGTTGCTAGAGAATAGTGTAACAAAATCTGTGGATGAATAAGATCCTGAAACATTACCATGCCATAAAACTAAATTTAATGTAATCAATCCTTCACATAAAAAAACCAGACTTTATAATCTAGGGCAAGAGAAAATTGAAAGAATATGAGGGGACAATGCTAATTTTTCTCCCATCCTATGTTCTTTATGAATAGTGCAAATATCCTCATTTTCTGAACAAGCACCTAGTAATCAAAATTAACATTACTCTTCAGTCTGCTGCACCATTAAAAATCAAGAATAATTGAGTCCCAATTACTTTTTTAAACCACTGGGCCTTACTTCTACACCCTTCCTATGAAGTTAAATAGTTATAAAAGCATTTTCTTTGTGAAACAACAAAACTCCTTAAAAAAAAAAATCCCTAATAGCAACACTTCTTTAATGAGTAAATCTCTACAGCTCTAACACTGCATTCTAGCAAAAGAATAACTCCCCCTCCCTCTCTTCCCCCATATTTCTACTTCCTCAAACTCAGTGAGTCAGACTGTTCTAGCAACACTTCTGTGAAATCAATCCAGAAAATACATCTGCTATGCCAGAAACTGAACTAATCATCACAATTTTTACCAATTTACTCTGTACCATAACGGATTGCTCATTACCATGCCTTAAAACCGATGGTTCTCATCTCTTTACACTCCTTTATCCATTTGCAAATTTTCTCTCTACCTACACAGTATACACAGTTCCACACTTTCCTCTTTAGCATCCCAGTAATTCTAAATCTGTCCCATAACATCATACAAAAACTTCTTATTTATGCCAGCTGGTCTTTCGGGCCTTTTTTTCTATCAGGCTAAACAGTTCTAATCCGGAGTTTCATGTATTTTCTTCGTCCTCTTATTCTAAAGCAGTATTTTTCTCAGCCTTTCCTCAAATCAAGAGTAAAAAAATAAAGGTTGGATATTCATGCCATCACCAGTTTTTGAATTTCTTCTCACTCCATTCAGAACCAAATGCGTGATCAAATGCAGGTTTTCTGAAACTTTACTTAGCTTCGCCTTTATGTTTTCCATAGAGAAAAGTTCTCCCATTTCTGCAGCTGGCTAGAGGGGCCAAGGAAAGTTTGTTAAGGATGAGGAGAAGGAGAGAAATGGGCAATGGTTCTCCTCAATAGCAGATTATGTCATTCATGATTTTCAGATTTCCTAAGACAGGAAAGCACATACAGCAGTTGCTTAGCACAATGCCACGTGATTTGCCCTCCAAGGATGCAGGTGTAGCTCCACACTGAGTGTTACCATGTGGGACACCAGAAGCAGTAACCCAGAGCATTTGAGAACTGGCCTGTCCTCACAGCCTGCGTGCAGCACCACAGGCATCCACACATTCTGCTGCTGACGGAGAAGCTTATACTTGGACAGACCTTACCAAGTATCATAATTTTATCTAAAGTCTAATCCTGTACTATTTTCTTATTTTATGCCTTCTTTAAAGATTATGGCTTAAAAAAAAATGGCAAAGGGAATGAAATGGATCTCTTAAAGTAAAATGATGCACTTCTATTGGAATGAACCTATTACTATTCGCTTGTGCTGAGGCAGGCATTACAGGCAGTGACTCCATGATCCAGGCTGTATTACGCCTGGCCCTTCTTCCAAATATTTCGGACTAATTATAACAGAGAACAACACACAATGCATGAATAGGGCACACAGGTGGGGGCCAACATAAATTAACATTTATGTCATTAAATCAGAGGATCAACTTTGATTCAAAACACAAAACCACTACAGCAAATTTCATATTAACAGAGAAAGGTAAATCCCAACTTTAGAAGGAGGTTCAATCCCTAGAACTCACCTCATCACAGGTTACAGTTTGTACAACTGCAAGCATAAACTCATCATTTTGTGCTAGAAAAACATCTCACATTGCATTAATGAGGTGCATGTGAAAAGCAAAAGGGGATCTGAGAGAGGAAGAAAGGAAAACCTTTTTTACTGCATTAGGCTATACTGTATGGTAATGGATTTTTAAGACAGGAAAAAATGTACATTTGCTGATTGCACTCAGCCACAGTAAGTGATAGAGAAAACATGGCTGAGTCTTAATATGTTTTGTTCGATCCTTGTGCTTCGTAGTAAAACAAAAAATTGAATAAAATGTCATTGAAAAATTATTGCTAGGATGTGAAACAGAATAACACAGTAATAGACCATGGGGTAAGACAATTTGCCTCTTAGCAAAAGGGTACAAGCTCTCTAATGAGTGAAATGAATTATCCATGCCTGAGGACTTTAACTGACAGGAAACTTAGCAAGTGCCCAGATCAAATTCACCTGAGACTGGCAGATATTCAAAGGGATTAAGCCATCAGCAGAAAAGATAAAGTTAATGGTGGATTTTGAGATTTGGGGATTGGGATCCAGAGGAAATACCTAATAAGAAGTGAATTTTCTCTACACCAATTTAGGATAACAATTCTTAAGCATCATGGGAGTCACAGGCAGGGTCAAGAGCCTGACAAAAGTTCGGCTGTGTATGCCACCATCAGAATTACAAGTCTAAAAGTAGTGACTATTGCACAAGTTTGGCAGTGCAAATTGGTCATTGGTACAGTGTATTTCTAGCTACTTAAGGCTCAAGGACAACCCGCAAACTGTCCATTTTCCTTTCAAGACAATTTCCAACCCCATGCTCCACAGAATTATAGAATGGTTAGGGTTGGAAGAGACCTTAAAGATCATCTAGTACTAACCCTTTTGCCATGGGCAGGAACACCAAGCTAACTTACAAAGCCTATACAACTATACACCCCAAATTCCTCTAAATCCCAATTTCTTCTGTCAGTTCTCTGCTTTAAGCTAACGAAAACAGGACCACTCAAATTTTAGGAATGGCAAAAAGATTTGGCATAAAACATTACTAAAACATCAGTAATCAGCTGCTGAACAAGGTGCCAGTACATCTTACTATGGTACTTTTCAAGCTATCTTATTTTCCACTTTGCCTATAATAATTTCACAAATAATAACAGACCAATGTCATCTAAAGGACAACCCCTCACTCAACCAAGGACCTGTTGTTTGTCTTGCCTTCTTTGTTTGTCTGCCTTAATCTCAAAATCTTGGTCAAAACATTGCAAAATGTAGACTCTCTGCAGCCCAGCATCTGTCACTGACAGGAAGCTTTCCCTGAAATATACACAAAATGTTCTCTCTTGTTCTTATTTCACATGATGCAATAGAAGTAATCCCATGCTATCCTAACAGTTGCTTAATCATGTTAACCAGTTCCTCCTCCTGCCTTCTGTCTTAGTAGCTTTTTTTTTTTTTCCAAACTAGCTAGCTCCTGCTCTCAGAGTTCCCCAAGATGTAGCTCCGCAGCTCCCCAGGCATTTTCTGGAAGCACAGCCTGGGCTCCTACTTCACGTTTTGTGCCTCATATTCTTTCAAAAACACAGTACTTTCTCCAAATATCTATTTCCTCTGCTCCATGAGCTTCTTGAACTTCTAGGACAAAAGTTACACTGATCTTCTCAGGACAGATTTAGCTAGCACTGCATGCATGCCATTTCTGCTAAAAGGTTATAGGTCTGGTGGCACACGAGATGGACGGGAAAAAAGAGATAGATTTTGGGGTTTGTTTTTTCCTTCCCAGAGGTGAACCTCTTCCCCAGATGAAAACTGTTTTCACCTCTTTTTGAAAGAAGACTGAGTGTACCTTCCTGATCATTACAGGTCACTATAGAAATGTCAAAATTGGGAGTCTGATTATTTGTCCATATTCTAGTTTCTAGAGATCTTTAATGAAACAAAATAACTCATTTTCTCTTTCTTAATTATATGGCATCTTTAATGGAGGCTGTGTGGACTAGTTCTATAGTTTAAAAAAAACCCAATAATTTTTTATTGGTTTCTGGAATTGAGGTTAAAACATGCTTCCAGGAATACCACTCTCCATTAGCAAACAAAGCCCTCAATTACCTAGCATTAAGCATCACAAATTAGTATTAAGGGAAAAAAGCACATTTAAAATATCAGCTTAGGAAGAAGTAAGACAGCTACCACATTTTGGTTGTGTAACAAACACTTTCCCACTCTCAAGTGTGGCTAGTCTATTTCTGTAATAGATGTTTTTTCCATGTGCTACAATTTCTACATTGTGAGCAGCTCCACTCTAAGTTCAGGGATTAGGTTACAGTAGGACTTGTCGTATAGCTATAGAATAGGGCAAAGCAAATGAGTTTCTAAACTGAAGGGGTAGCCGTTCACATAGAGTAATAGAAAATGGTATTTCATGTTTAGCATGTTGCACTTTCTATTTGGCTGTAAAACGAATTCGCTTATGGATCACTTTTGAATGGAAAAGGAAAATTCAACTTGTGTTCTATTTTGACATTAGACAAACACTTGTTCTCACAGTACCATGAAAAGCATCTCTGAAACTTGGTGTTTCATGCAGAGGTACCTGCTTATGCTTACACAAGTGAGCTCTACAATGCCAGTACTTTTTGGCTCTAAGGCCAATTAGCACAGAGCAACTCAGGTTCATCCTATCCAGCTCTGTGGGCCTCTGAAGTGCTGTGGCTGCATCCAAACTGCCTGCTGGGAAAGGACTTGGGTTGGTGCTAACTCCTAACCAGCACCCAGGAGCTTCTGCAGTATGTACCGGTTTGCCAGGTCCAGAACTAAGCCAGGGTCATGGCATGGGCAAGGCAGTCCCAGGGTCCAGGTGCAGCCCCAGACACCCCAGCATGCAGTACCCTGGCATCCAAGGCACCCAGAGTGGTCACAGAGCTGGTCTGTAGGTAGCAAAGCTGAGAAGTACATTGAGCCAAATTCTGCATTCGTGGAACAGTTACTTCAGTGGATTTCTCCTGGCAGAGGTTTTGAATCCTAACTCCAAAGCAGCCCAGTGCAAATGAAAACAGAAGTATGAACTAAGAACAGTTTCAGAGAGTAAGGCAGTAGTAGCTAGAGTAACACATGTGCCAGAGGACAGGATTTGGCTCTTGACTCCAGTAAAGCTGTGGGAACAACAGAATTTTCATTTCCTCTTTTACTACAATGAAATCTTACTGCTGTAGCTCTGGTTTAACTTGCAGAAGTAAGGGAATGGAAAGGCAAAATTCATAACTCTAAACATTTAGACTTTTCAATGCTTTTTACTTCTCAGGGCAGGCCTCACAGCACTTCAGAAAACCATGCTACTCCTACTGTTTGGTGTGTAAAGAGTGGCACAATTTGTATGGTGAATAGAGAGAGGCACTGTGCCAGAGTACACACAAATCTCAGTAAACAGAGACAGGAGCATGCAATAATGAATGAGAGAAATAGTACTGAGAGGACTTCCATAATATAGAATAAGGTATTTGGATATTGTTCACTGGGAGTACAGGGCAGCTTTTAATATTATCTGATAGCAATGACCTGTGATTTGCCCTTTGAAAATCAATAAAAACATAATGCTGTAGCCTTTGCCTTATTCAATTGTATCTAGAGTAAAGCAGAGTTCCTCTGAGAACCCAGTCATCCTTTTGCTGTGGCAATGGTGTTATTAAAATAATCTTTAAATCATTTTAACAGCTTAAAAGACAGAATATCTCATATCTATGTGTAAATGGGCTGGATACCAAACACATTTTCCACTAATGAGCAATAATGTTTAACCTCCATACTTACAGAAGTATGAGAAATCCATTACACTTTCTCTTCTTAAGTGGAACATCTGCAAACAGGACCATCAGGGTAGTTACCCTCTTCAATTCACCCACGACATGTTTATGTATGTTTACTTTGTCTTTTGGCCTTTATTCTCCCTTTTAAACCCAAAAAGAATATGGGACAGCAGCAGACACACTGCTTGGACAAACTAGTGTAAATGCAGAAGATTTAAAAGTGATCTTATTTTCTTTCCAGGCTCACTCTCTTGAAGAAATCGTCTCTCAGGAGAGCCAAGAGAGCAGAATACCAGTCTGATTTTTAATGCCCAAGGCTGCACAAACAGCATTTTACCCAGGCTCCTTTTCTTGCTATGTATGTACTTAGAAAGAGGATTCCAGATGGAGCTGGCAATTTGTTGGCTTGCCATCTGAACCAATCTTTCTGATAGTATTTATAGAAGGTCTGCTTTAAAATGGGCTAGCTGATATTCTCATCCATCTCACTGCAGCTCTGGACTCCAGGGGCTGCCAGTGGACTGTCACAGCCATGACACTTGGCAGGCCAGGTCCTTGGTTGGTATAAATCAGCACTATTCCTGCTTACTGCTGCTAAGGGTTTCACTTGACATTTTCAGTACCGCTTGATTCATGCCCCAGTTAATCTGTTTCACTTTCATGGTTTTACTTGCATGTTTAGCAAAAATCTTTAAACACTGTTAGTTTGTTTCTAATTGAATATTCCAACTGAAGAATCCTTTTAGAGAGCTTCAAAGCACTGCAGTGCTAAACGGTATATTATTATTGAAACTATTATTTTTAATTAATATAAACATTATTAAAATTAACAGTTCAGTTATTGGACATTGGAAATTTTTCTGAGATTTTACCACTACCAGAAAAATATAATTTTTATTATGCAGAAATAAATTTTCTGGGCAAAAGCAATATGCATTCTTATCTATGTTGTGTTGCAAATTGATAGACAATAGTTAACTGTCCGTTATTACCCATTTATAAAAGATCAAAAGAATTAACCATTACAGTATATTTTAAAAGAGTTATTAATTTCTATTCAAGCTTTTTGTTTAACTTTATGCTGGATATTTACAAAACAAACTAGTTGCATTTGAAAGATTTAGCCCCATGAGAAATTGCATTCGCTATTCTTTGGTCTGTTTGGCTTTTTGAACCAAGAAGCAGCACAATTTGGAATTTTAAATGCAACTTTCAGCTGTAATCTGCCATTGCAGCTGGTGGCCCACAGTAATGCTCAGGGCTATCTGAATGTGATTGCAGCAGAATTTGCTCATATTCCAAATCATCAGAAAGCTTCTTTTTCCTGACTGCCATACAGAGTGTATGGATACATTCTTGGGCCTTTTTCCCCCCCTTACAGGGCAAGGAAATGACCTATGAAGGATGGAATTGTAACTGATATCTATATAACCTAAGAAATGCAGGACTCAATTCTGCATCTATTGTAGCCTCCTGTCTCCCCAAACTTTTGTCAATCAATTTAACTGATGAAGCATCAGTGTGCTCAGTAAGGAGTTTAAGAAAATCCTACTATTCCTTCGGAATCTGCAGGTTTTATTCATGTGTTTTTTTGAATGAAACACCTTCCAGAAACAACTAACAAAATGTCTGGCTAATGTCACAATTAGAAACTTATCCACATAAGCAACTTTCCAGTGCATTACTTCTCTACAGAGATTGTCTGACCCTGTAGCCAAGTGAACTAAAACATTATTTGGCCAGAAAATTTAAAATAGAGAGCAAAATCAAGAAAACAAATTGCAGAAATATTTTACTGCATCAATGTGCAGTAAAATAAACATTTTAAGGAGGGTCCCTCTGCTTGACAAAGGATAATTTTTGCTTTCCTTTACAGTGCCATACATATAACAGCAGCAATACTGCATGGTACTCATCCATCACACCTTACAATGTTTCATTTGCACTCAGAAAACTGCAGAACCATAGTAATAACTAAGAGTGCATTCTTCACAACCACAACCCCCTCAACCAGCAGCCTCTGTTAGCCCAACAAGCGTGCGGACTAGTTCCAGCAGCGGTGACCTTTGTGCGGACTCACTGAGATCACAGGCTCAGTTCCTGTATCTGCAAAGAAGCCTTCAGCTGTAAACAAAACAGTTTTAATGTTGTCTCTCCTCTTTGCTCAATGAAAAGTCTCATAACAAAGTTATCTGCTGCAGTAATAACAGGACTAAACAGCGATTACCTAAAAAATCCACAGATGGCTCATACAATGCCCTTCACAGCAGAAATTAGGTATACACTTGCATCAGTTTTTAAAATATTCTTTCATGTCTCTTAACATTTCCAGACCAGCATTAACTAACAACCACTTCTTTGTCAATAAACTTATTTCTGAATTATAGCTTTGCAGATCAGAAGAGGATGGGAAAGCATACAAATATGAAGATAACCTTCCCGTGAAATATAAGCATGACAAATGCTACAGGACCTTGGAAGTTGGCCAACCAGTAAGATGTACAGCACTTTATCCTGTGAAGCAGCAGCCATATGAGGCAATACAACTGGGAGGGGTGGCAGAAGGGAGATACAGAGTCCATATACCTCTCAGAGCTTTGCTCTTCCAACTGTTTTTGCTGCAGTTTATAAAAAGCACTCGGCTACAAACAGGCAGGTCTTCCTTGTTTTCTCCATCTGAGTCCAGGGTACGCACAGAGACACCATTTCACTGTCCCGAGACAGCTGCACTTAGCAGGAAGGCTGACCCATCTGACATCTACATGATTTAATGTTTGATCCACATGCATCAATGGATCAATCTGCCCAGACACAGAGTTTATGCTTTAAACATAGTAAAAACCCTTTCATTACACCAAAGGACCAGTATACTCTGTTGATTATCATAATCAACTTTTCTGGTCAATGTCTCCTCTTCCCACTCTGGTAGTCCTTCCCACATGCATCAGAAGCTTCAGCTCCTTGCCACTTCAGCATGGTCTACCAGCAGCAGGAAGCCATCTCCACATGTGCACACGTTCACAGGGGATCAAGGCCGCTCAGCACTTTGCAAAACTGAGCCTTTGTATTTTTCTTGTGTATTACTCTTCACTAGATCCAGTCATAAAATGGAAGAAGCTACTGTAGCTATGTGACCCCCCTTCACCATCAGCTGCTGCAGGGTTTTTGAGAATTCCTTAGTTCACTTAAAACAAAATTACCCAGGTCAGCCAGCTAATGATGGAGAAGCATTTAACCTCACTGGGGTGTTTTTGCCTTTAATAAAAGAGTGCTCGCATGAAACCTGCTCTGCTATGGATCAGTCTACACAGCACAGATCACCAGTGCACAGTGTACACAGCCAGGGATGGGGGCGGCAATGATTCTGTGGGATCTGCAACTTCTTCTGTCAGCACTTTTTAATCTAGAAGAGGATGGGACTCTATGGTCATAGAACCATTATTGTTTGGCTTATCTAACAACTGCCAGTATAGTAATTTTGTTTCTACCAACATTTATCTGTAAGAAGCCAGGCTAACCAGTATGGCACGTGATCACATACTTCTTGCTAGAATTCACTGCAAAAGATGGCAGCTTGTAGAAACCTCCCACAAACTACAGGCAGGGTTATAAAAAGTGTGGCCAGTTTTCACCTTGGTAGTCTTAAGCAAAGATCACGCAACTCCCCCATCAGGGTAAGGAGGACTGATATCATAGTGAGGGTGAAAGCAAAAGACAATAGTTACATTGTGTATATCCCCCTCTGCCAGTCATTAAATGGATATAAAAGATACTTTCTCCCAATGTGTTTGGGACCTAATACAGTTGCAGAGGTATTGACAGTAAAGTGATAGTAGCATGTGAATGGAATATTTTCCACTTGGCCTCAATGTGGAAAATAAACACAATTTCAACATTACAGGAGGAATCTATGCAAACACTTTTGCAACATAGTAAAAAGACACACTTTTTATGAAAAGTGACCATTAAGTTCATTAAAGTTCCAACTCCATCAACATGGAGCCAATTTTAGCAACCTCATCTCCATTTTGAAGTTCCTCATCAGGGTCTTCTGAATTCCAGTACTTTTCTTTATCTTTCTCATCTTCTCGTACTGGGATCAAGAGAAGTGTTGGTACCTGTCCCATCTACCTAGTCCTGGTCTTCTTGCTACAGCTGAAATGAAGTGAAATGAAATCTCTTCCTATCATCTCATGGGTTATTCTTCAAGTCCTTTAATACAAGCAGGTTTAGTTAAGGCTTTTCCTGAAGTTTCTCAGCATAGTGTAGTTATGGATCACTGTGGCCAACAGTACTCCAAATAAGGTATTCAGCCCCAGATACATCCTTATCCATACATAAGTGCATATTATATAAAGATTAGACTTTTAGCAGAACTTACAATTTTCATTATTTTAGAACATCTACAAATTAACCTGGACATTTTTTGATTATGAACCACAGAACTCCCCGACTGCTCATGTTTCCTTTCAGGAAAAGAAGTAGTTCTGTCATATCCCTAAATAAATTATACAATAAACACTTCTGCTTTTTCCCGCCATCAGTAACATAACCTACTCACAAGGCAATCACATTTGACTTGATCCATCTCCAGAATTTCTAGTTGCAATTTATTTTATAAGTAACATCCTGTCAGAAAGGTGGAAGAGAGCCCAACTTTTGCAGTCTAATAGATTATAGACCAATATAGTCTGCTACATACTTGTGAAATAGTAAAACATAGCCTATTTTAAAGAAACACAATTCTGTGTTTTAAAATTCCTTATACTCAGATAAAAACTGGTAAAAAAATTTAAATTCAACAATTTAATTTCTTTCCACAGACCATATATGCTGATAGGATTTAAATTTGGACTTACATATGTTTGTATCAAACAAAGTGAGAAAAAAGTATTAAATTCCACTTTTCAATTAAAGTCAAATGCCAACTAAAATTACTATAGATCAGACACTGAAGAAAATTCAGCAATATGTGTTCATATCATGTATGACTATTTTCTAAATGCACTTATTAATTAAAAAAACCCAACCAACAACCCCAAGTACATTGAGACATTCTATTTTCAAGGAGGATTGCCTAAGACATATGGAAACATCCAACACAATTTTAAAACTTCCCAATTCCACAGTCACCATATTTTTATCCTCTTAACTTCAAGATGACTACATTCTTCATTCTTGAGGCCACAAAGAGGCATCCACTGCTGAAGGCTTTCTTAAATATCATTCCTCTGATTTAAAAGTCTCTTATTCTATCATCCCCCTCCTTCATACCTTGCAGAGAAGGTGAACTTAACACCTTATTTTCTCTCCTAGATTTTCTTTAAATCTCTCTTTATCTTCACTAGTGTGCACAGCTCTCTTAGCAGTCTAGCTGCATTACTGAGGGATTATTTTTGACAGCCACTGTCAGACCCAAGAATGAACATATAGGTAAGATACTCATGATTCTGCTGACACTAACAACAGTCTTGGCTGTCTTCAGGCCCTGGTTGGGCTTATTGCCTTGGTCATCAAACCTAATGTTGGTTGCAGGAGGACGAAGACTCGTGTAACTTTCAACTTGGACATGGTAAGTATTGAACACTTAGTTTTGGTTTAGACTGCTAAATTTTATTTCTTTTCTTCCCACAGAGAATGGAAAGAATCTTTAGCAGTCTAATCACAGGCACTGTGAAGTTCTATGAGGGAAAAAGACAAACAACACCTAGTTGTTACTCAAAATGTCATTTTGAGGAATGCACCTTTCCTTCAAATTGTTTGTTTTTTCATCCACATCATGCACCTCTTTGTGTATATCTTGTGTGAACGTATGTGTAGGAGTGAAGAAACAACATCACACGGGGAGATTGGCAAGACAGAACATAAGCACTGGAGAATGAGTATAAATAGGACTCACCAACCTCAGCTGATGAGTGTGTTTTCACATTTCAGGAGGAAGAAGGGGAAAGAATAATGTCTTTATAGTACCAGAGCAGGTATCACTCTGAGCAAGTAAGAGTTAAAAACTCACAAAACAGAAGTGAGAAGGACACAACCTGCAGGACAGGGAGCAATCAATATTGGACAACCTGGCAAATGTACAAGCCCTGTTTAACAACGGGGATTGACTTACTATTTGTGGTAGGCAAACCTGTCCTGTCTCTCGTGACAGAAAGCCAGACAATGCAACTTTTGTACTACAGCTACGTAAATGCAAAATAAATCACAAGAACTTATACCAAACTGCAAATTTGACCAAGTCAATGGTTTGCAAATATAACTTTCAGGATTTTCAAAACCATTTTAAGACGTAAACAAAGTAAATGCATTCTGTTCACTGAACTTTGCTCTACCCTCAAAAACCAATCCCTAGTTTGATAAAGCTGGGTAATTTTTGGTCAGGCCCAAAAGATTTGGACTGCATGTTGCTGGCCTGGCTGTAAGTTGGAACTTTCCAGCTTGCCAAGTTCCTCTGCACAGGCTACACAGCCCTAGGTCCTGTGTTCATTTACTCATTTTCACAACTATTCACCCACTTTATATTCAATATGCACTATGAGTGATAGCACATAATAACAAAATCATACAATGATTTGGGATGGAAGAAAGATCATCTAGCTCCTGCCAGGGACAGGGACACCTTTCATTAGACCAGGTTGTTCAAAGCCCCATCCAAACTGGCCTTGAACACTTACAGGGAAAGAGCATCCACAGTTACCCTGGGCAACCTGTGCCAGTGCCTCACCACTGTCACAATAAAGAATTTCTTCCTAATATTTGATCTAAACCTACTCTCTTTCAGTTTGAAGCCATTCCCACTAGTTCTGGCACTACATGCCCTTGTAAAAGGTTTCCCTACATCTTTCTTGCAGGCCCCTTCAGGTATTGGCAGGCCACAATAAACCAAAGACATCTCTTCTCCAGGCTGAAACCCAATTCTCTCAGCCTTTCCTCAAAGGAGAGGTGTTCCATCCCTCTAATCATCTTGGTGACCTCTTCTGGATTCACTCCAGCAGGTCCATGTCCTTCCTGTGCTGGGGATCCCAGAGCTGGAGGCAGTGTTCCAGGTGGGGTCTCATCAGGGCGGAGCAGAGGGGCAGAATCCCCTCCCTTGCCCTGCTGGCCCTCCTGGCTGCTTTGGATGCAGCCCAGGATACAACTGGATTTCTGGGCTGCCAGTGCACATTACTGGGTCACGTGCAGCTTCTCATCCACCAGCACCCGAAGTCCTTTTCGGCAGGGCTGCTCTCGTTCTGTTTACAACAGCTATCAAACAACAAATTGTTTAATATCATTAAATTAAAACATGCAAAAGTGCTCATACTGCTATGCTCTGCCCTTTTAAGTTGGGAATCACATTTTTTAGAGTGCAAATAAGTTTCATATTCTATTTTGACTATATGACCAGCCTTATTTCGAATCAGTAATTGTATAATATGGGAATTTTGTATGCATTCAATATTTAACAGCCTTTTAAAACAATTTCTGGCCAGTACAACAAGGTCTCTGTTTCTTGGTTTCCTATCAAGTAGCAAATGGGCTACCACATATACAGCTATAATGAGGTGTAATGATCCTTATTTTGTAAAGTGCTTTCTTTAATGTCAGATTAAAAAGTGTCATGCTGTGAAGTTAAAACAAACAATTTAGACAAGAAATGAACTTCCAGTTAGATAATTTCAAAAAGCAGTCAAAGATCATTTGAGACCATTACCAAAATGAAAAAGCACGTATTGAGCATTGACATAAGCAAATCAATAGAAGGTCTAACTACAGGGTTATCATGCAGGCAATTCCTTCATGATCTCAGAAACATAAAGAATTAATTGTTAGACTAAACACTAATCTTTATTTGAAATATATACTCTTTGAAAGGCCCTTCCTTGAACACAGCGAGCCAAATTTTGAGACTCCAACCAACTTCACTGGAACTTAACATGCTGAATTGGGCGTCTGTATCCTTGTAGAAAGCTCTCTCAGCCTTAGAGTGGTTACACCACCATCCACTAACACAACTGAAAGAAGAGGTTGTTAAGGTCCTACATGTCTAAGTTTTAACAGTTTCTACTTGTGCTTTACTTGTGTCTATCCCACAATCAGTGGTGAGAAGAGATACTTTTTTCCTTTCCTTCCTCACAGAATACCCTAGAACTCTGCTACCCAGAGTACATTCTGGGTATTGATTTCTATGAAGTGTGGCAGAAAAACTGTTTATTTAGATAGTACTCAGTAAACAACATTGTATTGGTTGGCACGGCTAGTAAAATTCTTTACAAAAACAATATTTAAGCCATAAAGCCTCTTGCCAGAAGATAGTACAGATCTTAAAAATTTCTGTGTATTGAAAAGGAAAAAATAATTAGAGACTTGTAATTATCAAGGGTGGCATCCCTCTTCACAAAGTCCAGAAGCCTTGAACTGCTGCAGCATTAGAACTTTATTTTGAGGAAACACCTTTTTACACACCTGCCCTTTTCTAACGGCTTTGTTAGGCATGTGCTAGGGAGACAGATCCCAAATTTGGTCCAGGCAACCACTCTTATGATCTTACCATAACCATAAAACTTGCCTAATGTTTTCCATAGCTATACCTAAATTTGAAGACAATAGAAAGGGATGTGAAATATATAACCGTGTGTGGATACAAGGTGTAAGCAAGTGGCTGTTAAAGCTTAATAACACAACTCAGCTTCCACTTGTCAGCACTTTGGTGCGCTTCAGTCATAAGCACCTATTAATTTCTTAGGTAAAATAGGTTAATTTTTTCTTAACAATGCAGATTAGTCAACATGCTGAAGCTAAGTTCAATTCACACTTGATGTGAAATAGATCTAAACTCAATTTTTTAAAAATACACCATGAAAGGAGTGAGCTTTCACCTCACTCAACACAAAGATGTACTATGCAACAGTACCCAATAACATAATTACAACACGTTTTGAAACTACACTTTACATGAAATGAAAACATTTCCTTACTGCATAAGGAACAAACCTTCAGCAATTCAATAACTGGCATTTGTCAGCTGAGTTCACTTGAGGCACCTCAGATGAAACAAAACTTATAGGAAAACCATAATGAAGTTCGTATGTTTTCATTTTCACTGCGACTGAAATGAGTCAAGTAGCACGGTGAGCTGCTGTTTACTGCACATGCTTGCACCTTTATAATGTACTTTCTGTTTCTTGTGTACTACAGCTACATGATGGCGATTTGCACCTGCATGTTTGCTATCCAGGATAATTTAGTAGTAATAAAAAGCCCAGGTTAATTTCCAAACACAATTAGTTTAGAGGTCACCACGATAATATGATAAGAAGAGGAAAAATGGATGTGAGACACATTCCCTTCTGCCTGTTCCATGTGGCCAGCTTCAAACCACCTGTCTGCCTGGGGCCATGCTAGATGCCCAGCAGTGCTTCCTCCCAGTGCACAGAGGGAGAAATAGATGTGGCAGAAGAGAGGGAGGGAGGCCAGATGAAAGGAAAGCAATTTCCCTTTTCTCTCTTTTCTCCAGTCAGTGCTGAACTAAGGGAAAAACCACTCATGTTCACCATGCTCGTCCTGTACTTCCTCTCTCTTTCCCTTTTTAAGATGGCTCGGTCATGTTACTCCCCCATGAACACTGGTAAAACAGTGCCACATCTACTTTTTTCTCCTCATTTCAGACCCCACCACCTTACCTCACCCATAGCCAGACGTCCTTGCTTCAGATTCCCCCCATCCTGTAACTACCAATTTTTTTCCTTTCCACATTCTCAAGGGGTTATGGCCACACCTTTCAGTTGCTACATGCCAAAAGCAGACATCTTTCAAAAGCCTTTGTGACTTTGCACATACATAATGACATCTCCTGAATGATTTTTTTTTGACTACACGTAGTTCGAGGTCATGCTGTGCTAAATGGTATACTCAGTGAATGTTCCAGTCACTCACAGGAGCACATACAAAGAAAGCTGGTGCCTGACAGGTCATGGCAGAAGAAAAGTTAAAAAGCAGTGATGAGGGGACTGAAAGAAGCAGGATGCAGAAGAATATAATGTTTTTTCTTTCTCTTGTTTTCTGTCAACAGAACAATCTAAAAAACTCAATTTGTATTTGTTGTCTGTCTTCAACTATTCATATATTAGAAGTGAATTGCATTACCTACTTGCTCCTCACATAAAGACATTCTGTACTGGCTGGATGAAAAAATAGTTTTGAAATATAAAATGTTCCTCGTCATTTCCCCAATGTAAAATTTGTAACATTTACTCTCATACCATGAACTGGGAAGGAAAAACATTTTAAAATAACTGCCAATTCATCTTCTCGAGGTTGTCTTCTAGATTTCTTGCACTATTCATAGACACATTTATTGTTTAATTGATGGTATAAACTCTCACTTTACTTACGCCTAGACAGCTTCCTGAGTAACAAGAATGAAATATAAACCAGATTAGAAAACTGGATTTTCTAGCCCACAGCTAATGAATTATATGAATTTAGTTAAAACTGATTTCAGACACAATGTGACAGACATTTGGCTACATTTTCTAGAAGTTTCTTTGAAAATATTTCACTGAGCAAGAAGTTGACAGTAAATATTTTATTGTGCAACCAAATTTAGGACAAACATCATTTTCAGCACAGAATTTAACAGAAACAACATTCCAGTCAAATTAGCTAGCTTGACTCAGTACACCAAAGGATGAAGAGATCAGAACTGCTACCTCTGATTCAACTTACATTTACTCAACTGAAAGCAAAACCAGACACTACCAGATCCATACAGAAAGTGCGACTGTTCCCTCATTTGGTCACCTTAAAACTACACATCCAACCAATACCCAAATGGAAATCCTTTGTCATCTGTCAACATTGACATCAACAAAATCTCCATTCTTTCTATCTGTTGCTAACGAGCTTTACCATTAACATACACATGCTTACAACATCAAAACCTTCTCATCTCTCACTCTAAACTGCACTTGCCAAAAAGGAAAATCAAAATACTCACTTTGGCTACATTTGCTTACAGAAATGGACTGACAGAATGCTCACAAACAAAATTAGACGTGATTACTTATGTCTACTAGAAAGAAATCTTCATTTACTTAGTGGAAATATTGCTTAATTTGTCTCAACCCCTTGTCTAAAAAGCAATCAGTTAATTTTCCAAAAGGAAAAACCCCACAGGAATGCTCCCGCAGCTCCCTCCCCGCGGCGGCGGCAGCCAGCGCCGCGCACAGCCGCGCACTTACTGATCTTCTCCTCCCCTCTGGAGAAGGGAAAGCAGCAGAGCTGGCCCATGGCACCGGCCGCCTCAGCCTCGCCCTCGTCCTCTCTGCGTGCACCTTAGGCAAAACCTGCAGACCGGGCTGCGGTCCGTGGAAAAACTGCTTATTCTGCCCGGGAAGCGATCGGGAGACGGGGACCGAGCGGCGGCCCCGCCCCGCCCCGCCCCCGGCACGGCACCGCC
>VZRR01005165.1:489008-545887 GCA_013398015.1 Oreocharis arfaki | reverse complement strand
GCCCCAGCCCAAACCTCAGCCCCAGCCCTAGTCCAAACCTCAGCCCCAGCCCCATTCCAGACCCCAGCCCTAACCCCAACCCAAATCCCAGCGCAGCGCCAGCCCCAGCCCGCGGGGCTGGAGATCACTGGCATCCTGCGCCTACCTCCCTGACATCCAATTTGCTTAAAGACAGATCTTCTCTTTCCCGTCCTGACGTTTCGAGAGGG
Organism: Oreocharis arfaki; assembly: GCA_013398015.1. Lineage (NCBI taxonomy): Eukaryota > Metazoa > Chordata > Aves > Passeriformes > Paramythiidae > Oreocharis > Oreocharis arfaki. The sequence goes on along the minus strand of VZRR01005165.1, from coordinate 545,678 downwards.
ATGGGCGCTAGAAAATACGGGCACCCGTCTGGCCACCTGAAATACGGCACCGGCCAGTGTGGCTGAGTGCCCCTGCCACCGCTGCTCTGCTCCGCTCCACAGCGGTGTGCTGAGCAACGGGAGAAAATATAGTTAAGGACATATTATGTATATATATTACGTATTTATAGTTAATATATGGGATCACTTTCTTTCCCCCATAAGGAAAAATGAAATTATAAGTGTAAGGAAGGAAAAAAGCTGCTCAAGCAGCTGGAGGAGTGGCACAGCAGCTGAGAAACAAACTGGGATTATCGCTCTGGGTGTGGTAGAGATTTGCCACTCACTTCAGAAGCAATAGAGCTGGTCACCTTCACCTCAGGTTACTTGTCCTCCTTCTCAACACGGTGTGTACTACAAGTGTGGGTGATGAAGGTCACCTGGTGGATGTCATAAACTAGGGATTTTCTAAGGTAATAAAATACTAACAAGATGCAACATCAGTTAGTGATTAAAGATAAAAAAGAATCAAAGGCACTCCTACATTGCTCAACACAGTCATTAGTTACTTGAAAGTAAATAAATTATAAAACACTTAAGAGTGAAAGTTCGGCACACACAGTGACAAAGAACAGTAAATGAGTCCAGCCTGTACAGCTTTGGCAAACCGACTCTATTCCTCCAAATTATGTAAATAAAAGCAAATGAAAAGACATACATTTTGTTTAAGTATTCTTCTACTCACCAGAACCGAAACCACGCTTTCTACTTATTTTGTCTTGTGGTTCCTTTAATTTAATTTAAAGGAATCAAACACTATTGGGGTAGTCACGTGCTCTTGGCTATCAAAGCATCTTTTCAGGGTAAGTCTATGTGAATATCCCAGCTTTTGCTGCAATTAGCTGTCGGCACAAGCTGTTCTGTTAGACAACAAGGAATGTACATGACATGTGGCTGAGAAGTAGCTCTCTGGTGTCCAATGAACTCGTATTGAAGACTGACCCATGGTAAGCCATTCATAATGACAAGACTCTCTGATGCCCTATGGCTCTTAAAACTTAACCTCATACTGCAATTTTTGCTTCATTGTGGGAATTAATAAAATATCTTTCTCTTCTATCTGGATGTGTATTTCTGCTAAGATGTAGATATTTAATATTTTGAGACTTCTACATGTGTTTAATTTACGAGAAATTTTCCAACAACTTTTAAAGTTAATGTTGTAATGGTCAGATAACACATATATATATACACATAAGCAAAACACGATCCCACAGATTTCTATCATTTGGCTAATAATGAAGGAATGCAGGCGTACATAGAAATTGTGGGATTGCAGACTAGAAAGTCTGCATGCTGTCCCGGAAGAGAATTTTATTTTCTTCTCGGTAGCTGGTACAGTGCTGTGTTCCAGATTTAGGATGAGAACAATGTTAGTAACACACTGATGTTTTAGTTGTTGCTGAGCAATACTCACTCTAAGTCAAGGACTTTTCAGATTCCTATGCTCTGCCAGAGAGCAGGTGCACAAGAAGCTGGGAGGGAGTGCAGCCAGGACAGCTGACCCCAGCCAAAGGGATATTGCAGACGGTCGTGCCCAGTATAAGAAGCGGGGGAGTTGGCTGGGAGGCACCAATAGCTTGGGACAGTCTGACAATCCATTTGTCAGTGGGTTTTATTATTCTCTTTTTGTACTACTACTACTGTTATTATTATTGTTGTTGTTGTTGTTAACAATAACTTTATTTCCATTATTAAACTGCTCCTATTCAACCCACAGCTTTTACTTTTTTTCTGCTTCTTCTCCCCATCCCATCATGAGTGGGGGTGGACAGGGAGTGAGTGAGCAGCTGTGTGGTACTTAGTAGCTGGCTAGGGTTAAACCACAACACAATTTCCTATCCAGGAGATCCAGGAAAACCATGGTGTTTCACTGAAACATCATTTATGTGCATTTGAAAAACAGCCTTTCATGACTGCAGTCAATTTTCTTTTGAAAGTAATTTTTTTTTATTACATTCAGAAAGTAAAATCTAAAATAAATCAGAAGAAACCAAATCCACAACTACTTTCTACTAAAAGACCTAATCTTGCACACCTCCTCTGGTGATACCTGCAGTCACTGACACTTGAGCACCATTACAGACAGCCTGTGACGGCAGTGGTTCTTAACATTTGATGTTAATATGAAGGATGATAAAGCAGCCAAGTTTCTTCTCATCACATTGATAAAGTAAAACATAAGGCTCAGATGACTTTTTTATTATTCTTGTTTATATTATAAAGACTAATACTTACATATGAGCAAAGAATCCAGTTACCACACAGATGAAGATATGAATTCTGCTACTATTAACCAGCACTTTTTAAATGTTCCAGTTCATACAACATGCTTTCCATAAAGCTATTAATTCAACCAGTGGCAGAAATTCTCCACAAAAATGTCTACTACTTCATATTCAAACTACTATTCGATTCAAGAAATTATGTGTTTGTTTTCCCAAAAGTAAGAATCTCAGACAGGAAAATCCTATGAATATTTCATATTTTTTACAGAGATAAGTCAGCTTATCTCAGAAGAACAAGTGTAATATATTTAACATATTTGTAAGGCATGGTTCCTCATAAAATTAGAACTGTCTTTAAGCTATGCAATTTTCAAAAACTAAATGCATAAGGTTTGTAGGTGGTAATTTTTATTCTTTTCCATTACTACTCTTGTTATTAACAATAATTAGATCATCTACTGCTAAAAGAATTATTATCTTCCAGTAGCAGAAATAAAAAATCCGGACAGTTTACAAGTTTTAAAAATAACTATAACAATTTAAAAATTTTATATTCAATGAAATTCCTTTCAGCTGTGTAGTTGCCTCACTTGAGGAGATGCTGCCAGCCTAACCCAGAGCAAAAAGAAGAGAACATGACCCATATTCTACAACATAACTGAATTAAACATGAATACTACAGGGCATAAGTGAAGACAGTCATCAAAGCACAGAGAAAGTATTTCTAAGAGTGAGCAGTATCTTCATTACTGTTCAGGATCAAAACAAGAAGGCAGACAGCATTTTAGGCAAACTATTCCTCCCAACTACTCTCAACCAAAAAAACTTTAAAAAAGAAAAAACAAACAAATGAACAAAAATGTTCAAATAATACAACAAACAGCAACATATATATTTTCAGTTTTATGTAAGCAAAATCTCCTTCTATATACACAGATCACATCGATGTAGTACCTAAATGAATACAGAACTCCTGGTGCTCTCATCTTTCAACAAGTATGTTTAACCGAGCAGCGTAAGAAGCATAAATTCTTCTTGCACTTAAAGCCAAGAATCCTTCTGTTAAAACATGCAATAACCACAGTTCTTACTGATCACTTTCTAAGCAGTCCTGGCAATCCATGGATGTCAGGATGGCAATACTCTATTAAGCAATTCTGGAATAGTCACAATCAGTGCTAGACCTCTTTCATCCATTGACGAGCCATTTTTTAGCCAAAACTAACAAAATACATAAGCACAAATGTGGGTACAAGGAAGAAACGGAGGATTCAAGGAGGGCCCTGGCCTTTTAACGCTGGCCCCATCATTCTACGTGCTCCAACTTCCAAGATGAGGGTAGGGACCATCAAGTCCATCGAAACCTCCAGAGCTGGATAGGGTCCATCTTAAATAGGATATTCAGTAACAGAAGTGGGTCTGATCACATTTTCAGTGCTTTGCTAGCTCAAGGCCTGACATTTTTTGTGTTTGGACATCTCTTGAAATTTTGGTGAGATATACAAAGTACATTTTTGACAGCAGTTACAGCAGAGCAGCAAAGCTTTCAGCTGTTTCAGGCACATGTAACTGGATATAGAATTATAATAACTCCAGCCACATGAGGCCTAAAGAGCCAAAGCATTATTAAAAATGAATAGGCCCCAAAAGATACTGTTATGTATTTTGTTGGGAGGCAGAGAAACTGAAGGACACCTTGGGATTTAAACTGAAGGGTAGAATTTTTCCAGGTAAGGAACGGCAAGGTACCATCCTTCATCAAGGATAGCTGTTCAGATCAGCCAGAACAAAGTGGTACAAAACCAGCAAACAGAACTATTGGCCTCTACTGAGTAGAAATTACAGTTTCGAACCTTGGAAAGTCTCTCTCCTCACAGCAGATAAAGACTAAGAGAAATTAAAGTGTATTCATTCTAAGCAGAGGCAATTTCAGCTTTCTTAATGCTCCTGAATACTGTTCAGCTGATCAGAAGGAACCTAGCTTTTTTTAGATGATGCTTGTGGTGCAAATTATGTAAAAAGTGGGTGAGGAGGAAAAGCTGATCTGCATTTCAATTTAAAAGTATTTCTGCACTCAGAACCTAAGCTGTTCCCAAGCCTATGTATAAAAACACACATACACAGAGTGCAGAAGACAGCATATCACTGTAAGTTTTGTTTAGGGAGCACCTACCAAATCAGAATTACAATCCCCATTTAGAAGATAAAACAGGGATAAACAAATGATCTGTTGGACTTGCCAGTATGCAAACATTTTCCTACCGTGTTTGACAGTGCAGACTATGCTCCCGCTTCTTTCTGATACTTGGTTTGTAATGCATTGCACAATTCTAACAATTTTTCAATTGTGTCTTTCTGAAAACACCTCCAATTCATTTTTTCTGGAGAAAAAGCTCAAATGACAAGTATTTTGTTTTCTTTCAATAGCTCAAGAATATTCCTAGAAACATGCCTTATACAAAAAAGAAAGATAATGAGTTTGCATTTGCATTATAAAACAGGAGTGCATATTTTAGCTATGCTTTTTAAAACCACGTTAAAATCCTCCAGGGAACTCTCACCACTAATATGTGTTTTACAACACTGCCTTCTAGAGAGAGAATCTTGCTCCTATTCACTGCAAATCACTATTCCTGTGAGTTCCATTTCTGGAAGGCACTGTACTTTTCAGCAAAGGCTGGGATGCCAGCCACCAATGAGCCTGCCTTCTATTTTAAGTGCAACCTGAGGGCAAGGCTCAAGACCAAATCTGCCAACTGTACAAGTCATTACCCTCAGGAACACAGTCAGAGCCATGTTTAGAATAAGCCATGAAGCACCTCTGGGTGCAAACCACAAACATATCATGGCACTCCTCTTTGCAGAGTGGATGTGACTGCCTATAGTGTATACGTCCCAAAGCATCCCATCTATTCCTGAAGTGATTTTACTTCACTGAGAGGATGTGTATGAGATGGACTTCATTTTGGCTGCCAGTACAAGAATGTGTCCCCTTTGACATATCTAGATAAGTCCCATGATAATGACAATGTAAAAAACGGGGGCAAGGTACACCTCGCACTTCAGGGTCTTCCCAAGGCTCAGTTTACAAGCCTAAGCCTCTGACACCTCCTAAGCATCCATTTAATTCAATATTCAGGTAGTTCCTGCTGTTTCCATGGAAAAGAAAGATTAAAAAATATATAAAAACATGAGGACCAAAAACTGAAGGTTACATTGGTTATCGTGAGGGAAACGCCCTTTAAAATCCTGACTCTCTTATCTTAATACAAATTATTAAATGCCATGTGAGCAAAAAACTGTAATACAAGTCAATGGAAAATTTTTGATACTTACATACTTTTTCCATCTGAAAGAAGGCAAACTGAACAGCTGAGATAATAAGACTTGAAAAGAGTTCTGTTCCTCAATTCTACGAAGTCTCTCAATTCTACGAAGTAGTCAGTAGCTAAAGACACCTATTACTGTCCAATGATGGTTTACTGAGAGTTAACCTGACTGTGAGGGCACCTAACAAGTTTTAAGGAGAATATAAAAGATTTCTCTCATTTTCAAATGATTTACTATAGTAAAATAATGATTTTTTTCCCCCATGGGTATAAAAATTAAACAAGAGTAAGACATGGCAGTGGCAAGAGTCTAATGACTGTGTTCTGACATCTACATTGCTAAACCCTAATTTCCAACAAATTATCAACATGCTGTTTGCCTTTTTTTAAGACGACTTTCATTTTTTCCTAAATGTTGTTTTGAATAATTTATTTTCCTGATTACATGTAGTGTTTCTAAATCATCATTTTGAAGAACTGGAAAACCCCGCTACCAAGGAAAAGAAGTTAGAGATCTGCTCTTGTACATCCTTCCTGTGTTCTCCATCCAAACATGACAAATTTTTACATTTAAAATAAAATGCATTATGCACACAGCACAGTGAGATATTTTTTGCAATGAGCATATATTTTTGACCACATTATGTCAAAATTTTCTTTCTGGAACACTGCATGTTGTGCATAGACTAGAAGAACAATTCTTGTTAAAGAAAAACCAAAATGAGTACTCCACTAAGAACAAGCAAATTGAAAGCACTGTTTTTTTAAAAGGAAAAAAAGAAATTACAATTAATTGTGACTACTACTACTGTCAAAGACTGTCAAGAAAGTAACTGAAATGCACTGACACTGTACCACAGTTTTGTGTATCTGATCTGCTACTGCCACTGACCCTAGTCAGTATTTTATTGCTGAGGTACTGCTCTTCATTACCATTCTTTACTAAAATTAGTCTCGGGTTTGGAATACTACAATACATAAATAACTTGCTGAATGTGCCCAAAATTTAGCCGGCATAAGGTTGCACAGGGAGGTCCTGACTGCAGTCCCCTTTTCACTCCTGTTGCAACACTCCTCAGTATTGCATCTTTTCCCTTATCTCCTACATCTGGTGCTCCAGAGCCCATTTGTTAATTTTCTGAGAAATTACTAAGTTCCTTATCCCCTGCTTGTTAAAACTGCTGGTAAGAGTGCAAGTCAAGACAGACTTGATATTTAAGGTGGTCCTTTCTGTAAAAGTTTTCATTTATTTTAGAAGTACTTGATGGTACAACTGCAGAAGGCTCCTTAAATACATGAATGAAGAAAAATTAAATGTTGAATAGACAGATGCCCTATGCTCCTTGAGGTTCTGGAAATCCATAGTAGCAGGTTATTTTTTCTGACTTTCTAATGAGAACAAATACCCTGTATTTTTCGTCATTCTTCAACCTTTTGTCATATTATTCCTGAATGTCAGTGAAAATGAGGTATTTAGTACTGTGCAAATAAGTAGTTAGCATCAAAGAACAGAAATGCAGGGACCAATGCTGGTTACTGTGCATTACAGCTACGTTTTTAAGGCTGCATCAAAGGCTTTTTATGATTGATGGGAAGGGAAAAAAAAACTAGCATAAAGTCATCAAAGGAATCCATGAAAAATTTGCATTTAAAAACCACAATTAATAAGGTTTTGATGTCATCAGCTAGATTACATCTTAATGTGGTTCACTGAAACCTCTTTGTGTGCTGCCAGTTGCATTAGTAAACTGTACATAGAACACAACCAATCTCTTTGGTCAGATTATAAAGAAAATAAATATTCTGAAAGAAAAGGGTTAATAATTTCCTTTGAAATCAAACATTTCACCTCAAAACCTTCCAGAAAACAAATCTCTAGATTTGAATATATCCTTAAATACAGCCTTTTCTTCCACAGCAAACAGTCCTTCAGAAAGATCAGCCACAGTGGAAAGGTCTGTGAATGGAGCAGGGAGGAAGAAGGATGCTCTGAACAGCGATCAGGCTCAGTCCTGATCAATCCTCAATTTTAAGAGCTTGACTGGCATATACACACAAAACCAGCAAGAAGTCAGGCTAGAGTCACTGCCCAGAGGAATTCTAGTTTCCTCTGTACCAATGAGATGAGAAAGCAGCTTACTCTGCCAAGCAGTTAATTCTCCAGTGCCTGGGTTTTGGCCACTGGCAGCAGGCAAAACATTCCTGTCCCACACTTGCACCACACATCTGTGAGATTCCTCAGGAATACCATCTTTTTAGGCTACCTAAAGCAATTCATGTCAGCAAAGGGCTTGCCACCTCGAGTTTCACATAGAAACCAAGTAGGGATCCTTCAGGCCACCCTCTTGTTTGAATCGTTTTATCTGATTAATGTGCAGCACTGACATGCACAATGTCACTTAGAGCAGTAAGTGCCAGGTGAAGCCCAAATCTATGTTCAGCTAAAACTGATATACAAAAACCAATCTTTTGCAGACAGCAAATGCACTAAACTGTTACGCTCTCTTCTGAGTCTACCAGTTAAAATAAACTTATTTCAGGAAAACTTTGCTCTCACTCCTTCCTAAAAAGACAAACTGGACATTGCAATTATCTCAGGATCTAGCTCACATATTCTTGAATACTGTAAACATTTAGTCCAGCAATCATTAACTGACTGTAATTTTAAACAGCTGTTTCTTTCCTTTGCATTTTTTTATCGCTGTTTTAATTTACACTATGAAAAGAAAGGGGAAAAGAGCATGGAATTTCAAATGTTCATCTCAAAAATAGGCACCAAAAATGCATTCATTATTAATATATCTTTGCAGTAAGTGTAGAGAATAATCAGCATTTATCACTTCCAGTTGACCCTTTAGCATATGGTCTACCAACACATCACAAACACACCAACAGACTGAAAGCTGGGTAACTGCTGGTGTAATTTTAACTAAAAGGCCACTGCCATGACTGCCTGTGTGTGAATCTAGCAGATTCATCACAACAAAGAGAAGTGCCAGATAGTCTCTGCTAAAGGATCAGGACAGGCACTAACACTGACTCATTTCTTATGCTATTCTGCTCCAAGATTTTCTTGAGACCAAAGCAGAAAACTCATTCTAAATGGAATGAAAAGGAGAACTGGGAATGTCAGCCAGCTTTTCCTTTCTCAGATGACTGCGAACTAAACTCATTTTGATTAGTCATACACAGATTCTTGTTATTCCTTTCATACGTTCTTCTCAAAACCCCCTAAGTAACACAAAAATCAAGTCCTGCCCCAAAGTTAGCAGACACTTCATCTAGAACCCAGCCATTCTTTTGCTACAGATCAACAGCCTCCTAATTTTGATTTAAACAAATAGTTCTGCCAGTTTTTCACCGGCCTCCAATAACAGGTGAGATAAAATATTAGAGTTCATTAAAATAATGTAGACCTAATTATAGGACTTACCCAAGAGACTCAGATATTACAGAATATGCTTACAGATTTAAAATTAAAATATATGCATTTTAAAATAATTGGTAAGTTTCTTTGTAGGTCACACAAGACTACTGACAACAATTAATCTGAATGTTATATATACTTTTAAGAAGTAAAAAGTATGAACAAGAGAAGCAGAAGATTATGCATTGTGATTTTCTATCACATCTCTATAAAAAGATATAGAAGTGATATCTACGTAATACCAAATTTGGAACACTGAAAGTGCATAATCGCAAAGGCCTAGGAAACTATGGAGTCAAAAGTGATCTAACAGCTAGGAGCGATTTACCGGAAGGCTCTCACAGAAAAGCCAGTTAGGACTACACCTTGAAGACTTTCTTGTATCTTCACCTAGAAATATGTTTATTGCCTTTCAATATCAGTATTTAAGACTTATAAATATGAGGGAAGTGTGTTCTGGAATTTTAGTTTCATACATGACCTATTACCTATTTGTACAAAAAAAGTGCCATTTTGGGAAAAATATTTTCATTCTTAAAAAGGAATTCAAGTATTGGGATACTGAGATGCTTATATTAACTCAGTAAAATGTAATTAACTGAGTGGGCATTCCCGCATATTTCTATACTCCAAGGACACAGTGGTATTTATAAAGGTCATAAAACCATAATGGGATTCTGCATTTGCTGTGTGAACAAGAGGATACAATATCAACTAAATGAAATAAAAAATTCTTTCTCTCTGCCTTAATGTACTGAAAAGTATTTCTTTACAAAATGTACTAATTTGTAAGCAGGCATCAGATGAAGTAAAACAGTTTCTTTTGTTTGCTCTCATTCTATTTATCTCCATAAAATTTCTGTATACTGTACAACTCCTTGAGAAGGGAAAGAGACATTTGTTTTCATCCTTAGCAATGATAAATATTTTTGGAGAGAGGAGAATTCACTGGTAACACCTCCAGTATCTGTTCTGATTTTTCAATTGCTATTTTATACTAATTGATAAAACAGGATTTGTGTATTTTAATTATGATGTTAAACATGAATTTTTTATATAAGTGCTAATGAACCTTTTACATAAGAATGCAAAAGCCAGCATAGCTTGAAAAATAAGCTCACATACAAAAGATAACAACATGCAACAGTCAGAAAAGATGCTCCTTTAAGTGGACATTCATGTATGAGATTCTCTGAACTGTTTCCAAAGAAAAGGAACATTTCAATGAATCAGGTACTAACAATATACGAGAAAATGAACATCTAGGGTGTAGTCAATCCAAAGCCTATCACAGGGGAATCTACTGTGCAACTGGTAGGAAGCAGCTTGGATATACGTCAAGGTACCATGCAAGTCCCATAGACAAACGCTGTCCAAACCCACACGCATTCAATGGTTTTCTGCTGTGCTTTTCTTAACCTCCTCCATGCAAATGAACATCACCCACCACTGCAGCTGAATCGATTACAAGGATTTCAGCAAGAAAAGAGCTGCTTAGAAGGAGTGTTTTGTATCACCTTATAGTAAACACGCACGCATGTGCACTATACACAAACATGCAGACACTCACACACAGACATGCATACAATACGTATGTATGTATGTATGTATGAATATATTATATATATTATATATATAATATATTCATACATACATACATGCTATATCATATATATGATATATCATATATATTGATAATTTGTTTCTAATGAATACCAAAAAAAGACAAGCACCGAATGAGTGTTTAACCAGGAGTGACGCATGTGCTTCCAGAAAGTAAATAAACCCCACATATTCTCCAATTGTCCAGTAGAAGAAATAGTCATGCTTAGAACTGGCTCAGTTTGAACAGCCTGGGCTTAGGATCCAGAAACTGGATACTCCCTTTTCTAAATCAGCCACAAGATTAGGAGTTCAGTGGGCATTTTAGCATTGTGCCTGTGATCTCCCTAAGACTAGACACTCCAGGAAATAATCACAGGATTAGAGAGCCTGATTTGGGGCAGGGGTGGGGCTCATTCTTTGGCTCTACGATGCCTGAATTCTCTGCTGCTCTGGTGAAGTTCCTTAAAGAACACTGGGACATAATTCAGTTTCCATGCTAAGCCACCATTTGTGGCTTTTCTGTCTTTGGGGCCTTGAATTTGTCCAAGCTGGGAGCAGAAAAAAGCTCCAATGTCCAATTTCATTTGCAAGCAAACTGTGTATGTAACAAGTATTCATTTATTTACTCTTTTAAATAAAATGTGAAACCTGATTTAAGCACCCATGTATCGTAAGTAGAAGATACTAAGCTTTGGATCCCAGTAGGGTGAGATGCCTAACTCAAAAACCAAAGAAAGACAGAGAGTTGTTGGTGCCTGGCTTGATCAATGCAGCATTCAGTTCAGCCTTTCTTGACTCTGCTCTGAGATACTGGACTCCACACAACTGGAAATGGAGGCATCTCATTCTGGGGCCAAATTCCTATGAAAGATATTCACCTAAACCCTTTTTTTCTGACTAGTACATTTTATTTATACATAAAGATATATAACAAGCCCTCCTTTAATACGAAACAAAAGGACTTGTCAACATAATACACCTATGAAATGCACTTTTTAGTCAGGTAGATAATATACATTCAGTACATGTGTTATATTTCACAGTGCCAAAGACTGTGGACCAGCAGTGTGGACCAAAATTTGCTTGGGAAAACAGCCCTTAAAAGAGAGTTGATTTCTTATTGTAATTGCCATACTAGTACAAAGTTATTAATACAACTGCACTGGCAGATCATTACATTTGAATTTGCACAAATGTAAATTTACATTGAAAAAATGTGTATATGTGACGAAACACAACCCCTCACAGATTCTTCCACTATATTAAATAAACCATAAAGACAAAAGTATTCAAATAAAAATGCAATAGTCAGAATAACTACTGCTACAGAAGAGAAACTTATTAAGTGTTTGCAGCTGACTCATTCCATGTGCTTGAGCAGTGCAACTCACTTACACAAGATCCCTCCTCTAAACAAGAGAGATGCTAAATAGAAGCTCAAATATATCCAGATAATAAAAAATATTTTGTACTCAGCTATTGCACTCTACTTTATAATTCTTACCTTAAAAACTACCAGCACAGACCAATATTCTCCCAAAATAATTTTCTTTTCCTTAGGATCTCCTTAGGTATGCCTCTCCACCAGTGGCCCTGTACTACTTAAGTCCCCAACAGAGAAAGAAGTGAAGAAAAGGACTGAAAGTGAGTGGAGAGTTTAAAACTGAATGTGGAGATAAACAGTAAAAAAGAACTGAATCTTTAAAACCTTAGTCCTTGTTCCTCATAAGCACCTGAATAAAAAAATACATCATCATGAAAGTTGGTCATATAAGCCAATAAAAGGTGCCAAGATACAGAGAAGAAGTAAAAATACAGATGACTCTTTATCTGGGAAATATTTGCAACAGCTCTCAAATAACTAGGACATCAGAATTTACACATCTGTACTTCAAATTATAGATCTTGGTTTGCTCTGAAATATATAGGGTTTTATGCCTATATAGAGTTGTACTATAATATTTTAAATTCCATTTGGAGACACAGCATACTTTCATGTGTTTTGTGTTCTTAGAAATTGAGAAAAGCTATCCCAAGCATAGAGATAACCACTAAGTACATTCAAACCAGTCCAGGTAATGAATTATGAATAAAGTTAAATCAGATATACTTCACATTTCTGGGAATAAAAAATTAAAAATGAAAAGCTCTGACTAGTTAACTGAAAGACAACTAGAAGAAGGAAATACGGTAACCATAATCTGGATTGTGGATGATATGTTATTTGAGATATTGCATAAATCAGGAGAGGAAACTACAATGTATAGAAAGCTGAATTTACCAATAATAAAAATCACAAAGAATTCAACATAATCATCTGAAAGAGTACATCCCATGCAAAATAATGATTGCTTTTACTTGTTTTCATGTGAAAATAATATTTCTAATATTAAAGATACGTTAACAAATCTCCTCTTCTTCCAAAGGTGGTGTAACAACTTAAACAAGTGATGAAAAATTTTAACATCCAATGTGCTTTGAGTCTGCAATACGATAGGAATGGGGAAGGAAAACTATAGAGCTTGCCTGCATTTGAAAGATAAGACAGATTAACACTGCCTGGGAATTTTAAAGTACTAAGAGCTGTTTCTGAATAATTCCATATGTGAACACTCTTATTTTGGAATAAGAGAGTGCTTTGTTCCTGTTCAGCTTGACCCACTTTCCAAAAGCATTTAATTAGGAGCATTTATATGTGTAAAAAAAGCTTTTGTTTGTTCTCTTGATAAAAACAATAAACTTCAGTATCTAAGGTTTCCGATTCAAAACATCTTAAACATTAAAAAAAAAAAAAAAGCTATGGTAGCCTAGGTATTAAAATTCAATTGCAGCATTTTCACCGCTTCTCTAAATAAATGATTTAGAAGGCAAAAGGTTTTTCAAACAGTCTTCAGTCAGCAATTACTTTCTGGTGTAATCCCTAGGCTGTGGATGGCTACTCAGAATTCTGTGAGACAAACCTGCTCTTTGCAAAACATGAAGTTAACAGCAGAGGTTTTTAAAAGAACGTGTCAAAGGGTCAACTGTAGTGTCTTGGGGCTTCAGAAATCAAACTATTTACCTAAAGTAAAACCATGCAGTCTAGAGAGGACAAGAGGAGTTTACTCTTCCTGTACTCATAGCTGATCCAAATCCAGGTGAATGGAAATCTGTGCTGCCAACTGAAACTGTCAAGCTCAGCACTTTGGCAACCGCATATGCCCGGATATTTGCTCAGAATGCAAGCAGTGTGAACCCACACTGTCTCAGAAAATACATGGTAGGCATAAAAACTTGGAAGCCTACCTTCAGATGTCTGTAAGTATGTCTAGCAAGTATAAGTATGTTTGCATGTTCAACCTGTGCCTGGGTACCACAGCTTTGGACATGTAAACCTCCTGAGCTGCTGGGGCTGGTACAGAAATTAGTACTCAGCTAAACATTATAGCATCAGCCTCGTGGTGGCACCCACACTTGAGAGGCAGGAAGAACAGCTGCATTTAGCATTGTCATCTCCACGTGATCCCAAGGGCTCCCTGTCACTTCCACAGCACAAGTGAGCAAGGTACATTAAACACGAGAGTAATATCACGTAGTTTATGCCATGGGTGGCTAGCACATTTAATCCTGCGACGGAACAGATAAGGAATTGTCACTGCCATGAAAGGCAGTGTAAAAACCTCCCATCTTCTGGTACGTGTTGGGCAGGGGGATTACACGCAACGCTGGACTGTCCCTGGCTGGATGGCTGACAAGAGTCCACATGCAGACTCACATATACCTCACTAAGAAGAAATGAAAACTCTTCATGTATGTAATACAGTAACAAGCTCACGAATTGCATCTTGCACCCTCACAGGAAGGTCTTTATACTGCTTGAGTGACAACTCCAACCTTTTGTACCCAGCATATCTGCCTAACTGTCCTATAAACAGAGAGGAGGCTCAGGTCTCTTTGCTGTCTTCAAATATTAATGCAGATCTTAAATATTTGATCTTCATTCAAAAAATAGATCACATACTATGTATTCAGCATGTACTGTGACAATCCTTTCTGTTGTGTTTAAGAACAGAGTAAAAGCAAATAACTCGGCAGGCTACTGTTAAAACAATGATGTCATGTTTTAGCTTGTGGTTGACGTAATCTTGATCTTACATTCTACTGCTTCCACAAGAAACAGTGCATTGTGGCTTTCTCGGAAACAAGAAATGACACTACAAGCCACATCAACAATGCATCTTTAAAATCTGTCACATTTTATCTTGAAATTATTTTCACTAAAAGCACTTACTTTTCCAAATACCAGCAGCTTCAAAAATATTTTATGCATAGTCTAGAACAAGAAAACTATTGTTTCTACCCTAGAAATACCTGTTTCTATTAACTGCTGAGTACTGTCGTGAAAGAGAAATGCAAGTTGGGCTATTACTCAAAACAAGCCCTTTTCCCCAACATTTTTATGTCAGCATTTGTATAACCCCTGAGGTACATACCTCTACTGATCTGCAACCATGTCTTATCTTAGAATACCTCATAAGGATTAGGTAGGAAGACTACAGACTTTGTGTGGAACTATGCAACACACTGGGTAAGAGTTCTACACTAATCAGCAACAACTGAAAAACGGTGACATTTGAACAACGGAAAACTGGTTTTCCTTTTATTCCAGGTCCTTCCAAATACTGCAAAAGACTCCTAAGAAACTGCAGAAAGAGATTAATTTGATTATGGTAAATCAAACATACCTTCTATTTGATGTCAATGTTATAGAAGAAATACGTATGAACAAAAGCACCTTGCTAGCTAGGAAAATTTTAAGAATATAAATTAATTATCTTTTATTGATCTATCCAATGAAAGAATATTACATATTTAGTTTACTCCTCACCACCTAAGCCTATTTACTTTTTTGCAATTAAGATATATTGAAATTATTGCTTTATGCATTTTCAATGTATTTTTAATATATTAAATTTAGAAATAAATTAATTGTTTGAACACCAAAGTCTGCTGAGGAAAATATCTTCAAAACATAAATAATTAAGACACTAAAAACCAGCTGGATGCTGCATACTATGTTATGCTGTGAAAAATCAATTCTGCCTTTTTCATATACTCAACTAAATTTTCAGTCATGAATCCCAACATTTTGTGATTTCCTGTTAGACTTAGTTCATCAGTTTTATCCCATTGTTTGCACATATTTTTGAAAACCATTTTGGAAAATCTTATTTTGACTTATTTTCAACTACTGATAACAGCTCTGGCACAAAACCACATCACTGCTTCAAATACTTTTTTGTTGGAAAACAAAGGAAAATAGTCCTCTGAACAGAATTGCATTATGATATTTTAAAAAGAGTGTAGCAAAAATTACCCTGTACAATAAAGCAAATCTCATAATCAAATACAATAAATAAAGTCTCATTACCACAGAAAGTGATGACAAGGTTTTTTTCTTGTTTTCAGTACTAGGAGATAAATTATTAAATTCTAAACATCATGTTCCTGTCTTTGAAGCTTCCTGTCACTGTCTCATGAAGAGTTTGTCATACATTTGCCAACATTAAAGCTCAAACATTAGAATTTGCCTCAGAACAATAAAATACTATTCTGAAATTAAAACTTCCATTTTCAAACTATATTGGTTACTTCCCTCTTAATTAGCCTGTTCTCCTTATCCAGACACAGTGAGTACCCATACAGCTTTTAGGTTGTAACTGGCATTACAAAATTAATATAAAAATGCAATCTCATTATGAAAAATGCGATACTAATGATCAATGTTTCAATAGCAGAAAATTACCAAATACAGAAGCAACTGCCCAGTGTAGCAATACAAAAAGAGATGTATTGCTAGAGCCCATCCATCAAGTTCAAATGCAAGAGCAGTGAAAAGGAATCAATAGGAGACCACTCCGTTCTCACTGGGAAATCGAAAAATATTCGATGTGTGGAAGAAACCACTGGATCACTACTTTCTAGTCAGTATCCATAAAGAGCCTGGCTTCTAGGTTAATAACCAAAATGTGAGGTCTTCTCTGCCATGTTTAAAAGAAACATTTTTATAAGTCAATATTCTACCACGTGTCAGCTGAGACACAGTGCTTTAGGGAAAAACTTTACAGATTAGCACATAATACCTGTTGGTTTTTATTTAGGCAAATACTTATCCAGCACACTGCATGCACAAGACCACAGCAGTTCTGGATAAACTCAACACAAACAGTGATGTAATTACTAATTTTAAATGTTAAGAAACAGCCCCTGGGAAACCACCCAAGACATTTTTATCTAGAAGCAGTATGACTACCATATAATTAATTAAAATTTGGGAGAAGTGCCACAGATATGCAAGAAACTCAAAAACAGTTACTCACAACCTAATAGGTTAGAGGAAGTAAAAGCCACAAACAGATCATCAAAGAAAGAAAACTAAGACGTGGAAGAAACAAACCCAGGGGTATTTTGAAATTACAAAGAGGAAAGAAGGGCAGATAAAAGATAAAAGTAAAGAGTGTATCATTATTTTACAAAAAGTGTTTCATTGTCTTGCAATTAAGAAGGAAGGTGAAAAGAAAGCAATGCATAATATGTGTAATTTTTCCGGGTGCAGAATCTGGACAATTAAACCAGCATTGACTTGGTTACCATTGCTGTTTCCAATGTGAGAAAATGCTCAGTTGCTGTACAAATAAAATCAACCACATTGAGGTCAAACCACCAGTAAACGGAGAAGCAGAAGAGCATATACAGGAGACAAATGGCAAATGTCCTTCATTTAAGACAGTGCCACTATAAAAAGCTTTCAGACAAACTGGCAAAACTTCAAATTGCATACTGTATTTGAAAGGTTTTCTTCCTTGATGATGAAGGCGAAATGCTACTGTATTTTTTGCTTGACACTAAGTGCATTTTTATCAAGAGCAGACTGAGGGATGTTGACAAGGTATTCAACTATCAACTGGTTTCCAATTCCTTTATTTTCAGTCTTCTGTTTCTTCTCAGTCGTTATCGGAGTTCAAAGAGTGACATTATCATATCTATTTTCTGTTTCAGGTACAGATGAGTCTTTCTCCTGTTCTTTCTTCTGTAATTCTTTAGTCTCTGTGGGTATTCCCAAAACTATTGCTGACAAACTTAATCTTCAGTCTGGAGGGCTCATACACAACGTACCATCAGAAGCATCTTATTCTTTGAAACATGGGTGTTGAGCAGCTGCCTCGCTAGCATCATAAAATGTAATGTGGAAGCATAAACTGCACCACTAAATCCTAATCAAGCTTACTAAAGTAACAAAAATGTTACTTAAATGGTTTAAATAGCCTAACACCAGAAATTGGGAAGAATTTTTTTTTTTGGTAACACGTTCTGTGCACAATGTTATTGATCTCCCTCAGACACTTAAAGACTGCAAATACAATGCACCTTTTGCCATTTAATTGAAAACTTGTATCTTTATATATACATATATATAGAATTAGCAAGCAAGCCAATTAACAAATATTAACAGCTGCTCAAGCAGTGTATCTTAGACTCACAGCCTGCCTTTCACAGATACCTTTTAGATCCTGCCTTAGATACTCCTTTTAGGATGGGAAGAATGACTTTCTCCAAGTGTCTCCCATCTCAGTGAGACTGCAGAATGACCTTGGTGACAAAGTCAGATGTGACACCAAACTTGTTTCAGTAGAACAAGAAGTTCTACTGAAAAGCACATTGATCCACTAATGTTCTGCTACTTAAAGAAGGCATCTGTTTGAGGTATTATTTGAGCAGAAAGAAGCATTACCTTTTACCATATTATTATGCTTTTATGCAGATAAAACAGACATTTGCAGTCTGATATTTCATTTTCCATATTGCTACTGCTAGGTTGCAACGATTAAGGGGGACCGTAAGAGTACTTTAACCTCCAGCTTGGCCCACATTCCAGGAGTATGAATTTTGGCTCTGCAGAAAGTAACAGTAACCTGCTGGGTGGTTTCCACCAAGCAATAGACTTCTTGAAGTTCTTCTTCCTCAGATATAGCACAAGGGAAGTCTGATGTATAAACTTCTTACAAGCCACTCAAAAGAAACAACACAGAAAACAGCTTGGCATGTAATAACTTTCTTTAATGTGTATATAATCTCATTTCACATTATGATACTATAAATCAACTTTCTTTGAAACAAATCTACAAAAATCTTCATTAATGGATCCTGAAAATACCTAAGTGATATATTTAATGCTAAAGATATATTTGACATAAGATTTACATAATGCTCCCTCTGACAGTCAGAGGGTTTATTGAACATCTTTACCACAGTATCAAAAACTGATCAATCATTCAGGTGAAGGAGTATATATAGAAAAGCTCAACTCATTCCAGCATTCACTCGTCTTCTTTGGGATTTGACATGACATACAACAGCTGCCATGAGGTGGGTGGTCCAAAGAAGGACACTTTATCGGCTTGCTGTTTTGTTTGCTTTAAATAGCAAACTGAACTCTACTTTGAAGACAAAGCTTCAACATTACCTTCACTGTCACATCAATTTTTAGCTCCTGAACCCTGTGGGGCTGGCACACAGATAGAGAAAACTTCTGGTGCGGATGTAGGCTCTGCTGAAGTTAGTGGCTGCTGCTCTGTAACATCCTGTCAAAGCTTGATTACCTGAGCCGCATACTGATGCAGTTCAGCAGGTGTTTTACTTCTGCCTTTTATTCATATCAACCTCTTTTGGTTCCCATATTTTTAAACACACTTTTAAATAAATGTGCAGCTGATATGTGTTGTGGCACTTACTAGCCATAGAATCACAGAATATGCTGAGTTGGAAGGGACCCATCAGGATTATCGAGCCCAACTCCTGGCCCTGCACAGGACCACCCCAACAATCACACTCTGTGCCTGAGAGCATTGTCCAAACGTTTCTTGAACTCTGTCAGGCTTGGTGCTGTGACCACTTCCCTGGGGAGCCTGTTCAGTGCCCAACCACCCTCTGGGTGAAGAACCTTTTCCTGGTATCCAACCTAAACCTCCCCTGACTCAGCTTCATGCCATTTCCTCGAGTTCTGTCACTGGTCACCAGAGTGAAGAGATTGACCCCTACCCCTCCTCTTCCCCTCACAAGGAAGTAATAACTGCAATGAGGTCTCCCCTCAGTCTCCTCCAGGCTGAACAGACCAAGTGAACTCAGCCACTCCTCATGTAGCTTCCCCTCAAGGCCTTTCACCCCCTGTGTTGCTCTCCTCTGGACACTCTCTAATGGCTTAATGTCTTTCTGACATTGTGGCACCCAAATCTGCACACAAGACTCGAGGTGAGGCCACCCCAGAGCAGAGCAGTGAGGGACAACCCCCTCCCTTGCCTGGCTGGTGATGCTGTGCCTGATGCCCCTCAGGACACATCTGGTCTTCCTGGCTGACAGGACATGGTAGTAAGTAAGTCTTCATTGTGACCAGATTTCTAACATTAATTCTGATCCCCTTTTAGGTCTTTTTATCATATTAAATGCAAAAAATTCAACTCTGACCAACCTCTAGGTAACAAGTAAATTCTGTTTCTGTAATCTCTGTGTACTTCAAGAAAAAGACAACTGCTTCTGTACATGTACATGTAGGAAGAACTAGACCTGGATACAGTGTTTCGTCTGTATTAAGTAGTTCTCAAATTTCACTATTTTTGATGTATTAATAAAACAACAGTAACACCCTTATTTTAATGTCCTAGCTACCTGTAATTACTAAAAACTCCATTCAAATCACATTTGAAAACATTTAAAAATTAATTTTTCAAAACTCATTAAAATACAATTTCTTCTTCTCTGAAATTAGAAAATAAGTAATTTAAACTCTATTCCAAAATAGCTGTTTTCCTTCACCTGTTGGCTTTAAATAAAGATATATTAATGTGTACAAAACCAAGAAATTACATACACATATTTCACCAAGATGCATCTAAATCCATATAGAACTGAGAAAAATGGGGGATAAGAACAGTGCACTTTCTTAACCTAATATCAGTGAAGAACATCCATTCTCTCTATGGCTAGAGAAAGTCAGATGTAGTGCTCATGTAAAAATAATTCAAAGCAGAGTTCTGTTTGGACTGTGAAAATGACACATAAATTCTTTATGCATTGTCATACTGGGATTGAGTTAAAGCCAAACAAGCATGTGATTCTTGCTTTGAATATTGGTTGATTGACTGCTGTTGTAAACCATTTAATGGGACTCACATTTAAAAGACTGCTGAAAGACTGCCTCATTTTAGCAATCTGAGATGTCAGTAACAAGACAAGTTCAGGAAGAGAGATTTAAACAAATGTTTGAGAAAAACATTGTCCATATCTACCAAATACACTATTACACACATTTTTTTTTTGTATTGAGTTATATAACAAATTCATTAATCAGATACATATTCCAAAATAGTCTGAAGAATATTTGTAAATAGTGGAGCCTCAATTTCATCCAAATCAAAAATTTTACACCATGCTAAATGATCTTGTAATTTCTCTTTCTCTGAAGCATTTGGATGCATATAAGTAGTATTTAAATGTACAAACATGTACAGAAGACATTATACATATAGTTATATACACAAAGATAAACATAACTATGACACATGCATAACACAAGGTAATAAATATGATAAGACAGATAAATAAATATGTATAAAGATATCTCATTTTGATTTTGACTGATCTGGATTTTGCAATAGTTTTGCCACATCCTACATCTTTTTCCTCTGTACTGCTTTTGATTTTTTTGTAACAACTAACCTAAGCTAAAGAAAGGTGACCCTAAGCACAAACAAAAACATTAACAGCAACTAGAATTTTTGAAGTGCCTGACATGTTTGAAGTATTGTGTAAGTATTTAATTAAAAGTCCTCAAAACAATCCTCAAGACCAGTAAGCACTTCCAGCAGCAGTGCTGCATCACAGAGAAAGAAGTCACCACAAGGGAGAAACCAAATTGTCATCAAAGCCCTACACGTAGTCCTGAAACCAGCACTAACTTCTAACAGTGGTACTTCTGTTCAGACAAAGCATGAAGACACAACTGTGATTTCTAGCATTGTAATAATCTAGCAAGGTGTTTCTATAATGTTGAAAGTCTAATAGTATCCTGAAGAGTTATTATCAAATCTGTGATACCACTGAAATTCTCTCTGTATATGAATGTAGTCCAAGTAGGGTCACATCTCTGCCAAACCAGAGACATTTCACTTCGCTTTAACCATCTGTAAGTACTGTGTCTAATCTGACTTAGTCACACAGACAGCCTTTAAAGTCAACAGAGAGACGAGCAGCTCTGGAGAGTGAGACATCTCACTTAGCTTAAGCACTCTTCTTAGGATGAGAAATGGAATGGGATTCTGGAGATGGATAATTGAACACAAACTTTAGCTGTCAGCAAGAACCACTGCACAGAGTTCCTGCAGAGCTGAGGCTGAGGGAGAGACTTCTGTCAGACTCCATGGATATTACAAGAATTGCCTAATACACACTCCAGAAAAAAATGGCTTTTTGCACATATAACTCAGAGACACGACTGATCAGAAGAAAATTAAGATGTACTTACCAAAAACAATAGAGGATTCACAGTAGTAGTAACCATTTGGCTGCTTTTTTTTCAACATGGAGCAAAGATCAAAGCGGTGCAAGATCTCATCTCCAAAACAATGGTTTTTGAAATCTTCATACAGACTAGAGTCAATTTTTTTAACCTTTAAAAAGCAACATAAAATTCAATTAGGCATTCTATTTGGGGACTGAATTTTCATATTTAATTTCTATTGTTTTCATTTTAACTGTAAGTATACTTAGGATGGAAAACTACTTCAAGATCCAAAAAGAATACAGAAATAATCATGTGCCAAATCTTCTGCTTTAGGGAAGCACTGTCTACTGCAGAACTAAACAAAATAAAAGTGCCATTAGTCCTCCTTTCTATCACTTTCTCTTTAAGTTCTGTAGGAAACTAAATAGACACACACAATGCTACAACTGCTTTAACTTCCAGTGGTTCGCAACAGTGTTCATGGAACATGTAACTGGAAATTATTCTTGCTGTCATCACTGGGCATGCTACTACAAGGAAGAATCTCAAATGGTTGTCAATGGCAGTTTTCTGAGTCATTAAAATCAGCACATGGGAAAAATTGGTTGTATTTTATTAGCACTAGACTTTTTTACCTCAGTAAATCTAAAAACTTACTGTGATTTATAATATTGGAATCATTATGCAGTTGATGTATGAAGCAGAACATAATAAATATTCAATCAGGCTATTTTCAGAAAACATCATTTCAGTAGTTATTTTAGGAGTTCAGCAGTCTTCGTTCCATTCCATCATCAATAAAAATACGTGATCTCTGTAGAAATTCAGTATTTTCTCCTTCAATCTACCTCTCAATAACGCTGTTTGCTATTTAGTTATCATTGCTCTATGATAAGGAACATTAGGAGCCTCTAGCAGCTCCAGCCCAGTGCTCCCTACTGCCCAGCTTCTGGAGCCCAGTTGAGTGTGCGGAGCCCCAGTCTCTGACGGATGTACCTGCTGCTTTCACCTCCCAGAGACACATATCCATGCTCAAAGGACACGGACATGGCTGGCTACATGGATGCCACTGCCTTCACCGGCACCCACATACAGGGCTCACAGGGGACACAAGTGCAGGTCGCTCCTGGCAGGGACAGAAGGTCAGCAGTGTAGGACGCACATGACTTTCTCTCCGTGTTCACATTTGGGCATTCCTGAAGCACCATCACGGCCCCTCTGTCCACCCGGCACCCCTGCCCGGATTGCCAGGCTCTTACTGAGCCCACAGGTCTCCCACATGCTGGCTGACCCAGCTTGAGGTTTGGCAGTGAACTCCTGCACTCCTCACACACACAGTTTGGGGAGGATACAGACGTTTGCCCCCGGCAATCAGTGAGACAAGTGCAGCCACCAGCCTCATTTTAAACAGGACTGGTCTCTTTTGCAGCCCATACTGTCCACTCCTCTTTTGTGCTCTTCCCCAACCTCCCCCCCTGCACACCCCCCATGCATTTGCAGAGTCAGCCTGCCAACATCCTGGACCCTCGGCTTTACATCCCCAACAGCTGCAAAGTCCCCATTTTCCTGTGGTTTCTTGGCAGCCCATCAGTGTGAAAAGTGAAGTCTACTTTGGCGAACGTCAAAATGTCTTTTCATTTCCTTAATCTCTGAAATGATGACATCTAGTGGTGGATGCTTTTCATTTCAGGAAATGGAAATTTGGGAGTCTACACCTCCGTGGAAGTCTACATTTATTCCATCCTTACAGTAATTACTTAAAATTTTGTATTCTACGGCTAGATTAGTCCTTACGTACTAAGGTTATTCCGAAATTAAATCATCATTCCTTGCTTTTTGGCTGACAGTTCTTAGAAATACAGTTGGACATCAATCAGTAATAAAAAAGACTTTTTCAGCCAGGAGAACACTCGTCAAAATGTGAAGCCTTCTGTACTTCTGGAATGAAATGAAGCAAAGATAAAAATCACAACTTCATGCTCCAATAAAAAAACCAGCATTTACAAGAGGATGGGATGTTGCCTGTCAAAGACAGATTGGTAAGGCATGAAGCAAATGCTGAATGATCAGGAATTAAACTGTGCTTGCGATGCACTACTGAAAGGTATTTGGAAAAGCAGCCATGGGAAAACTATATTATTTTTAGTAGTTGGAACAATTTCTGGAGTGCTGCTTGCGGTGAGATGTGAAAGGATGAAGCAATGCAGGTGCTTGGGAAGGTCATGGTTCATTTCTTAACTGAAAGGGTCTGAGAGCAGTAGAGATGCAAGAAAAAAGTTGTTACCACATGGGAATAGTACAGATGCTGATTATAAACCTATAATGGAGGAGGGTGAGAAACAAGAGTACTTGAGAGGCCACTTTGAAGTGTTTGGTGCTGGAAGGGGAGGAGGAGGACATCTGCCTCTTGAGGAAGCACTGCAAGGGATGATGCCTGTAAAGGACATGGTTGTGTAACGCTGGCCTGGAGAGGCACGGCATGAAGAGCTCTTGCAGGACTGGCAGGGCACCAGGGAGACAGCCTTTGGCAGCCCTGCCATGTCTGGTTTTTCTCCCTGTGTCTCTGGGAAGGTGCAGCCCACTATCCTCAGCAGTTGAACCCCATGCAGTCCCCGTGGCGGCTGCCAAAGTCAGCCTTAGGACGAGAGGCAGGAACCAGGTGTGGGACCAAGCGCAGGAAGGCTCCAGTGGTGACAGCGCAGGTAGCAGAGACGAAAGCACCTCCGGGCTCCGTGTGCCAGACGCCACAAGCCAACACACCACTGGGGCGCTCCCTCCAGCCGGGGCCCGCAGGAGGCCCGACGGTCGCTTCCCGCAGGGGGCCGGGCCGCCAGCCGAGACAAGGCCGCTGTGGCCTCGGCCCAGCTGCGGAGGCGCGTCCGGCCCTCCCGACGGGCCCTCCCGACGGGCCCTCCCGACGGGCCCTCCCGACGGGCCCTCCCGACGGGCCCTCCCGACGGGCCCTCCCGACGGGCCCTCCCGACGGGCCCTCCCGACGGGCCCTCCCGACGGAGCGCCGAGCTCCCGCCCGGAGAGGAGGGGAAAGGGCTCAGCAGAACACTTTCGGGCTGTAGGGAGGCGCAGCAGCCGACAGGAGCTGCCTGTCTGTGGTGAGGAGGGTGAGTAGAGAGCAAAGAAGTGGGAGAGGGTTGGAAGTGAGGTGCTGGCAGGGATGAGTGTGTCTCATCCCTTATGTGCTTGTAGAGAAACTGGTGATGGGGCAGCATAAATACGGGGCTGAGACCCTGAAATGATGTCCAGGCTATGGGGCTGCACTGCTGAGAGGAACCATGGTCAGCGTAGGTATGTGTCATGAACCTCTTAGGGAGGATGATTTTGTACATGGACATACATGTCTGTGTACATTATGGTATTTATGGGTACTTGGGCATACATAGTTACTTAAAAAAAATAAAGGACACAAAGAAAAACTGTAAAACTAATGCTGGTAGTTACTTGTTACACCTTTGGAAGCAGACAGTGTCTGTAGTTACTGGCTCCATCTTTTCACTTGAACTAGTTAATTCCTGGTAGCATCTCAGTTTCTCCAGGGTTGTAAGAGTGTGTGTTAACCTGTTGTCAATTAAAGTTACTTCTCAGTACCTTTTGGATGAGTTGTGAATAAAAATACCTCTTGCCAACAGAATGAGTGCCACATCACCCCCGAACTGTGCCTTGCCACCGCCGCTTGGGCCTGAGCAAGAGGAGCAAGAGGGCTCAGAGACACATATGTCTGTTTTGTGGTATGCAGGGCAGCTGGCAATTACTTACTATGATACAGAAGATTGCTCAGTCTACTTCATGCCTGAAATACCTGATAATGAAGACCTCAAGCTACTGCAAAAAGTGATTGGGGAACTTAACCCTCGATGCATAGTGACCAGTGCAAAACAGGACCAGAATATTGCCAAATTCCTGACGAACCTAACAGCTACTGCTGGTGATAAAAACATAGGAAAACCAGAAATTGTCCTGTTCCCTAACATAGATTTTGGTCTAGAAGTCAGCAAGCAACGGATCCTATCTAGGCAATTTCCATTTATCCCATCTCATATGACTGCAACAGAGAAAATACTCTATTTGTCCTCAATCATCCCTTTTGAGAGTCCACTCATGATACGAGCCTTAGGGGGCCTCCTTAAGTTTCTAGACAGGAGAAGGGTTGGAGTTGAGCTTGAAGACAGCAGTGTAGTAGTTCCTATTTTGGCCTTTAAAAAATTTGTGCTGTCAGATACTGTGAATATGGACCAAGACACTTACTGTGTCCTGCAGATATTTAAAAGTGATATCCATCCTTCTGTGTACAAGCTATCCAGTGGACTAAAAGAAGGATTTAGCTTATATGGAATTTTAAACCGTTGCAGATGCAAATGGGGAGAAAAACTGCTGAGGTTGTGGCTCACCCGACCCACCCGGAACTTGACAGAGCTAAACAAACGGCTGGATGTTATCAACTTCTTCCTGCTGGCTCAGAACCATGAAACAGTCCTCACTCTTCAAAACTGCCTCAAGAATATTAAAAATGTGCCTCTTATTTTAAAGAGAATGACTCTTTCCAACACAAAAGTTAGTGACTGGCAAGCACTGTATAAGACAGCGTACAATGCAGTGTGCCTTAGAGACACGTGTCGTTCTCTGCCCAACACTATTGAACTTTTTCAGACTATTTCACGTGTCTTCACTGATGATCTGCACTACATTGCTAATCTAATCAGCAAAGTGGTAGACTTTGAAGGCAGCGTCTCAGAGAACCGCTTCACTGTTAGACCCAATGTGGATGCCACTATTGATGAGAAGAAACGAAAGCTGATGGGGCTGTCAGACTTCCTTACAGAAGTGGCACGAAAAGAACTGGAGACTCTGGACAATCGTATTACCTCCTGTTGTGTGATCTACATTCCTTTGATTGGGTTCCTTCTCTCCATTCCACGCCTACCAAATATGGTGGATAAGAGTGATTTTGAAATTGAAGGCTTGGACTTCATGTTCTTGTCAGAGGATAAACTGCACTACAGAAGTGCCCGGACCAAGGAGCTAGACAGTCTGCTGGGTGACTTGCATTGTGAGATCAGAGACCAGGAAACACTCATCATGCACCAGCTGCAGACAAGGATTTTGGAGAAGTCTGAAGTACTTAACAGTGTGATTGAGTACACTGCACACCTGGATGTGCTGCTAGCCTTGGCAGCGATGGCCCGGGAGAATGCCTATTGCCGACCTCGCTTTACTCACCGCCACGGCTTCCACATCAAGGATGGGAGACATCCACTCATGGAACTATGTGCAAAGACTTTTGTGGCCAATCCTGTGGAGAGCGGCGAGGCTACCAGACGAATAAAGATCATCACAGGGCCAAACTCATCTGGAAAGAGTGTTTACTTAAAGCAAGTAGGTCTTATAGTGTTCATGGCTCTGATTGGCAGTTATGTCCCTGCAGCAGAGGCAGAGATTGGAGCAATTGATGGGATTTACACAAGAATCCACAGTAGGGAATCAGTTTCTGTAGGGCTCTCCACGTTCATGATTGATCTTAACCAGGTTGCCAAAGCTGTCAACAATGCCACAGAGAGGTCCCTGGTACTTATTGATGAGTTTGGTAAAGGGACCAACACACTGGATGGCCTGTCCCTTCTGGCTGCTGTCCTGAGGTACTGGATCAGACAAGGAACACACTGTCCACAGGTCTTTGTCTCCACTAACTTTCACAGTTTAATGCAGCTAGAACTCTTGCCTGACACACCTCTTCTGGAGTACCTGACCATGGAGACCCACCAGGATGGAGAGGAGTTGATATTTTTCTATCAGATCAAACAGGGCATGTCCACCATTAGTCATGCTGCCAACATTGCTGCATTAGCAGGAATGCCAGCCAAAATTATTGAAAGAGGAGTGGAAGTATCAGAACTGATTCGCAATGGAAAACCCATCAAACGTCTTGATCATCCTTCAAAAGGAGATAGGATGGAAAAATGCAAGTCTGTTGTGGAAAAGTTTCTTTGCATAGACCTTGATGATCCCCAAGTGGACTTGGAAGAGTTCATGTCTAAAGAGGTGCTGCCTTCTGCAGCCTCAGTCCTGTAGCAAGGGTATGTGTAAATGCATAGAGGGCATCATATCTACCATGGAGAGTTTGGTACTTTAAAGAATGATCATTACGACATAACACCTCACAGGACATTCAGCTTGTAACAGTCTGTAGTTGTGTCCTTCCCTCTTCTTGTTGTTTAAACCAAGTACTTACATATCCCTGCAATGTGGTGTACCATACGAGCGTAAGAAGAGAGAAGGAATTTTAAGAACCTCCCCCAGCTGTTGGGTCACCCAGTTTGTGCATTTTGTGTCCCTGTTGTTGGAACCTCTGATTAAAAAATATGCTGTAGAAAAATCACAACACATTTCTACTGGTCTTAGAAGACTATGAAAGGAAAGTGTCTATTGTTTCATATTGTGCCAAAGTGATGGTTTCTACCATTTTAGGATCAGCATCAAAGATTCCAAATAAATCTGTGCTTCAGACTCTTGTATCAGCAAGTAACAGTTGTCACAATACAAGCCACTGACAGAGAGGCTGATAAATGAAAATACACAGGGATTTAATGGCTCTGCGGCTTTTCTTATACCAGCTTTTCTGTCCAAAATGCCAGAGATACCAGGATTTATTATAAAAAGAATGCTGGTGGTCAGAATCAATGGGGACTGATAAACAGAAGTGCCTTGGTTTTACTGAGAACTGCTCTCTTCTTTAAGGTCCTGTATGATATACACATACAACTATGTGTCTATGCCACATGGGTATAAATAAAGGCAAAATTATAAATCTAGGAATGTAATTTTCTATTCTATTTTCAATTATTAACATTTCAGGGTTAATACCACAAAGGGAGGATTCCCTTTCACTTCTCTTGTCATGCAGAGGATCTTTACTGAACACAGTATTTTATGTACACATATGCAAGAAATCATTAACAAATTAATAACGCAAGAGCCATATCTAAATACTATCAAAGCAATACCCTTTCCTGCAGCCTGAGATTCCTCATGTAAATAAGACAGAGGAGACATTACATAGCTTATTGTCTGCCAAAACTTGCTCTAGCCACTTACATAATGGCTAATAAAAGACATACTACATCTCTCATCTATGTCATTTCAAGAAGCCAAACATATTAATGTCACATAACCTGAGAGAAAATTTACATGAAAAAAAATTAAATCCCTTCATAATTATCAGTATTAAACGTTATCTGGTATATCTGGCTGAAGATAGCAAAAAGATGAATGTCAGCGCACATCAAGAAGATCTGAAATTGGAGACACTGCTTTGGCTTTGTTTCAGTGTGAAATATCCTCCTTGATGATGAAGGAAACTATTATTTTTTAAAATTATTATTATTAATAATTATTATTATTACAAAGTAAGTACCTTATGTTATTTCTGTATGAAACTGGAAAGTGACAGAAGTTCAATATAATTTACATTTAAAAATACAATAATAAATTACTGAATCATGCATTTAGTGCTATTTCCAGGGCAATCATAATAATATTGTCTGCATAATAATATCTGGTACCTTGATGATGTTACCATTGAAGTGAATGGCAACAGTGAATCAGACCTTGTACAATACTTGCAAGTTGGCAAATACAAACATTTTTTTTACTAATATATTCTCTTTTACTAACTACACATACAGCATCCTAAAGATACACCATACAAAAGAATATAATATACAAAAGATTAATAATTTATATTTTTGGCATTTTTTGTTGTCAACCGCTGTCTAGGCTAGGGATATACTCTGCACTAATTAAGCAGATACCATCAGAGCAATTTAGCTGTCAGTTATCTAGTCATGAAATTCATTTCACAGTACTTGCAGTTTTGGCAGTACTAGGTATCAAAGGGCCTCCAAACGTCATACAGCATTTATGAAGTGTGCCTAACAACACGCCCTGAAATAAACAAATCTGGACAAATGAAAAACACAGCGGTTGTGACTGACAGGGGGCAACTTAGCAGACGAGTGAGGGAAGCAGGAGTAGAACCATTATCTTCAAATGCAAAACTCCAGTTGCTTCTTTTATTGTGCTTCATTAGGTTCTTTGCATAGAAGATAACAATACTCACCCAAGATTCTTATGGTTCAAGTAATTCTGGAAACAGCTAAACATGTGCAAGTAAATTATATCCCTTTGTGTTCTTCCACAAGGACATCTAGAAGCACACTATACCTCCTGGTTTTGGGGAAGTTTTCAGTGGCACATCTAATCTGAGAAATGTCCAACTAAGCATGAGGAGTGAGTTGGTCCCACTCCTGAGTAGGTAAATAAGTCCTTTAATCTGAGAAGCTGACGGGGGTACAGTAAAACAGATAGCTCTTTTCTAATCCACTTTATTTCACACTTTTATCCTTTATTGATATCTGTTTCCAAGTTTTTTAGATTTACCATTTTTAGCTTAATGATGTGCCTTCAAAGTGAAAAACTGATTTCTTGAGATCTTTGCTAGTTCTGAATTCTCAAACTCTTTGCTTTGTAAATATAATTTTTAACTTTAGGAAAGTTAAAATCTCTTCAGAATATATGCATTTCAAAATGCCTGCAGTTATATTAAGGTTTAGAAAAAAGATTTTTTTTTTTCCCAAAATATAACTTTGGTGGAATTTAGATGTCACTGAGAGGAGGGTGACTTAACAGAATATTGTTTAAAATAAGGAAGCTTACATTTAAAAATTAAATTAATATAGTTATAAAGCTATGGCTGAGAACTATACTCAACCACTTTAGTACTGTTTGCTCTTTTATAAGCTTGCTCATGTAAGCTTCATCCAGTTCCCTTTTCTTGCTTTTCATATTGTTGTATGATCTAGAAATACAAGTAGACATTGTATTAAAATGTGCTGCAAAATAATTATTCTATTTATGATACATATTTTTATTTATGGTTTTCTCTAAATGCATGAAACTATAACTAAATGCATGAACACAGTGAAAGAAAAAATTATAGTAAAGACTGATGCTTATGCCTGGCACTGAATTGACAGAGAAAAATGTACAGATTTTTAATACATAGTATCTTTCTATACATTACATCCTAGGCATTATCCAGCATTATGGAGGGCTCAGGAAGATGATTTGGAATGACATTGACCTGGTTCTGTCAGCAGCAGTGAATATCAGAACACAGAAAGGATGTATCCTGGCTAATAGCTCATGGAAGGTAGATAAATGTAAATGAAACAAACAACCAGCCAAAACTAATAACAAAACAGAATAGCAAAAACCCCACCCTGATTGTCTCAGATGTTTTAACCAGTTAAATCGCAGAACCGCTGATATTCTAGAAGATCTGTGGATTTTTAAAATTAGCATTTTAAAAACCCAACTGTCAATACAAGCAAAAGCTTCTGTGAGTTTACAAATTTAATATCTATCATATACCACCTGCATCCTGTGGATAAGTCCTTATTTCTGTTTTAGAGCAAGTATGCATACCCTCAAATTTTCTTGATGTATCTCAAATCTCACTACCTTCTTTTTACTGATTTCAAAATGCTACTTAATTAAAACATGCACCTTCAGCATTTTTAGAGATATTTCTAATTAAATTCTAAATTCTAATTAAATTCTAAAAAAATAAAAAGTATTTTTAATGCCCCCTATTAAGGAAAAAATCACCTTAAAAGATTAGCATTATGTACTTTAATTCATATTTAAAATATTTTTTCTGAAAATTATTTTCCTAGTCAATGTAAAGGATCACATAAAACATTCTATACAATCTCAGTAAAAAAAATCTATGGACATATACCTTGTGTTAAATAATACAGTCTTACAGTTAAATTAGTATGAAATAAAAAACAGGCACACTAGTATTGCTTCTAATGTATTTTAATCACAGTTATATCCTATTTTCATGCATTTGTGTATTTTGCCAAAAAAATTAATAAATAGGCAAGAAATAACTACCTGCAAGAGAGAATATAGAAGATATATTAATATATATTATCTATATACTAATATAATTTCTCCTCCTTACTCTGAAATTCACCAAAGTATATTCAGTAGAGGGAACTAACAGTCTGCCTACTATGCATAATCCAAACAGAAATTCCACTATTTATTTGCTCATTGTCCCCTATACAGTAACAAAACTCCACAAACAAACTGCATGCATACAATCTACCCCCAATGGGAATTCTGTAACTCTGCACAAGTACTTTTATCCTTTGGTCTTGCCTAATTTCCCAACAGAAAACAGACCATGATATTACTGCACGGAGAATATCAAGAGTGGTAAATTACAGTACAGGACTACTGTTTATACAGTAGATACATTAATTATTTCTTTAAAAACCAAGTATTTTAAAGTCTTACCTCTTCAGCTGGTTACAAAGTAGAAAGTATGATGCTATAGCATAAGCAACACTTTGTCCATCTCCAAACTAAACTTTCTAGATTGCTGCTGAGCTGTGTGAAATGTGAGCTCACCTGCTTACGTAGCTCTGTTGATTTTGACAACTTCATGAAGGTCAGATGAGGTTTAAAAGCTCTTTCTTCTCCTTTCATGATCCCCTTTTGCTGAAATATCATCTTCATAGTCTCTGATGGGAGGAGAAAAGTGTGTAAGTACAAAGATATTGCATAATATAATGCTTAAAATGTGCTTTCAAATGTAATTTTAGTCATGGCTCCTTCACATGGAAGAAACAAGATGATAAGTACCAAAAGGCAGGGAAATTTCTACTTAATTTCAAAGGTACATATTATTTCTTCAGAGGTATAGATTACTTCATGTGAAAATGGTCCTATATTTGCAGTTAATATCAGTTAAATAATAGCAATTAGAAAGCTGTTCATGCTGTCTGATTTTGCTATCAAAATAGGAACTCAACATTAGCACTCTTCAGGAGTCACTCTCACTGGAAGTGTGGGAAACTTCAGGAAAACTCTGAGTATGTAACAGAATTCTCCATTCAAAACCACTATTCTGTGGTGAATTCTATTATCTGTATTTGGGTAATCTCCCACTCAGAACAGAGGAAATTTGGAAGTGAAAGCTCTAAGTTTTGGCACTGGACTTACACGCCAGCATTAGAGAACATATCAGGTATGCTGATGATTTTTGTTTGGGTTTTAAAGCTTCACTTTTGCCTTCTAAGCTAATTTTCAACTTTTAATGTACACTTTTATCTGTTTACAGTCCAGGCCAAAGCAACTCTACAACACTGACCTAGTTTACTATTTCCCAACTCATCTGCCCAATGTAATGTTTAATTTCCTGGGAATAAATTTCAGTGTAACTTTTGAATTATGTTCCGTGGTTTTTTCAGATCAAATACTTTCAACATGAAAATTTCTGTTCAAAAAATGCTTTTGATAAAACTGAAAAAACCTGTGGCAAAAATAATACAGGAAAATATAGTATTTCTATTACTGAAAAACAGAAAAATCACAGAACCTTTTTTTTCTTTGCAAGTACAACTTCCAGTTTTTCACTAAGTGTAGATTTGCTGACTCATACAACCAAACTAAAATCAAAATAGGGGGAAAATTATCAATCCTATCACATAAATTTAATCAGCCCTTAACATAACAAATATATTTTTTCTGCTTGATAGTCCAACAGTCCTTTTTCTCCCACTTGGAAGAAACAGCATCACACTGGGAAGCAAACAACATAAGTGCAGCTGACCTACCTGTATTATTTTAAATTTTGTCTGACCTGTATTATTTTAAATTTTGTCTGTGGTAGACATTTCTAAATTTACATTGAATCCCCACTAAGCTTTCTGGCTCCTGTATCTGTTCTTTGAACAGCACAATTTGGGGACCCACTGATGTTGATGTTCCAGCAAAAGGTAAATCTTATCAGACCCAGGTTTATGCTACCAAGTAATGTTCTGACTCAGTCTTGTGCATAGTAGTCTTTGTTTCCCCTCTGAAAGCTCCATTTTTTATTCTGCCGTCACATCTGAGGCCATGCAGTCTTATCTCACGCTCTGCAATTAGGATCTGTGCTGATGTAGATTTGCACCTCTCCAGGTGTCCCCTCCTAACTCCAGTAAGAGCTTAGTATCAGAGCAGAGGTTTGCCAATGTGCCTCTGATCACGGGACTATGAACCCAGGAATCTCACCAGGGCAGACCGCTCACACAGTGCTGTGGCTGTGTGGGAATTGAGTGGGGCAGCTGGGCACCGACACTTTACACTGCTGAACAGCAACCACAGGCCTGCCTTTGTTTTGCGCTAAATTGCTTTGTTCAGTATGTGTTCTATTTATCTTTCCAAGCTCCTTTTTCATACCTGGCAATTCTAATCAAAAATACCAATGAAAACCTGGGTCAGAGGAGAACAGCATGCCGAGAGAGAGTGCAGTGTTAAATTTAACAGGTTTATGTGCGTGTAGGTGTGTGTCTACACACGTTCTCACAGGCATCAGGCTTTTCACACAGCTTTGTCGTGGCATAGGCATATTAAACATCATAGGCTCAAGATATTGGGCTTGCTGGGACTACAGATAGCTCCAGTTTTGTGGAATTTGACGTGTACAAAAAGTGTGACATTTTACTGGTTAAGGTAACTTATGAACATAATTAACACAGTGCTTCCTTCTTCAAAACAAATGAAAACAGAAAGAAATCTGAGTAAGTGGAGGGGAAAAAAAGAAATAAAGAGAAACGTTTTCCTCAGAGCACAGTAAGGTTACAACATAATGTAATGCTATTAATATCCATGAAGCTCTTTGATGAAGTGGGTACAAGAAGGGATTTAACAGAAACTGGGAAGGACACATGGATGCTGTGGGCAACACTAAGTTCTAGGCTTGTGAGGCAGCATAAAAGTGGATTTGTCGACTGGCAGATACACTAAAGTTAAAGTTTAAGATGGGGATTGCCTAAACTGAAAGAAATTTAGAGGCCAGTGATGAGAAAAATAGACAGACAATGCCCAAAGGTTTTAATAAATGAGCATCCTCCATTTTTCCTCCAGACATTATCATTACTACTTAGACTGAAAAATCAAACAAAATCTCTGTTTTCCTTTATTAGCCTCAGGCTGACTGATGTTTGCAGCTTCAAAGTATACCCTAGAAATGTTAAAGCTATTTTTACAAGCTCAATGACTTCCTGGAACAAATTTTTGGACAGCTTTCAGACTGCCTTTCATGCAGTTTGAAGTACTCTGTAATATCATTTTGTACCTCATTTTTATAACGTCAAAATTACTGAATGTCATCTGCATCTTACATTGGATGCAGCTGAATCCATTAGACAACTCTTTCCCTATAATTAGAATGGAAATGTGATATATGAAGCTTACTCAGAACCACTTTACATGGGAAAAGATCACAAATTCAACAGCTAGATCAATATAGAACAATTCATAGTAAAATTGTATATTGAGCCATATTCCGTAATACAAATGGCCATCTTCTTTTCCAAGATTTCATTAGATACAGAAACCTGCTATGTTTACTTCCAGACTATTAATTTCTGCTTGTCTCAGAACCATGTTTCTTCAATTAAAAGGTTTATAATTTAGAAACAGTATTCTGTCTTTTTATTGAAATATTTTTACTTTACACTTGGAAATGAAGAAAAGCTGAGCACAGCTAACTTACAATTAGAACTGCCATGTAAAGCCACGTTAAAATTATTAAGTTCTTAGGGCTTTTTAAGAGATGGGCCAAAAGGTAAGCTAGACTCAAGCCAATTTCCCAATAGTTCCTCCACTGCTCCTTGGTTATGTATTAGGCTTTTCTACAGTGAGCTGTCACTGTCCCAGACCACTGCCATGTATCACCAAGCTGTACTGTTCTTTCAAGCACTCA
This sequence comes from Oreocharis arfaki, assembly GCA_013398015.1. Taxonomy (NCBI): domain Eukaryota; kingdom Metazoa; phylum Chordata; class Aves; order Passeriformes; family Paramythiidae; genus Oreocharis; species Oreocharis arfaki. Next base: position 509,680 of record VZRR01005165.1, on the reverse strand, counting down.
TCAGGAGTATGGGTGGGTTGTTCTGTTTCTCTCCATCACCACATACATACACAGAAGAAAGATGAGCTCGTTTATGAAGTAGGATACATGGAGCAGCTGGACCAAGCAATCTCTACTTTGTGTACATATGTCAGTACATAAGGTAAGCCTTACAAGACAGTGACAATGAGAAGGCAAAGTCCTAAACTAAAATAGAAACATAAGTAGAACTTCCTAATAAAACTTGCTTCTTTTACTGGCTTCAATTCATTCTAATACTTCCTATAAGTTTGTTATGATCATGAAAAGCAGTGGGTAAGAGTACCTTCTTTTAAACCACACTAAACATATTGTTTCATTTTAGTGAGCTATTTATCAGAATAGAGAGAATGTAGATTAAGATCTAAAAGCATTTGCTGCCCTTGTTTTCAGTATGATTTCAGAGAATCATACTTCCAGTCCCACCTAACTAAACAACAGCAATCTAGACTATCACCTTTTTGTTCACTTTGTACAAATCAGTTGTTCTAAGAGAAAATTACAATACCTTTGAGTTTCCAGTTTTTTCATCATGTGAAATGACCTAAGAACAGCTGACAAGAGGCAAAATTCATTTATCATAGCTTCAGCCATCTGTAACTTGAATGAACTAAATTAACTGAATTAAACTCTTTCCCTAGGCTGTCTGAAGGCAATGTAATTCACCCTCACATGGATGCTAAATGCATGTTAAAGGTTTCACAATCTTTAAAGAAGCTCATAAACTACCTTCCTTGTCAAAATAGACTGTTCCTCTCCAGCCCCATGCCTGCCTCTGCTCTTATCTTTCATGCCAATAATTATGTAGCTATACAATAAACAGCACGCGCAAACTGAATAGGCTAAAAATTAGATGGCAAAGGTAAAAATGTTAATTTTACCACAGCTGAATTCACTATGTGGCTGCACAAAGGAGTCAGATTTGTTTGGTATGGTGCAATGTAAGTTTATGCTTGAGTAAAGCTGTAATATATCTGGAGAAGAAGATGGGCAGTATGACTCGCTTTCCATTTCTCTCTCTCTCTAGAGTGGACTGTTAGGAAATCAATTCAGAGAGATTAGACTAAATGTAATTTATACACAACTAAAAATAAAGAAAACTACTAAGTTAGTTGTACTGCATGTCAGCCTAACTGACTGTTGTACTACAGTGCAGTCCTAACTGTATTAAAATATTTAAGCCAACAAATCAACGTTTCTTAAAAACAAAGGACCAAAAGCAAATGAAATATCTGAATGTATAAACAGAAGAGTAACTTTTCTGTTCATGAAATACAAGCTCCCTCTCATGGTCAGACCATAACATGCATCATTAATCCATAAAATCAAAATCTGCAAATCCTGCAGGTAAAAAATAGGATTCACTTATTCACTTCTACCAGCTTCAAGCAGCATTTACAATATAGTTACCAAAATAAAAATCAAAACCAAGCAATTCATTACCTTTTCCAAATTCACTTAGTACTTGTGCTGGTTTTGGCTGGGGTTATTCTCTTTACAGTACCTAGTATAGGGTTATTTTTTGGATTTGTGCTGAACAGAGGGTTGATGGTGCAGGGATGTCTTGGTTACTACTGAGCAGTGCTTGCACAGAGCCAAGACCTTTCCTGTTTCTCAGCCCACCTCTCCAGAAAGCACAAGGAGGTATACAAGGAGCTGGAATACAGCTGGGACAGCTGACCCCAACTGACCACAGAGATATTCCATGCTGTATGGTGTCATCCTCAGCATATATAGTGCTGGGGAAAGAAAAAGGAAGGAGGATGGCATTTGTCTTCCCAAGTCACCCTCAGGCATGATGGAGCCATGCTTTCCTGGTGATGGCTGAATATGTGCCTGCCCATGGGAAGTGGTGAATGAGTTCCTTGTTTTGCTCTGCTTGAGTGCATGACTTTCACTTTCCCTCTTAAACTGTCGTTATGTCAACCCATGAGTTTTCGCACTTTTATTCTTCCGATTCTCTCCCCCAAACGGCGAGGGAAGAGTGAGCGAGTGGCTGTGTGGGGCTGAGCTGCCAGCTGGGACTAAACCACAACAGTCCTTCAAATATTCTGCAGTGTAGCAAAGCATAAGAAAAAGAGTTTTTTTAAAAGTCCTGTAAGTGTATATGTCACTATAAGTGCATGATTTCTAAAAAGACTTCGACAAAGAGTTATTAAAATACTCCTCAAACTTCTGTCAGAACAGTGTAGCATTTTCCTGGTAGATGATTAAATGATGCTAATGTCTTTCAATGGATTTTTGGGAAGTAACTAGCAAATCAGAACAAACAGAAGAGTCATATTAGCTCTGCTTTTCCTGGACTTTCATCTCTGGCAAACCTACATTTACACTGGTATTAGCAGACATGCAATGACCACATTCAGATGTTATTATTATAAAAAAATTTTCTGTATTATTTATGGAACTAAATGGTGTCCTACCATTTAGAAGCTAATTTAACTTCATTTGTTTTCTATTGCCTGTCTTATCAATATTTCTCCTTCATTCATGTACAACACAAAATAATACATGAAATCAAAATTCACTTTAGAACATAGCAGAATCCATACATAATCCTGAAGTAGCAAAACAGTGATTCCTTAATCAATTAAACTGAGGTCTTTGTAAAAGGTCAAACCAGCTGCACTTCAGAAATGAAACTAATGAATTGCTAGAGAAAACACTGTATTAAGAAAGACCTTTTCAATTTTTCCCTCTGTACTGGATTGCAAAGAGGTAGCATGACAGCAGCAGTCTTTGCTACTCTGCAAAATGTCCAATATGGGTTATTGCACTATTAAAAAATGGTGTGACCTCACATTCCTCAGAGCACAAAAGATAATTCATCAATACTGAAAAAACTCTTTTAAAGAGTGTTTCCAAGGAATAGTTGGAATTGCCGGGATAGTTTTAAAGGACACCAATGAATTACAGACAGTACTGTTCTTTGAGAATTTTTATTAAATATCTGTAAACAACATAGTTTAAGTATAGACTCATAGGCAGATAAAAAATAGGACCAAAACAAGGTAGCATGGAGTATTTACATCCCATTTACAAATTTGCACAATGTTTTTTACATATACTAAATAAAAAGTTATCAGAGAATAGTACTGTCTGTAATTCATTAACATCCTTTTGAACTATGCAAAGTAGGCTAGGAAATTAATTATGTAGCATTTACAGTTGTAAAAGGTAAATTAATATAGACTAAATTAGCACCAACTTATCTTTGTGCTCCATTCTCATTTAGGTTGTCAAGAAGTCTTCAAAACACTTAAACTAGATTGACAAGTTGTACCTGCTATTTCCTTAAGTAGTGTTGTATGACCATTTTCTGCCAAATTCACAAATCCAACTTGATTTCTGAAGTGATCAATTCCTTGAAAAGACAAACCCACTCTTTTTCCTCTCAGGAGATCGTCTACAAAAACCTTGCTGTCTGAAAGAGCACCAACTGCTCTGTCAAGAGGAAAGAAAATATCAATGTCAAATATATTTCTGCTGTTAATATTGCTATTAATGATTATATCAAGAAATGTAACTAAGGTTTTTGAGTATCAATTTATTATCTACTATGGTACTTTTGCACTACTTCCTATCAATACAGTTGTTGTTGTTGTTGTTACTATTACCACCACCTTTTTATAAAGGTAAAGTGGTTCTTATGCTGTGCTGTAAAACCATATAAATAATAAGGCAGACCTGTCAGAGGTTGTAATTCCTCAAAAGAGTTTATCTCAGTCCTCAAGGTATCCAGACACTAAGATGACAGTGTCCCTATTACTTTGTGCATCCCATGTAAATAAGATGATTAGTCAGAAGTATTTAGTTTTCCATTCTTAAATCAATTAACTTTTTTCTTCTCCTGATAGATCACTTGAACTAAGATTCTGCTTCTTATAAGCAGATGCAAGTGACATTACATATATGATGATAAAATTATATGGAAATTATAATTAAGCTCATGGAGAGCTGTTATTAAAAGAGGTACTATCTCAATTTACACCTACTTTCTGTACGAGCTAAGAGGCATGCACACAATAACTGCAATAACAGGGTACAGGCCTGGTAACCTTTTAATAATCATCTTAATTAGCCACATCAATTGTATGTACAATTACATGAAATAATTGTTTTGACCTGCACTTAAAGTGATTCAAATGTTTAACAAAAACCACATAAACATTATTAGTGTTTTCTAAAAGGCATCTCACATCTCACAGTTTTAATTCTATTCAACGAACCTGAATTTAATCTTTTCCCCAAATCGATGCAGGCTTTACAAACGCTAGATGGCAGTAATAACTTAAAAACGCTCAAAAGAGGCATTTTTACTTTTTCTGTCCTATCTGGGTGAAGGCAATCACCATGATTTCTACAGTAGGTTAAATGATTTCATTGAAGCCTGTACAATTACAAGAATCTCTACACATTTCCATTGTGTTTAACAAGGTGGACTCTTGATGAGAACAATGCATTAACTGGAACCTAGGCCAACTTAAGAAACACATGAAGGTTGATTACATGACAAAATATCCTTCTTTGATAGAGCCCTCCTGTGGTCTTTTTAGAGGGCTTTAATCTATAAGGAAGAAGTACTTTAGCTCCTTTGTAACCATTTTAAACAACAATGCCATTACCTGTTCCTTGGCAAAGATATTATACTTTAAGCATAGTCTCTGTCACTTACCTACCCTCTCATCACTGTTGGACAAGCCTGTTCCTGTGTCTTCCCTATGTGGTGTACTTCAAGACCTTTCAAAAACACCATCTAATACTGGTTCTACCTGTCAGATTACTTCACACGTAAGCAAGCATAGATTTATTTACCAACATGAACCTAAAAATTGGTCCAAAACAGGTACAGATATTTCAAATTCACTGCATCAAATTAAGTTTAAGTTCGCAGAGGGCTTTAAAGTAGTGATTCGTGCATATATCAAAAATCCATCTCTGGATTTTTTACATATGAGAACCAGTCCACAGAAAGTCTCTGTTCCTCAGCTGAACAAAGATTTGTATTTCCATACTGCAGGGTCTGCTGCAGAACTCCCTGACCAGCCCAAGCCTACCCGATGAGTTCTGTGAAAGGTCAATCCACGCAGTGCAGTGTGCTTTCAGTTTAACACTGTGGCATTGAAGGTTCAGTTCTACTTTTTCTTTTATATACAATCTTGCAAACACTAAAATATGTAGAAAAATAGTTGTCATCTCACTCTAGCTATCTTGTCTTTTGTATTCTATCAACCACTTTGTAACATCTAACAATTGCTTTGTAAGAATAACGCACAAGGACAAACATTTCCACTGAAGTCAATAGCAAAAAGTACAACAGTGGCATTTTTTTGTTATTCTATACCAAAGAGTATTTACAATGCCAACTAGTAATTACACTCAGCGTAACTAATCCACAGAGATACCCAAAAAGTTTACAAACACTTTGATCTAAAGTGGAAAAAGGAAATTTTAAAAAAGTAATTAAACGGCATATTCTAAGTGAATACAAGCTAGTATTATAGAAGCAGTGACTGTTTTCTTTCTATATTGTTGTAATGTAAATATTGTAGCACTTAAAATTCATGAAGTTTCTTTTTAGAAATTTCTGAGTTTTAATTTTGATTACTTGTTAGAAAAAGCAGTCTCACAAAAAAAGCCAAACTCAATTCTTTCAGTTCTGTTACTTGTAATGAAAAGGTGAGATTCACAGAGTCTTTGACAGAAAACTAGGAAGAAAAACTTGACACTATAATCTCCTAATCAGGCATTTACTGCGAAGGCAGGCATCCTGATTCCTAGCACCGATCTCATGACTATGCATAGTTAGCATAGAGTAGAACTTCTCAGCTTGAAGGGAGTGCTGCCATGACTCTTGATTGCTTTCTTTCTTTCTAGTTTCAAAATCTCACATTCTTGATTTCATACATTCCTAAAAAAAGACATGTATAGTGTGTTCATGAACGCTAGACCACAGTCAATCAGTTAGGAAACTCGCATGGGCATTGCAGGTCTGGATTCCCTTAGAAAGAGTGGCCTAGAATACAGATCTTCCATTTTCAGGGTGAAAGCTGTATGTACTAAAATGCCACACAAAGGGCTTTGTGCTGAATTGAATGTTATGTTTAGCACATTCTTATCACGCATTTGACTTCAAATAGCATTCAACACATTTCATTTCTGTACAGACAGAGGCACTATTGTGCAAACACAGTCAAAAAACTGTAGATATCTAAGTAACTTAATGGATCCAAACCTAAGGATCTGTGCAATCTCAGATACCCAGCTGACTAGCTGCACTTTGTTTGAGAGATTACTCTCCCCCTACATTACACACAGGTTCTTTTGCCAGCCTGGATCTTGGTTTCTTTCCATTAAAAATTGGTGAAGCAAGAAAAAGGAAAGTTCAGCATTTTACTCTTTGAGTTCTCCCAAAAGATTGAACAAAAAACATCAGTTATGAAAATTTTTTTGAAAAACCCATTTAAAAGAACATGCAATCTAGAATACCTGAGGATAGCTGAGCTAGAAACCTGTAGGAGGCATCTGGCCAGGTAAGGGGTGAATCTCTGAGGAAGCTGCTGCTGACTAGAGGACAGTCCTGAGTGCCTGGACTGCAGAGTTCTGCTGGGAGAGGCAGAGAAGAACTCTGTAAGTCAGTGCTTCAGTGGCATTCAGACAGTGAAAGCTGAGAAGGGGCTCACAGAGTAGCAGGATGTCCTGAATTTGAGAATATTTGTTTTGGTATACAGTTTTGGACTCTGAAAAATACTCATGAGGAGGCACAAATGCCTTGAGGTATCATCCCACATTCCCTTTTTTAAAAGTTTGTACTTCAAACCCTTTCCAAAAAAATCTTGCATAAACAGCCGGTGGTTGTTCTCACCAATTTTCAGGTGCTATCACAGTTTGCTCATCAACCAGGCAGGAGGAAAGTTCTGTGCTTATTCCAGGGAACTAAAGGCACATGGAGAGGGGAGGGAATCTATCAGATCTAGTTTCCTTTGCTTGCCTTTTTATTCTCTGTTCCTGGCTGTTTCTCTCACCTTAGATCAGACTGTTGGAGATGAAGATGCTGACAAATTCGAACCTTCACAGGACAGGTAGGAGTATAGAGGCCTCAAGGATATAGCATTCAAAGAAAACAAGTGTGTAAAACCAAGTTAACTGACTTACATATATGGATCGTTCATTATTTTTAGGTGTATCAAATGCTTTCAGCCAAAATGCTTCTACTTATTAGAAGCATGACCTTGACTACCAAATGGTTTCTACATTCTGTCTTGGATTCTCACTTTCTTATGAGCAATCTGCACTTCAACAGATTTTTAATTCCCCTGTTCCCTATATGAAAACACTGTTTTAAAAGAATTAGTTTAGCAAACACGAGATCTGTGCACACAAGTTCAGCACACAGTAGGAAAAATGCAACAGAAAACCACATAATTTGTTCAGAGCTTATGACAAACCATAAATTATGAAAATGGCTAATATTAAGATCAGCATTTTAAAAACATGAATTAAACATTCAATAACCCTAGGGCTGTGTATGGCACAAAAAAGTGTCAGTTAACCCTGCTAGTCTTTTTATGAACACATCAAGCAAAAATACCAGTATAAACTTAATTTACACTAAATACCTACATGCTAATTTCTTCTTCACTGGATAAATGCATCACTAACATGGTGACATGCAATGAGCCAGAGTGAACCATTGCTTTGGAAAGCCTTTGATCCTTTTGTATTATTGCATCTTGGACAGCCTGAATACCGCCAGTAATCTGGGAAGAAAGACAGAGAAACAACAGTTAGCCACTACAGCAATTACTGTATCCCATCATGCAAGTGAACAAGAAAGCATACAAACTAAAAACAAACATTTATGTAAAAACCATTCCAGCAGAAGAAAGTTTTATCCTCTGACAAAGCTGGGCTAATTGACCCAAGTGAACCCAAACTGGGTACAAACGGAGTGATTAATACATCACTGGACACTCCCCATCACATCTTAATAGGAGTTTCCTTCCATAAGTATCATAAACTCCTGAAGCAGATTAAGATCATCTCATTTTACACTGCCAGTAATACCAATAAAAAGCTTCTTCAAGGAATTTCTCTGCCCACTCTGCTAAACTTCTATCTTGCTATGCACAGTCAAGTGACTGGAAAAAAATTATCTTTGCAGGACTGGGCACATACAAAACCAGAATATTCAGTAAATAATTTGTAGAGATATCTGATTTGCAATTCTGATTATATTGTCCAATAGACAGATATAATTTATATACTCCCTTCAAACATATTTAGACAAATTTCCTTACAACATGTATACATGTATATTTGTATACAACACGTATATAGTTCTAACTTCATCTTTCTCTTTAAAAGTCTTTCTCTTTAAAGATACTAGAATTACATTTTCTTCATTGAAAGTTATTTATATGGTGATACATGCTCTATAACTTGTATCCAATATGTTTACTGTGCTTGACATTATGCTAGTTGTATTGTAGCGATTTAAAAAACAAAACACCAAAAACTTGCAACATTCTTGAGCATGTTAGTGGAAATTAAATCAAATCCAATAAACTTGACCATCTGACAAAATGAATTACGTCTTAAAGCACAGTGAGCAAAGACACTACAGACAAATCATCTTTGGTGTATAAAGTCTAAAAGAAGCATGTTGAAAACTTCAATCTCATTTTTTTGTTGTTTACTTATTTGAAATTCAGTGGTGAATACTTCATAAGTGTACTGTACAGACTTGACTTTTGTAAGATAAGCACAAGTAGCTCTTAGGTATAAAAAAAACATTGATAGATTTTGGTAGCCCTGTTAATCACAAGGAACACATACATTTCCTGGAAAAAACCCACCAACTAATGGGAGTGTTCAGTATTTTTCTGAATATTTTTGCCATGCAGAAGTTTTACCTAATGAGCCATAGGTATCTAGTAGTATCATATAAATATAACTAAATTATAACTCATAGGAACCAGTGCTAGGGAGGGTAGAGAGGAGGAGGGAAGGTAAAAGCTACTTGCCAGAAAAGGTGATATAGTATTTACAAAACCACAAGTGTCTTACGTAGTGTAGGACATATGAAGAAAATTCCACCAACATTTTACCATAACTCATGTTGTAATAAGACTATCTTCCTTCATATGTCAGAATTGACCTTATCCTGGATAAATAACAGTTTCATTGTCTCAGATACAGGAGAAATTTAACCCATATTTAAGCAAAAAACTGGTAAACATGATCCCCACTAATTACAATGTATTGACTGAATAGTTATGTAAATTTATAAGCTAGAGCAAAAAAAAGAGACAAAATTCAAAAATTAAATAACTGTCATACTAATTACAATTTTATTCCATTTTCAATTTTTGCTTATAAATTTAATTTGCACCTGTGAGCTGGCAAAGGAAAAAATATAAGTGTAAGTGTACAAGCCCTTCAGAGTACAGAAGACAAACGTTGGACTGTGTTACCATAGCAGTAAAAACCATCTTAGCTCTGAAAGAGATCAATATTACTCAGCATTTAGTTTAGCAGCCAATACCCCACATCCCCATACCACTATATTTCCCTTCAGTAGTACTTCCACACAAGCATGTTCTTTCAAGGCTTGCTCTTTCATGCAAGCACCAATGGCACAAAAACTGTAGGAAATTAATACCTCTGAGATGTCAATTCTTCTGTCCGAAACTGGACAACAAGTTGAAAACCCACAGCAGGTTCAAGACCCAAAAAGCCTCAGTGGACAGGCTCACAGCTGTATAAACTCCATTAGGAAACCAAGCTAAAAACCTAACAAATAACATGGCTTTGGAACAGGGTTAAGTCCAAAGACAGCCAGTTAGCAGTTCCAGAGAAAAGTTATGCTGAGTCCACCAAGAAAGTATGAAAAAGCCTGCCTTTTGGATACAGGTAAAATAAAAAGAAGGCTGAGCACATTCCCTCTCTCCAGGTGACTGACAATGCTCTACACAATCAACATTATTTGGAAAGAAAAAAATAGTTTTCAAGTAAGTTCTTTTTCTAAATTTTAGAAATTTATTTTTTAATGTTTTCCCTGAAGTTATGTGATCAAAATGTAACACAACAGCTGTTGAACAGGCGTGCCATCACAATGCATATCACAACTTCAGATTTGTTCTGTTTTCTCCAATAAATCTAAGGTGCAATTAACATTGGAGTGTACTATTTTAATTAAGCAAACCAGGACTCTTCCAACGCTGTATAATGAGATACGACCCACCGCATAAATAAAAACTTTAAATTTATATTTAACCTGCTATTTACATTACCTTACAAAGTATTATTTTACATTTCAAGAGCTATCATGCTATTGATTTTTACTTGAGATGTCCTAACTTAATTTAAAAAACTGTTTCATGGCAGATCACACTTAACAATTCCTCCCTCTGAATTTTTTTAAAAATGCTCAAAAAACCAGGCTTTAACTACTGACTTCAAGATCTCCTCTCCCATTACTTGAAATACATTATTCTGAAGAGTAACAGAATAACAGTTTTGCTTATTGCAAGGATACTACTAGTAAGTAAACATAAAGCTCTAAAGATTTAACAGCCCAATAGTAATTATAGTCAAGACTGGAGAACCCTGAAAGGCTAACCCACCAAGTGGTAATATAACATGTAAGTCATAACTTAAAAAAACCCCAAAAAAACACAAAACCCCAAACAAACAGAAAAGGATATAATCATCATAATCCATTTAACTATTTTTGCACAAGTAATAATGCACAGTTCAATATAAATTCAAAATTAATGGAACAACACTTTTCATTTCTGAAGATTCAAAACAATTTAAATGAAAACAAGGAAACTGTTCATTTTCCAGGAGGAACAATTGATTAAATGTTTCAGAAATATCCTTTATTACAAAATATCCTCCGTGTAAAGCTTAAATTGCTACATAAAATACAAAGAAAGAGTACTAATGCTTAAAATACTTCACTAGAATAAAATCAGATCTTCAAAAAAATAAAGGTCTCCCACTACCAATGGAAATACAACCAGCAATTACCAGATTCACTCTGGTTATCAAGAAACCAGGTGTCTAAATGTTGGCTAATACTGCCTATACAAATTCCAATGTATATTTTCTACTTTCAAAACAACTCTACCTCTAAGGCAAATATAAACAAAACTTTCTAGCAAAATCCTGGAATTCCCAAATGCTCTGAGAGTTAATTTAAAGAGTTGTTTCTTTACCTCTATAAATGATATGACTAAATAAATGACATATAAAAAAACAGGCCTACTTAAGACCCTCCCAACCAACCCCATGGCATAGTAACAATCGTGAGCAAGAATTCTCAGTTATCAGATTATATAAACCCTACATTATTCTTGTACTTGACAAATCATGGAACAGACTGGAAGAAAAGATATTTTAGAATAAGATGTCACAAAAGATAACCTACAATATTTGTATCAGGCTATCCTGGATCTTATAAAACCAGCCTTTACAATGTCTTCTTCACATATTATGTTTTGAATAATCAAAGACTGCAGTGTCATTTTCAAACCTATTTTGGTTTATTTTCATTTCATATTTTCTTAATCTTCTTTTACTTTTTCAGAGAACTGATAATACAGATGTAGGATGAGTTAAAATTCATCTGAGATAGTTCCTGATATTTCCTTGCTTCAGACACAAAAGATATCAAAGATGTACCAGAGAAAACCTGCAGCATGTAAGAAATCATTTTCATTTACTCCCTAAATGACACAACTCACGTAACTGCAAGAAAATGCACTTCCTGAATCCATTTCAACAACATCTCACTAAAACAACAGTTGGTTCAATTTTAAATACGATGATCCATTTTACTGGAAAATGCTAAATTACAAACTGCCAAGTGAAAACAGTAACAAATGCGAATATAAATTTGTATCTATAAAGAAAGCTAAAAATATTGCTAGAGATTGCCTTATTAAATTAAATAGGTATGTCTCCCTTATTCTATGTGAACAACAAAATAAGCAATACTGTAACACTACAGAGGGGAAGTTTCAGTCACCTTCAGTGAAATCTGTAAGACTGACAAACTGAATAAAAATGTAAGTATTTTTCTCCAGTCTTTTCTAGAAAAGCAATTTTATTCATTTTTATGTAGCATTTTTAAAAATGTTACATAACATAGAGTTACTCATTGAATAGGCTGCTAATTTTTCCTTAAAAATACCTGAAAAATAAAATTGTTTTGCACAATATCAAACACCGTTCTTCTTATAAACACATGAAGCTGTTGAAGTAATTCTGGTTATACCAAATAAGTATAATAACGAATATCACCTTTGGATTAGTAATTGGAAGAGAAATGAAATAATTTGGCCGATGTTGTTTATTCTTTTTCTTCTTTCTCTCAATGCCTTCTTCAATTTCCCCTCCAGTTGTCCGCTTTCTTTTCTTCTTAATATTTCGTTCAGAAGTCGCACACACTGAAGAAAATAAAAAAAGTTACTTTCAGCACACAGACATATTAAAACAAAGATACTCTTAATATCATGCCAACAGGAGCTGGACTTCAGTCAACTGCCTGGAGCATGTCTTCCCTCTCACCTGCTCTGCCCACGCTCTGAACTGTCTGACTGGGATCCAACTCTGACCTGAATTAATGTAGCCATACAAGTGAAGTACCACAACTGAACTAACAGCCTACACCTCTAAGCAGAGTTTATAAGCTGCTGACACAGACAGACACACGGCTTCCAAACCACTGAGCCTCCTTTAGCCAACATATGTTGAAGGATAAGAGGCCTGCAAATTGTCTACACTTGAACATGGACATGACTGTAGAGCAAAAGGGCCAATATTAAGCTTCAAAAATGCCATGCATTCTGCATTTTGAAATACAAAACATAGTAATACATAGGATTATCAAAGGAAAAAGTTGTAGAAGGCTAAGACTGACCAACGCATAGCACAAGAACCAAACCCAGCCCAGAAGAAAATGTCATCCTAGCCAGATCTGCTCTCTACCTTCTCCTTTGCCACAGACACCTTCTGATGCAGTGAAAGAAATGTGCGTGTCCTCAGTTCTTCCTTTGCACATAATTGTTTTTCTCTCAGCTCATTTCCTTGAGCCTTTACAGACCCTCTTGCACCACATGGCCTGATACATACCCATAAGCTGACCAGGCTGCAGACATCCACTGTCCAACTAGAAGTGTACTTCCAGCCTCATGCTGGGAATACACATATTGAAAGACAGCTCACAAAACCCACGACCTGAGAAGCTCAGACACAGTAATGTGAATTGACATACGAAACATCTTTATTCTGTGATTCAGTGCTCGACAGGGTAACAAAAGGGTGAATTTTTAATATGCTGAAGTATTAGCAGGACTGAATACTAATAAGAGAGGCTCTGGATTGTAACCTGTTTGCAGGGAGACTGTTCCATATGCATGGCCCGGGTGTCTGTGCCAATAGGTAGGACCAAGAACTGAGAGCATGATGTGTCTATGCTTTCACATTACTTCTGTTTAATGTACTTACTAGCACATTCATCTTCAATATCTGTGTCCACAAATGGCATTTCTGCCATTAGAGAGTCTACTGAATCGGCAGCACATGGCTCTTCTCTCTGTTGTGTTTTTTCCTTACTCTCTTTAAAGATTTTCTTCTGCTGTACATTTTCCAGCCCATCTGTAATATATTTAAAATAACACACTGGGCCTTAGTTTTTGATATAAATAGCTAAGAGACATTATACATAAGCAACATACCAAGTAAATATTTAATTAATTATCAGCAAATAAATATTGACATATAACCCCACAAGGATCCTGTTCTTCTTCTTTGTCAACAGATCAGTAAAAATACCTTAGCATTTTATAGGAAATCGCAAAAAAAGAGAGTTCAGCTTTCTAATAACCTATGGTCTCATTTGGTTCCAAGTAAATGAAATTACGTGCAAAAAACTTTAAAGATAGTTATAAATGAGCATAAAAATTAGTAGCCTTCAAACATCACATAAAGTTCATTTTAGATAACAGTAATGGCATATGAAATTCAGTGCAGACAAACAATAGCAAATGAATTCCACTGTAAACACACTGAAAATGAGGCATGAAGAAGAAGGAAGGGAATCCTTCCATTCCACATATAACAAAGGGTTCTCAGCTGACTCTATCGTTCAGGAATGAGATGATTACTCTATTCCTGCATCTCCCACACAGTATAGCATATTTTAGACAGCAATGATCTGAATTTCTCATTCTAAGAACTGACTTTAAGTATTTAAGCTAAAGAAGGAAATCGATATAAATTAAAATATATTTTGCATGCACAGTGATATACATGAGTACCACAATCACAGAATCTTTTGAGTTAGATGGGACTGAACCTCCACTAATAAGTTTTTAGAAGGTCTTTTTCCCCAAGAGTACTAACTGAGCAGGAGTCATTTCCTTATGTCTACTTCACGTTTCTGCATCAGTAAACTCTAATATTGGCATATCAAGTTATACCTTAAAAAAACCAGAATAAGTAAAATCTTCTCTAGCAGCAAACAACGTGCATACAATCAAGCACCCAGCAATACTCTTTTGGGACAACTCCACAAAGGGATTACTGTAGTGGAAGGAGCAGTATGTCAGAATTGCCGTTTATCCCAGGACAGCTCATTACTACAGACAATGCACTTTCAAAGCTCCTCTCGTGACCAGGGCAGATAGCCCAAATCTGGCCTAAGAGGAAAATTCAGCAGCAAAAGTGCATATTATGTTCTTGTGGCATGCAAGGCTACACATGTATAAAATCGATATTACAAACCCGGTGTGGATGATTATCACCCTGTAGAATGTTTCTTACACATATCACTTTATGCTAAGGAAGATAATTAAAAGAACAACCTGATTAAATGCTAATTCACTCCAGGCTAAAGTAGGGAGCCATAAATCACACTGTGGTTGTAGTCTGACACCCAACTTTACCCCTGAGGCTATTCAAAGGAAACAAAGTATTTAGATTTGTTCCCCCTGCAGACACTAAAGAACTGTGCATAACAAACAGATGCTAAAGCAGTAATAAAATTATTTCTTTACATTTAGATTAAAGCCCACACAAAACAGACTGTTTCTGGTGATCCATGAGCATACAGATAACAACAACCCCGGATCTAAAGAGATCTCAAAATGAAGGACAAGACAGAGGTCCATGAAACTGACAAACAAGAAGGTCAGGCTGGGGAAGAAAAACTCAAAGTTCAGCACTGCAGGATCATAATCAGCTAGGAGAAAAAGGGGTTTGTCAGGGTAGCATCAGCTACAGAACAAGGACTCACGTAAATCTGAGGGGTGTATATTGCAGATTACAGGTTTCCTTTTCTCTGTCTGCTCAAAAAGCAACATACTTGTGCCACTGAAACATGCTGCCTGTTCACAATAGTAAAGACACAGCTAAAGTAATTAACAATGCACCTTCAGCAGACTGAACTGAGCAGGCACTGTGTCTAAATTCTACAGGTGTGCCGTTAGCAAAGAAAAAACTAGATCACTTTTTCGAAATACTAATTAAAGAAATCAGCAACAAAATTAAATAATTGCATTCTAGTCACTAAAACCACCTGGAAACAAGAGTTTTCAAAATTCTTGACATAATGTCGATAATCTGAAACCTAGAGTAACAAAACAAGCTTCCATAGGAACTCCTTGACTATCAAGCTGTTATAGGATAAATTCTTAATTGCATGCTTAATTATATTTGCCTGAATTTCATATATGAGTAGGTGTATACATTATTCCCTTATTTGTATTTGTTAGGTGACTGCTGATCTTCACCAGCATGTCATCTCTTCCAGCAGAAAAAAAAAAAAAAAAATCACGATACACCTAGCTCATAAACGAGAGACCACAAAAACAAGGAGCGACAAAATATATTTGATTGCACTCTGATCCCAGATGCCTTCTCTACATACTCAGATTATAGATCCAGATAGAATAATCTTCTATTATTTGACACATAAATATCACATATCACAGTGAGATTTGGCCTTCAGGCACTGCTCCCTGTTTACTGCATTTATGTTAATGTGTTTCATATGTTTATCACAGAATCAATTAGGTTGGAAAAGACCTCTGAGATCATGGAGTCCAATTTATGACTGAACACCACATTGTCAACAAGACCATGGCACTAAGTGCCATATCTAGTCTTTCCTTAAACAGAACCAATGACATGACTTCAACATCTCTCTGGACAGCCCATTGCAGTTATCTAACCACTCTACATGAAGAATTTCTTCCTAATGTCCAACATAAACCTCCCCTGGTGCAGCTTAAGCCTATGCCTTCTTGTCCTGTCACTGACTGCCTGGGAGAAGAGGCCAACCCCCAGCTGACTACAGCCTTCTTCCAGGTAGTTGTACAGACAGATAAGATCCCCCTGGAGCCTCCTTTTCTCCAGGTTAAACATCCCCACCTCCCTCAGCTGCTCCTCACAGGACTTGTGCTCCAGACCCTTCCCCAGCTCCATTGCCCTTCTGTGGACACACTCCAGCACCTCAGTGTCCTTCCTGAATTGAGGGGCCCAGAACTGGACACAGGACCTAAGGAATGGCCTCATCATTGCCAAGTACATTGGGACAATCACTGCCCTGGTCCTGCTGGCCACACTATTGCTGAACCAGGCCTTTTCCGCTGGGCCACTTTCCAGCCACTCTGTCCCCAGACTGCAGTGCTGCAGGGGATTGTTGTGGCCAAAGCGCAGGACCCAGTACTTGGTCTTGCTGAACCTCCTATCACTGGGTTCTGCCCATCAATCCAGCCTGTCCAGACCCTTCTGCAGAGCCTTCCTACCCTCCAGCTGATCAACACTCCAACCCAGCTTGATCTTGTCTGTGAACTTGATAGTGGTAGACTTGATCCCCTCATCCAGATTATCAATAAAAATATTGAACAGGACTGGACCCAACATTGATCCCTGAGGGACACCACTAGTGACCAGCTGCCAACTGGATGCAGCACCACTCACCACCACTCTCTGGGCCTGGCTGTCCAGCCAGTTCATATCCCAGCAAAGAGTGCACCTGTCCAAGCTGTGGGCTGACAGCTTTTCCAGGATTATGCAATGTGAGATGGTGTCAGAGGCTTTGCCAAAGTCCAGGTAGACAACATCCACAACCTTCTCCTCATCNGACCAGCTGCCAACTGGATGCAGCACCACTCACCACCACTCTCTGGGCCTGGCTGTCCAGCCAGTTCATATCCCAGCAAAGAGTGCACCTGTCCAAGCTGTGGGCTGACAGCTTTTCCAGGATTATGCAATGTGAGATGGTGTCAGAGGCTTTGCCAAAGTCCAGGTAGACAACATCCACGTCCTTCTCCTCATCCACCAGGTGGGTCACCTGGTCATAAAATGAGATCAGGTTGGTCAGGAAGTATCTGCCTTTCCTAAACCTGTGCTGGCTGGCTCTGATCCCTTGGTTGTCCTGTATGTGCTGTCTAATCATGCTCAAGATGATCTACTCCATCACCTTGCTGGGCACTGTGGTCAGGCTGCCAGACTTGTAGTTCCCTAGATCCTCCTTCCATCATTTTTTGTAGATGGGTGTCACACTGGCCAACCTCCAGTTGCCTGGGACCTCCCTGGTTAGCCATGACTGACGACAGATGAATGATGGACAGCAGCTTAACAAGCTCTTCTGCCAGCTCCCTCATCACCCTAGGATGGATCCCATCCAGCTCCATACACTTGTGAGCATCTAAGTGGTTAAGGAGGTCACGAACTACTTCCTCCTGGATTACAGGGGACCCATTCTGCTTCTCCTCCCTGTCTACCAGCTCAGCTGGGGCCAGCTGTCCTGAGGACAAGTCTTGCTGTTGAAAACTGATGCAAAGAAGGTGTTAAGTACCTCAGCCTTTTCCTCCTTTTTGGTGACTATACTCCCCTCCATGTCCAATAAAGAATGGAGGTTTTCCTTGGCCCCCTACTGTTACGAATGTATTTATAAAAACACTTTTTATTTTCCCTAACAAAAGTGGCCAGATCAAGTTCTGAGTTTTCACCTCTCTAATTTTCTCTCTACATGACCTAACAACATCCTTAAACATTTCTGAGTTGCCTGCCCCTTTTCCCAAAGGTGATACACTCTCTTTTTTTCCCCTGAGTTCCTGTGAAAGCTCACTGCTAGTTTTCTTCTCTACTGACTCATCTTTCAGCACACAGGGATGGCCTGCTCCTGAGCCTTCAGGATTTCTTTCTTAAAGTATGTCCAGCCTTCCTGGGCCCCTTTTTTTGTAAGGTCTGTTTACCAAGGGACTCTCCAAACCAGTGTCCTGAATAGGCCAAAGTCTGCCCTCTGAAAGTCCAAGGCAGAGGTTTTGTTGGCGCCCCTCCTTACTCCACCAAGTATTGAAAACTCTTATCACATTGTCGTCACTCTGCCCAAAGCAGCCTCTGACCACCACATCTCCCACCAGCCTTCCTCTGCTCATAAAGAGCAGGTATAGCAGGACACTGCCCCTGTAGGCTCCCTCACCAGCTGTGTCAGGAAGTTACCTTCCAAACGCTCCAGGAACCTCCTAGACCACCTCCTTTCCACTGCGTTGGGTTTCCAGCAGACACTGGCAGGTTAAAGTCTCCCACAAGAACAAGGTCTGGCAATTGTGAAACATCAGCCAGCTGCTTACAGCATACTCCATCTGCCTCTTCATCCTGGCTGGGTGGTCTGTAACAGACTCCCACCAGGATATCTGGAGTACCAGCCTTCGCCCTGATTCTCACCCCTAGGCACTTAACCTTATCATCACTGTCCTCAAGGTCTGTGAATTCAAAACACTCCCTGAGGCACAGAGACACCCCACTGCCTCTCCTTCCTCACCTGTCCCCTCTGAAGAGCTTGTAGCCACCCACTGCAGCACTCCAGTCATGACAGTCACCCCACCACATTTCCCTGATGGCAACAACGTCACTGCTGCACAATGGCCTCCAGTGTCTTCTGTTTGTTACCCATACTGCATGCACTGGTGTAGATGCACTTCAGCTGGGCTACCAATTTCACCCCTAACTCTGGCATGCAGCCCTTAGGCTTGTCCCTAGTGAGCCTGGTCTCATCCCCTTCCCCTTTCAAGCCCTCTCAATCAGCCCTGCCAACTCATTGTCTAGAATACTTTTGCCCGTTAGACAGGTGAACACCATCTGTTTCCAGCGGGCCTGGTGCCACATAAACCTCCCCATGATCAAAAAAATGCAAATTCCACTGATGGCACCATCTTTAAACCACTTATTGATCACATGGGTTTTCCTGCTCTTTCTGGCATTCATCTCTGCTACCAAAGGAATTGAGGTAAACAATCACCTGTACTCCAGTCCCTTCAACCAGAGAACCCAGTGCCTTGAAGTCCTGTTTGATTACCCTGGTACTTTCCCTCATCAGCCTCACCACTGTCAACCAGGACAGCTAGCAGTGGGTAGTAACCAGTGGGCCAAATCATTTCAGGGAGTTCTTGGTAATATCTCTTACCTGGGCCACAGGAAGTCATCAGACTTTCCCGTGCAATGGGTCCAATCAGCATACAGGGCCCTCAGTTCCTCTCAGAAGCGAGTCACGCACTACGACTACCCTTTTTTCTTAATACCTGTATCTGTGATCGACCCGGTTGACTGTATTGGTCTGGAAGACCCTCCAGATAGACCTTCTTCTCCACTGTTTTCTGCCTGACCCTTGAGATCCAGGGCCTTGTACCTATTGCACCTATTCTGTAAGGGCACCTGGGAAGGCAAGGGATGCCAGGAGGGGATTCTTCTACCTCTCTGAGCAGAGATCTTTTTCCATTCCCGCCCATCTGCCTGATGGCAAGAGGGTCAGAGCTCCTTGACTCTTGCTGAGCTTTCATCTGCTGCTTTCTATCCATATTTTTAATAACAAATGAATTCTTTAGAGACAGTTTAACTGAGAGCTGCTGTAGAAGTAGATGGTCTTAGTGTCGAGACATTTTGAATCTCCAGTGCTGGAACTACAGTTTACACAGCTAAGGAACTAAAAAAAAAGTATAATAATAAAGTTTCTTGTGGAAAAAAATGGTGCGGTTAGTATTCAGCCAGGTAAGATACACAGTTAGGAAACTAAAACAAAAGGAGCAGTAGCAATACTTAGGGGGGAAAAGGCAGATTGAGTATCCAGTCAGGTCGGATGCATACATTGTCGGCAAGCCTAGGGACCGAGCAGGGCAGGCAGGGAAGCGCCGGAGACCTATCAGCAAGAGCCCACGATTAGGCTGAAGTTTTCCCCTGCGCCCCAGCGCGCCCCGCACGCCGCAGCGCCCGCCCGCAGCCGGCGGGGAGGGGGGCGCGGGGCCTCGCAAGGCCTGCTTTCTCCTCCCGGCCCGCACCGCTGCCCCGCCGCCTCTCACCGTGNCCGGCCTGTTCCGTTCCCGCTGCCGGCCGCAGCGCCATGGGCACGGCCCGCCGGGCAAGCAGGGCTCGGGCCGCCGCCGAGCACAGCGCGGGGAGGAGCCGCCGCAACAGCGGCCGCATGCCCGGCCGGGGCGAGCAGCGCTACCCGCCGAGAAGCCGCGGGGCCGGAGCGAGTCTGGCGGAGCCGCCGCGCCCTTCGGGGAAGCAGCGGGGGAACGGGGCCGTGCGGCCGTGGAACTACAGCTCCCGGCGCGCTCCGCGGCGGGCATGGCGGG